>VYXF01006381.1:142409-160173 GCA_013397295.1 Polioptila caerulea | reverse complement strand
TATTATTATTATTATTATTATTATTTCCTGGCTTATAGAATTTTTTAGAGGTTTTTGGGCAAAACTTGACGCTGTTAAAATCAGTGACCACTTTCCCGCTGCCTTCAATCAGGCTGGAATTTCGCTCTCCCTGCTTTGCCTTTCCCTGGTTGCTCCCAGTGTGAAAAGCTTTGGTTGGGAATTTACCAAAGCCAGAAGAATCAGCCTGACTCTGGAAATTCTGATGTTTACTTTAAAGCACATTTTGTTTCCATTTTGCTGTAAATATGGATGAAGTGAAAATCTGCTGTTGTGGAGGGCCTGTCACTTCAGCAGCAGTTCCAGCAGGATTTCTCACATGGTCTCTCCAACCCGTGGAAAATCATCCTGGGGATGGTGGGCACAGCCCTGGGAGGCATCAGCACATCCTTTGAGTTCCTCTGCAAATCAGTGGGAGCTTAAATTTACTCTGACAGGAAAAAAAACCAAAAAAGGAATAAAATCTCACTTCTTCTTGAGAGCGAGTGGAAAGTGGAGAGAGGAAAAACAGGAGTAAAAATTCAGAAAGGTGACAGAAATTTGTGTTTTCGGCAAATCCCTTTAATTACAGGGCAGATTCACACTAGATGTGTTTAGATATTGGGTCTGGAGTCAAAGCTTGAAGTAAAAGGATTTATTTTGATTCATATTTAAATGAGACAACACAGGAGGTGAGCAGAAAAATCAGACTGGTAGGGAAGAAAAACAAAAAATAAATGTAAGCTGTTTGCACTCAGCTTCCTGGAAGGGTTTTGTAATATCTTAAGCTCTTGTTTATTCAAATCAAAATGCACCTGATCCTTGGATAAGCAGAACGAGCCAAGTCCTGCCCTCCCCAGCAGAGCAGGGCCCTGCTTTGGGTCCATGACCATGAAAGGTTGGAAGAGATCTTGGAAAATCCAGGGAGAGGTAAGGGATGACTTTAATTCACTTTCACACCTTCCCAGCCCCTCACTGCAACCTCTGCCCCTGAGAGCACTGAGGAAAGAGGAGACTTTTCAGTCCTCACCTCCTGGATGCTCCCTGAGAATTCCCAGGATGTGATTTTGGAAGTGGGGCTCACCTTTCCCAGCCAAATCCCACCCTGCTGCCCGAGATGTGGGACTGAGGAGCACTCACACCCTCAATGTGCAACCTGCCCTAGGCTGGAATATTGTATTCTGATTTTAAAGGAAAACCTCGGTTTTGTGATGTAAATCCCAGGCATGGGAAGTGTGAGGAGGTTGGATGCTGTTCCGTGCATTTTCTCCCTGCTGCAGATGCAGGATTGCTGGGCTGAGAGGCACAAGCTCGAGGCTCTGCCGACATCTCTGTGAGAAGCTGCTGTTTACAGATCTGTCAGAGATTTTGCTTTGATGATGTAACATTGGCAAATGTCACATGGACCTTCCCTGACACTGTTTTTCTAACAAATGGCTCTTTTTCTCTGCCGTGACTTGGAAAAAGAGAAGGAGTTTGAAAGGACTCTGAACCTTTAAACCACTTTGTTCAGTGCTCAGATTCAGTTTGATAAAATATCTGACCCCCCACTTCAACGTTATCTCCTGGATTTGCTATCCCAGTGCTCTCACTTACAGGAACAATTGTCTTTTATTAAATATTGTGAAACCCTGATTAAAAGTAGAGTTAGACAGAAACTCTCTGCTGTATTCATAGGATGGCTGAGGGTCTAAGGATGAGGACGGATTTTTAGGAAGACCTCAGGTATCACAAATTGTGGTTCAACAGGGAGAAAAATATTCTAAAGAAGGGAAAGACACTTCCAGACATCAGAGGGAGGAATTCAGCTCTGGAGCTGGAAAAATCAGGTATATTTAAGGAAAAGGAGCAGGGAAGAAGCAAGAAGAGCAGGAAGGGAAAAAACCCTAAAATTGTGAGCAGAAAGATTTATCTTAGGGTTTAGTATCTCTTATTTTAGAAGAGTTGTGGAAATGGGGAAGATACTCTGGATTTGCAGGAAGCATCTCCAGCCCCTGAAATACCTCCCGCAGTTTCCCATCTGGTATCAATATTCCTTCCGTGTTTTAGGGGCTGCCCTGGGAGATGCCACAACCCAGAGGCTCCCAGCAGTGCCTGGGGAAGGCAGAGGACTGGGACAGGCAAATTTTCACTCCTACTTCACCACCCCTTTGCTGGTGTCACCTCTGCCACCTCGCCGTGCCCTGGGTCACTGCTGGAAAATCACCCAAGGGCTTGGCGAGACAAAGTAGAGAACCTGGGAATGGAATTCCTAATTCATTAAAGATGCATGTCATTAATTAATGATGAGTGTCTTGCAGAATTTTATGAGGTTGCCTGACTGAGCTCAGCAAAGGGGGACCAGGTTTGTGGTGGAGAGAAACTCTCCCCCACGGCTACAATTTCGTGGATTGCCCACAAAATGCAACCCAAGGCCAAGAGAAATTCCTTGGTTGTGACCATCTGAGGCTGTAAATGAACTGTCAACTTCCAAAAATGCATTAATTTAGCCCACAAAAATGTGCACTGAGTAATCAAGGAAGAGGAGGAAAACACCTCAGAGGTTGGTTTGGAGCACACAAACCAGCTGGGTCTGGAAAAGTGGGATGACACTGCTCCAGCAGCATCCAGAATTCCTCCTTTGGGGAAGGAAGTTTAAATCTGGGGGGGCCAGGTGGAGTTGCTGAGGTCTCCAATTTTCATCTGAGTTTTCAATGAGGCTTGGGCTTGGTTTATGAAGAACAGGGCTCAGATTTCTCTGTAGAGACTGATGCAAGAGCTGGTTCGTCTTTTTTTTTTTCTTGGATGTGGAATTTTCTTGAAATTTCCAAAAATTTCTAGGGGTTTTACTGGATCTGGCCACCACCAGTGAACTCATCATGAAGCAGGAGGTGCTCCTTGCATCCAGCCTCTCCCTCTTTACCTGTGTGAGGGAAAATCTCATCAAACCTTCCTCGTCATTCCTCTCCCAAGCAGGAAAGGTTCCCTGGATGTTGTCCAGAGCTGAACTCACTTGGCTCTGACATAAAAAACAACCAGTCTGGGCTCCAATTTTATTTACCACTCAAGCTCTGTCTCCTTAAAAAGCACATTACACTGGATTTCTGGCCAGTTATCCAATTTTTTTTTGATTGTTATTATTTTCTCCAGCTCATCAGTCCTGGCAAACAGGAAATCCATTATTCACAGCAAAGCAATGGTGAGATGCAAACACGTCCCTGTCGCTGCTCCAGCTGTGTGTGGGGTGGAAAAGGACTCACTGAGACTTGCTCATAATTAGTCCTTTGCCCTGTAATGATCTTGATGACAAAAAATTGCCTTGAAAGGATTTTTGTTGATGTGGATCTTGGTAATTTGGATAGGACAGCATAAATGAAGGGAGATGGAAAATTGGAGGGTTGGGTTTATGAGTGATCTCTGAAAACACCATATCATAATTTCGCCATTTAAAAATTGTAAAAATCCACTTTTTCCAGGCTTGAAGTGTCCAAGACCCAGGAGAGGAAAAGCATTTGCTTTTGCAAATGCACAAATCTTTGCTCCCCTGTGTTGCAATAAGCTCATTCCTCTGGCACGGTTGTGGCTGCTCCAGGGGCATCACACCTTCAAATGCACCTAAAGTATCTGAAAGTTGAAGATTTTCCTTCATTTCCCTGCTACCCCTTAAGATAAAAGAAGAAAAAAGGAAGAAAAATCCTGGATAAATCCATTTGTGACAAATGCAGGTTGGCTCCATTGGTGGAGTCCAGCAGAGGGTGGATGGAGATCTGAGGAAGGAGGAGAACCCACTGGAAAAGGGAATGTCCAAATCCAGCCTCTGCCTGATTCCCAACCATCCCAGCACACTGAGTGCCACATCCAGGCCTTCCCTGAATATCTCCAGGGACTCCACCACGTCCCTGGGAAGCCCATTCCAGTGTTTAACCACCATTTCTGAGAATAAATTGTTCCTGAATCCATCAGAGAATTTTCCTTGGGTGTTGCTACTCATCCCAAATTGGTTCTGGTGGGAAAAGGGAAATGGGGACAATAAGGGAGGTGGATGGAGATCTGAGGAAGGAGGAGAACCCACTGGAAAGGGGAATGTCCAAATCCAGCCTCTGCCAGATTCCCAACCATCCCAGCACACTGCGTGCCACATCCAGGCCTTCCCTGAACATCTCCAGGGACTTCACCTCCTCCCTGGGTAGCCCATTTCAATTCTTAACAACCTTTTCCAAGGAGAAATTCATCCTGAATCCATTAGAGAATTTACCTTGGGTGTTGCTACTCATCCCAAATTGGTTCTGGTGGGGAAAGGGAAGTGGGGACCATAAGGGACAACTCCTCATGAAAATCTCCCACAAAATTCCACCCCTGTGCTGGCTGCCTGCTGGGCAGGATTTTCCTTCAACTTTCTCTGTTCCCAAAGGAGAGTTTCTCTGTGCCTCCACGTTTTCCTGGTGCTCTGGAGAAGACGCTGGCATTAAAAGGAGGAAAATAATTCACTTCCCTCTGCAAGTGGCCTTTCCATAGTGAGCTCATGCTCTTCCCAAAAGTGCGTGTTCACTGCTGCTGGGCCATGGCCAAAGGCAGCCTCCCCTCTCCTTCTGGAGGTGGCAACAATGCACATGTGTGTCATTTCCTGAGCCCAGTGGAGATTGCAGGATTGATATTCACTGCCGAGGGGGGAAAAAAAAAAAAATTCCCATTTGGAAAAATCAACACCCACTCCCCTCAAAAATTCCACCTTCCAGATTGCTTCACTCCTGGGTCAAGTGCCCGGGCACATCTTGCTCTGCAGGGCCAGGGCCGTGTCCTCCTGTCCAGTGACTCAGCCCAGCGCTGTCCTGCTGGTCCCCGTGGGAGGGGACGGAGCCGGCGCGGCGGCGGCTCAGGGACGTCTCCCTTCCCCACCTCCTGCATCTCGTGGGGGCCTCCAGGGAACTGCTCCGAGTGAGGCAGCAGAGCTGGAACCCAAAATAACCTCTAAGTTACCGAAATACATCAAGACAGGTCCGTGCATCCCTGAGGCGCATCTGCAAGAGCTGCGTCCAAGATTTCCCTGAGGGTGTTTCCACTTCAAATGTGCCCTCACTCGAGAGCGAATATGCTTCAACAAGGCCCAGTATTTGGGATACTGAAAAGAAGGGAAATCTCCATCTGGTTGTCCATTTCCCTGCTAGAATTTCTTTGGGAAATGAGTTTTGTGCGCGGTTATTCTGGGGCATTGCGCTCCTGGAAGCGCTCCACGCAGTAGGAGCCTGGAGAAGGAAAGCTGGAATCCTTTCCAGTCTCTCTATCTGGTGTTGCTGCATTTTGGCAAAGCCCAGAACATATGAGTGGCAGAGGCAGATAAACAAGCTTAGAGGTAAACATTATCTGCATCTCTGCCCTGATTTACAACCTACGTGCATCGCTGAAAAATTGACTCGGGTTTACCACAGCGCTTGGAGTAATGTCATTAAGAATGTAACTTCTTAGGAAAACTCAGCCTGTTTTCAGCCCAGACATGCAATTAGGGGGATTAGTAACACGATACGTCATCCCGAGGAACACACGGATCCAGCAGGCAGGAACCTCATGCAACCCTCGGCGAGGCAGGGCTGCTCCCAGCATGTGTGTGTCGGAGTTTCACCACTCCCACACGACTCTGATAGGGGAGGATTTTTTCTTTAGGTCCTTGTTAAGTAAAAAGGCAAACGGGACTCTTGGTTGTTCTCGTTCTCCAGGTTGGTTATTCTTTCCTTATCAGCAATTTCTGCTCTCCAGGCTTTACACCAGCCTGGTGTGAGGGAGAAAAGGCACCAAAGAGCCTCCAGCACACAGAACCAAGGTTCTCTTAAGGATAACTCACCCAATTATCACCAAGAATGTGCATTATTTCTACTTTCCTACCAATAACCAACTCAACTTCTATTCACTGACCCTGCACTAACCCTGACCTGTGTCCCCAGCACTGCAGGATGTGCAGGAGATGGAGGAGGAGGGAGAAACCCAAAAACCACAAGGATCCTCCATCTTGTCTCCATCCACTTATTCTAACAAACCCCAAAATCTCAATTTTTCACGCCATGATAAATTACATTAATCATGCTACTATCTAATTGACATTCCTGAAAATTCTGTCTCATCCCAAAGCCCAGGAAGCCCTTTCTATGGACGGAGGTTAAAAGCAGGATTTGTCAGAGGGTTTGGATCCTTTCAAACACACACAGGAATATTCTCTGCATTCTGGGTTCCAACAGGGTGTGAGTGCTCTCTTTCAATCCTCCTCAATTCCCATGGAGGGATTTTGCTCTGAGCCAGCACACGGCCTGTTCTGAGCACTCTGAGGATGAGTTGCCTCCCTGTTCCATGAGAAAAAGGAGAATAAAAGGGACTTCAAAGTGTTCATGCAAAGAGAGGCGTGAGGAATCTGTAGTGAAAAGAAGGAGATCCCATAATTCCTGTAATTCCCAGCTCGTGTAGGTGAGATCAGGGTTTGGGTCATACTCCTTGCATGGATTTTTTGGGTGTTTAGGTGTGAGGACTGATGGGAAAGTCCAGTGTGGGTTTTGGGTGGGGTGTGGAGGCGTGTGGCAGTGCTGGGTTTCAGAGCATCACGGTGACTTTGGAATATTTCTGAAACATAAATCAAATCACACCTGAGCCCCCAAAGTGCGGCAAACCTTGGCACAGCCTCATCTTTTTTTGACCGAAATGAAGGGGTAAAGGCTTGGGGAGGCAAGGAAAGGAGGGCATTGACTCTCCTGCAGCTCCTGCCACCACCTTGAAGGGTCTGGGGTCATCTCCCAAAACTGCTGCTCTGCAGCTCCTCCACACCACTCCACTGCCATCAGTCTGGGACCATGGAAAATTACAGAAAAAAAGGCCAACCTCTCCATCCATCCTTCCTTCCTTCCAAGAGTTCCAGAAACTCCAGCTGAATTTCACCAATCCAGGAGGTTTTTGGCTGGTTTGCCTAAGCCAGAATCCAAATTTTTGGTGGCTAAACCAATCCTTGAGACGAGATTTTGAGGTTTTGTATCAGTGGCAACAATCTTTGCTTTTGGTTTTGTTTTGTTTCAGGCCTGTGGTGCTACTGGATGAGGAGCTGATCCTATGAGGACAGATAAGAGGATTGGGATCTTCCCATAAATCACTGCAAATAGTAAAAAATCCCTCAAAAATGCTGGAAAATATTAAAAGGTCAGTGAAGCAGGGAAAAGGAGTGATCCAATGCTTTTTGTTGGTTTTTTTTCCTATCTTTAAGGAATAATGCATTATCTGGAAATCCCACTTTATGGCTTGGAATTTATTTTTATGTTGGTGTCTTTCAGTCACTGAATAAAGTGCGACCACAGAAATTGGACACCAAAGCAACAGCAGTGGGTGGCAAATCCTCCCTCACCACAAAAATCCTCCCATCCTTGACAGTCCAGACCGAAAATGTTTTATCTTCAAGCAGACTCAAGGAGAAGTGACCAATTTGATGGGGTTTTGACCACAAAATGTTGCTGAATTCTTGTCCCCCCAAATGTCGATGGGATCACTGCAGTGGGAAATACCCAGGGGTGTTCTGGTCCATGGGAATGGTTGTGGTCCCTCTCTGTTAGCCAGATTTGAAAGCACTGTTGGTTCCCTCGTGTGAGGTTCCCGCAGCATTGGAATTTCCAAAATGAGTTTCTCATCTGCTGGGCCTGCCTGAAGAAGGTGAAGTGCAAAGTCGTTGCATTTTTTTTTCAAACTTCGAAATTTTGGCTGAAAACATCCCAGTCAGGGAAAAGCTTCTCCACATTGAGGATCCATATCTCCCCCCAAAATGGACTTGCACCTCCAGCCACTCACAGCTGCATTATCCCCACATTTATTTCTGCAGCTGAGCTCTTGCACCATAAACTGTGGCAGGGAAGACTCTTGACAGGCATTCCCACAACCCCCAGCGTGCTCCAGCCCTGATTTGTGTCAGGATTCTTGCGAGGCATAAAAACATCATCCAAACAGAGCCTCTTGGAGCTCTGCTGGCTCTGCTGCCTGCCCACAACCTCCCGTTTTCCCTCCCAGCCTCCTCCGTGACAGAAAGCGTCTCCCACTGCCCCTGGCTCCTGCACAACGTCAAGGCCTGCCCTTGGAAAAGCTGCTGCAGAATAAAAAATCCACTGGAAGCACCAGATTGTGACAGGAGCTGTGATCCAGCCCTGCTTCCACCAGTTGTGTGCAATTCCGGTGGATTTTGCTGCAAACGTTGGATGTTATGGACCTGATCCGAGACTGAAGTGAGGCAGCTCAGTGGGGATGGCTGAATGGGGAAATAACTTCCCAGAGCATGAGGCTGCTCCTTGATTTGGGATTTTACTGGAGGTGGAGGCGTTTCATTTGAAATTTGCCCATTTCTCTTGATTCAAAAAGGCTCGTTCTTCCCCGGCTTCTCTTTGTGGGTTTTGTGTTGAGTTCTAAATTGAATCTGGGTGGTTAAAAATGTAACAGGATATATGCTGTCCTCAGCTCTTCCCTTGCAGGCTCTCCTGCATTCCCTGGAATTCATGGTGAGAACAGTTTTCAGCTTAATAACAACTCTCTGCAGTCGTTCCTGCACGTAATTCCAAAGTGTGTTGGCCCAGCTCTGCAGCTGCTGGAATTCCTCTTCCTTAGCAAATCTTTGGATTTTCCTGGCTCTCAGGTGGTCCCTTTGTAGTTATTTCTCTTTTTTTTGGATGACAGGCTGTTCAATCCAGCACGATAATTTATTTTTCCAGGTGAAATGACACCTTTGAGGCCCTCCAGCTGAGAGGGGACCATGGTCTGCCCCTCAAACACCATGACATCCCTGGTTGTTTTAATAATCAGATGAAATCACAATAACAACAATAATTTTCAATATCACAATATGACCCAAACCCCCACAGATCTGATTCGTAGTTCTGTGGAACATGGAAAAGGTTGGAATTTTTACACCCAACCAATGGAACAACTGGATTTTGTTGTCTAAAATAGCCAGAAACTCTCCTCGGTTCAATGCTGTGAATTGTCTTCAGGGAAGCATCTCCATCCAGCAGAAAATATCATTAGGTGAGGAATTTTCCAGGAAGTTCCATCCTCTGCCTTTTTCCTGTTTCTCCTCCCATCTTAGGTGAGGGCAGGACTGAGAAGTGAGCCCTGGGATGCTCGGGATGTGATGTCTGCATCTTCAAAGAGGCATTTTGGAAACAGCCCGGCCCTGCTGGCAGAGGGGTCTCTGCCCTCTGCTCTCCTCCCACTCTGCTGCCAGGAAAAGCCAGGGGAGCTCCAGGGAAGGCTCCAGGTTCGACAGCCTGGGTGTGAGGGCTGACAGCTCCCACCAGCCAGCAAAGTCGTTGCATTACCCCAATTGCCCCAATTACCCTTGGCAGCACCACCCTGGGATGCTCTGCCTCCCTCCCAGGGGACAGCAGGGACATCGTGGTCCCCACTCAACATCCTTTGCCACCCATGGATTCCAGCAGCCCATTTTGACAGAGGTGTGGAAGAGCTCTGTTAATTCCCCTGCCAGTTCAGCCCTTTTTGTTGTTGTTTTCCATGAGAACGGGATATGTTTATCTAGCTTTGATTTCTTTTTCTCCTAATTTTATTTAATTTTCTCTTTGTAGCTGAATGAACTGATTATTGCTTTCATCTGCTTCCCTCTGCAGGGTCAGCTGAAGCCCAAATAATCAGATGGGATCTGAGTGTGTGTATGGACTTGTAATTAATAGGATGCATACTGAGAGATGTGAGTGGGGTCCCGAAAGAATGTGTAAAGAGAAAATGATCTAAAACTTGATCCTGATTTTGGTTCAACCTCAACAATTTCCTGCAGAGTAGAAGCGGTGAGATAATTTGGGGCAGATCAAACCAAACCCTGATTCTCTTCTGCTTCCCATGCCAAATGTCATCCCCTTAAGATGTGCTTTTCTCCATCTGGCGATTTTGGCTTCTCTGTGTTCCCTGTAAGTCTTTGGACCTCGTGCTGAAATGTTTGTGAGATGATTCAGAGGAACAAACAAAGCAGGCAGGACCTTCCTGGAGCCGAGCACAATGCTGGCAATAAATGGAGCTGGCTCCACCAGAGGGTTTTGTAGAGACCCCACTAAAACCCAAAAGAGGATAGATAAATCAGCAAAAGATGCTTTACTTGGTTTTTTTTAATATTTAAATTTTTTTTTTTCGAGAAATCAGAACTGTTTTTCAGCAAAGCCCGAACTTTTCCGTGTTTTCACCAAAACAAACAGAAAGCAGGTGCGTGCTGAAGGAATTTTGGCTGGGAGAGCACAGAGAAGTGCACATGGGCTTTCCTGTGAGAGTTTACACTTAATGGGCTCGGGTTTGTTTCTGTCAATGCAAGTTTTGCTGTTCGTTTCAAAGAGAGCAGGCACAGCTCTGGAGTCCTGGTATTCCTTAGGGGAGAGAGGGTGACACGTGCAAAGTTTTTCTGGTATTCTGTGTATTTTAAGGCTTGTCACAATCCCATCCAAACCCAGATGCAAAATGGTGCTCAGCTTTTACTCCATAAAATAGAGCTTTTCCTTCCTACTTCTGGAGACAGCGGGAATCAAACGTGATCCTGTTTTCCAGCAGCCCTCCACCACCTTCTTTTGGCAGTGGTTTAGGTTTTGCTTTGCTGATTCAAGGCTGGGTTTTGTCTTAGTGGTGGAAGGTGTGCCCTCTAAAAAACCATTTCCTATCATTTTCCATAGGAACTTGATGTCTTCCAGAGGCTGCCCTGGAGCAGAGAGCAGGCAGAGCAGAAGGATAAAGCAGGGATTTATTAAAAGGCCTCACTGGGCACACCTGGGCAGTGCAAGAGCCACAGCCAAGGTGAACCCAAAATGGGCACAAAATGGATCACGAGGTCTCACACTTTGATAAGTTCTGCTCCATCAGCACATTGCAGTTCATTGTCCAATTCCAGCTCCAGGTTATGAAGCTCCATCCTCCTTGGTTTTCCTTCTCCCTTCACCCTTGGTTTTGTTCTTGGGCCTGAAAGTTGTCCTTGGTGCTGAGCTGGAGCAGGAATTGTTTTGTGTCCCTGCCCTGTGCAGAGAGCTCAGTAGCACTGAATATGGAACCTAAAACTGCCCACCAAAACAGCCCAGAATCTAAAAAACACAAAAGCTGAAACTTAAGGCATCAAACCCACTGCCCACAATTACCTAAGGATGCAAACCTGGAACTAGAGGCCGTATTTATTTATTTTTGGGACAAACCAGGACAGACTTGAGAGAAGATCCATTTGTGGGAAGATGATGGATGGCACATCCCAGGGCAGGCAGAGCCTCTGCTTTGTGCCAGCCCCTCCGTGTCCTCTCTGGAGCACCTCTGAGGGATATCTGAGCCAGCACATCCTAATGCACAGAAACCCAGAGTGTTCAAAGCCTCCCCTCTCCATGCCCATAAAAGTCCAGCAATTCCGTGAGTGCTGCTGCCTCACACGTGTGCCTGGCTGCAGACAGGATGCCACTTTGGCACTTGGCAGCCCCTGCCTGACGTGGGCATTTGTCACCCAGAGCTGCATTAAGGCTGTGTTTATAGAAATCCTAAAGCCTGGCAAATGGGTTTTCCTGGAGTGCTCCGAGGGAACAGATGGAATATCTGGCGCTGCTGCCGTGAGGAGAGGTGGGGTTTAGGAGCTCTGCTGAAATCCCCTTCCCAAATCCAGCTTCCCCCAGTGGCTTCCTGCAACTGAAAGGATCACTGCCCTTTCCTGTCCCAGTCCTGTCCTCCTGAGGTGGCCACTCCTTGGAGGGGGAGGTGTCACATCTTTAATGTCCTTCCCACCAGGAAGAGGCAGGAGAAGACCTGGCTCCTGGCCCTGGGAGCCTTTGGGAATAAAAGTCTGAGAAAAGCGGGGTGGAAATGCTCCAAACGCAGAAAGCAACTCTGTTTTCCACTTTCCTGGGCTGGGATTTATTAAAGAAAGCCCTGGGATGTGAGGAAAGAAGAGCAGCTGGGTTTTGGTGCTTTTGAAGGCTTTATTTACCTGGAGGCTTGGAAGACAGCTCTGCGCTGGGTGGGATCTCAGCTGGGTAATGACTTGCAGAAGATCTGGCTTGGCCAGGTGAACATGAGATTTTATGCCCACCACAGCAGGAAAATATCCCCATTCCCACATGTGCCATCCATATTTTATCTCTGTGTTGCTCAGGAACTGGGTGAAGGCACCTAAAACTTCAAGTCAGGACCTAATAAACCACCCCCAGTGCATAAACTGAAGTTGATTTTATCGAGGTTCTGGAGTGACCTTGCATAGCCCAAAACCCCTTTCCAAATCTGCTTCTCCCTTCCCACCTTTAGAACTTGTATTTTTTGGTAAAATTGGGTCATTGATAATCCCAGAATTTAGGCTGATGCGTGACACGTGGAAGAATTTACCCAGATCCTGTTTGCCCCCTAAACTTCAGCCACAAATATGGAAAAGTTTTAAGCATGACAAAACCCAACCAGATTTTCCAGCCATGACATCTAAGCTCTGGTGTGGATGCACAAAGTGATGCTGTAGATGAAACAAAAAATCCCAAATTTGCCAGAAGAGGAGCAGAAATGCCAAAAATTGGTTCAGATGTGACCCTGAAATGTTGCTGGAGAGTATCTTATAGCCCTGACTGTGTCTTTTGTACCCTTCAAGTTATAGAAACGGGATCATTTACAGGGCTTGATTGTTCTTGCTTTAGGCAGATCTGAGCAATTTTCCAGGGGAGAAATCAAAGGAAAGGAAGGCAAACCTGCAAGGGAAAAGCAAACTGCAGTGAGGTCTGCCCATGTGCCAAAACTGCTGCTTCTTGAGGAGTTCTCTGCTTGGATTTGGTGGCACTGGAAGGATTCCAGAGCCAGGTTCCCACATGGGACTGTGGGATGAGCTGGGATACTGCAGGGAGGAAGAGAGAAAAAGTCAGGAGTTATTTTGGGTGCTTTGGGATTGGAGTTGCTTTTTGGACACTCCCAGGCTTGTCCTGCATGGTTTGCATCTTGCAGAGGATCCCAATCCCAAGTGATTTGTGTCTCCATGGAATTACAGCACTTCTCATCCCTTAGTTCCTGATGGAAATCCTCCCATCTGATAAGTGAATGACGTGAGCTCTTTGGTTTGGAAGGGTTTTAAAAAGATGCAGAAAGTCGTGGATGCAGCCTCCAGAAATCAGATGAACTTTCCTTAAATGGGGAGTGAGGAAGAAGGAACGGGAGAGTAAAAAAATACCCCGGAAGTCGTAACAGAATCTATAAGGTTTGGCTGAGGGATTTGGAATTAGGGGGATGCTTCCAAGATTCCAAACTGATTAAAGACATTTCCTTCCCCCAGAAAACTCCGGGAGTGAGTTGAGGAGGAGCAATGTGCAACCAAATTGGGCTTTAAAATCCTGAAAATAACAGATCCTGGAAAGAAAAGGTGCCAGACCAAGGGTTGAATTAAATCGTTTGTAGGACAGAGGAACTGCCCTCCCTCATTCCCATCTGGAGAGGTGAAACAGGTGAACTTTCAGGCTTGAAAGCTCTTTTTAGGAGAGTTTTGAGCATTTTTATGGTTGTTCCTTTTCTCCCTGCACCATCAACCCAAAACCAGGAGCTGATCATCAGGGTGAGCTCTCCCAGGCTGATCCCTCCCCTCCCAAATTTCTTCCTGCCTGTTTCACTTCTTCCAGTAAAAGGTAGTCATGCATTTATAATCACCCCCCACTTTTATTCCTGGATGTTATTTGATGTCACTTTGGATTCTCTCCTTTGGAAAGTCCCCGTGGAAGCATCGTCCAGACTGCATAACAACCGGAAACAATAAAAAGGAGAAAGATAAAATCAGGAAGAATAAGCTGTTTATAGATGTGAACAGCTTTTCCAGTAAACCAGCAAGAAGAGGGATGCTTCAGACTTGGAGAGGCTGCAAAATGGGGTGGGACGGGAAAAAAAAAATATGGGAAAAAATAAGTAATAAAGAACATGACTTTCTCTCCTGAAAAGAATTTTCTTTTGAGAGTATTGAACAAGAGGCAAAATATCAGAGATGTGGCATCACCCTCCCCTGAAGCCTGAGGGGAGAAGGGGGATGCTCCATGGAGGTCAAAGTATTTATTGGAAACTGCTTTTTGCCTCCTTTTGTGCTTGTAAATGGTTTCTAGAAGAGGAGGAACCAAAATTGGGTGGAGAACCCCAGCAGATGTGGTTCGAATGTGGTTTGGGAGGGATGCAGCTGGAGGGAGCAGGTAATGTGTGTCTGTGTCCACATGAGCAAATGGAGAAACAGGGAAATTATTTGGGTGGGAAGGGACCTTAAAACCCATCCAGTGCCACCCCTGCCATGGCAGGGACACCTCCCACTGTCCCAGGCTGCTCCACCCTGGCCTTGGACACTTCCAGGGATCCAGGGGCAGCCACAGCTGCTCAGGGCCTCGCCACCCTCACAGGGAACAATTTCCTCCTGATACCCAACCCAAATCCACCCTCCTAAAGTCGTTGTAGCTCTTCAAGCCAAGTAGCAATGAAATTGAGCTCCTTTTCCTCAGAGGAGCGAGTTCCATGGCTGGAGTTTCCTGGGGATGCTCTCAGGATCCTCTGCAGAGACAAAGGTGCAGTGGAAGTAGGAAAGTTCTACGTGACAGGAGCACACCTGGATTTTCTCCATCCAAAGTTACTAAAAGGAGCTGCACCCAGCACATTCCCACTAAACACCTTTTATTGTATTTTTTTACTTCAAGAAAGACTAAGCAGGGCATCCCTACAGCCTGGAGCACCCCAAACACAAATCCTGTTAGGTTCCAGTTTGTGTTCCACACTCATTCCCAGTGTGTTGGTTCAATTCTGCAGCTGATCTGGGATGCTTTGCTTTCCCAGCATCTTGTAATCAAGCTTAGCTCTAATCAGCACCAGAACTTTAATAAATGTCAGCCTCCACAATCCCAGGCAGCCATGGGAAATGCTGGATACAGTCATTTTCCCCGTTGGTCTTGCTGGTGCTGAAATCCCCCAATTAGGTTTTGTACCAAGACGTGAGTAATGGTCACTGCAAACTCCTGGGAGCAGGACAATTCCAAACCTTCCCACTCCTGTGACACACTCAGAATGTGGGAATCAAAGCAAAGCAAAGCCCATGTGTGGAAGGACCACAGAGCCTCTGGATTCAGGAGCCACCTCTGTGGCACCCACTCCCCTCCTCAGGAGAGTCACAGCCTCACGACTCCTTTCCTCTCCACCCCAAAAGGGTAGATTTATTAAAATGGTTAATAAAATTAACCACCCCCTCACTTTCTGGATTTTAAAATCTATTTTAAGGAAGTGATCAGCAGCAGGAGCATGGTTTCTTTATGGGCAGGTAATTCCATGTGCAGATGTAGTGAGGCGTCCTTGTCACATCCTGGAAAGATTCTGGGGCTGGATCCTCTCAGGGATTACACAGGACATTTATCTGGCTGAAGAATTCCTGTGATTCTAACTCCATCTTGTCCACAACATCTCAGGACCTGAGCCTGAACAAACATATTTATCAATTATCAATTAATCCTTATCATTTATCAAATTAATGGGGAACAGAATGAGAGCTGGAGGGAGAAAATGATGNTATATATATATATATATATGTACGAGATCTGGCAGAAATGGGATTTGGGAAGCAGAAGATGGAAGGGAAATCTCACTCTTCCCCCTGCCCAGAGTTTTGGGAGCAGCCAAACTTTGGGTACGGGGAGGTAAAAAGGAGCTGTAAGCACCCAGCAAGGAGGAATCCCCAAGGCTCTTTTTTGGGGGGGGTAAGAAGTCTTTATTTTGGAGTGATATCTGTCAGAGCTGGTGCGGCAAAGCACCGGNATATTTATCAATTATCAATTAATCCTTATCATTTATCAAATTAATGGGGAACAGAATGAGAGCTGGAGGGAGAAAATGATGATTGTTCTTTATGGCTTCAAAAATCTGTGAATTAAAAGAAAAAAAAATAAAGCAAACAGTGTTTTTATATTAAAAAGCGAAGAATAGAGTGCCAGAAGATGTAAATCCCAATGACAAGACCTATCCATGGGCCCCAGGTGAGTGAGGCACCCACGGCTGCATTCCCTAAAAACGAGTGGAATTTCCTCTGGCAGGATGGCAGAGCAGGAACTCACTGGGCTGGATGTGGAGTCCAAATTTTGTTCAGTCCTGAGATGCTGCCACAACAAATGGAGAGACAAAATAACCAGGATTTGAGGGTGCTTGCTGCTGGAATTTTGCCTCAATCCATTGAATTCCTCCCTCCTGGCTTGCTCTTTCCTAGGATAGCCCAAGAACTGACCCAGCTCCCCATCAGAGCCTCTCCCTCCCAATCCAAGGTGGATTTCAACCTGACCCTCATCTCTGCCTATTTCTCTGCCAGTTTCCCCGTGCTTTGGTCATCTTTTCAAGGAAAATGCCGTTCCAAGCTGAACTCTGATGCTCCAGCAGCTTTCTGGTGTCCTTGACTGCTTCGATTCCATGTCAGGAGCTTTTCAAAGGAGCCTGAGGATTCCCAGTGCCTCATCCCAGTAGCCTGAACTCCCACAACCCAGCCCCGAAGTGTTTAAGGGTTCGTTGTTGCTTTTCTTGTTGTTATTAATATTATTACTCTGCTTGTTCTGGCACAAAAAAAACCCCTTTTCTATTTTCCTGCCCTGCTTAGAATTTTGGTCAAAGTTTAATTAAATTTAGAGGAGCTGGAAAAACCGCATAATTCCAAAGTAAATGAAAGCAGCGGCTCTGGCCAGGGGTGGCAGCCCTGGGGACACGGGTGCTGCTGGGGATGGGAGGGGGAAATTCCCGCAGCCCCGCACTGGAATACCCTGGGAAATGTGGATTTTCCTGCCTGGAGGAGGGGGAAGGGGGCGAAGGGCTGTGTTTGGAGGATGCTGGAAGGTGGGGAAGCACCCCGGGGCCGGCAGAACGAAGCCCTTGTTCGTCCCGCCCGTGCGGTCAGGCGCCGTGGGTGGGAGCAGGGGGGATCTGTTTTCCCAGGCTCCCTGCCATCAGGAATTACTGAGCTGCCATGAAATGGGAGGAAATATTTCATTATAGGCACATGCGCTTCAATTTCACATGATGGAAACTCCAGGATCAGCTTTCCCGGCCGCCCTCCTTCCCTGCGTGTGCCTCATTCCTGCCGGGGAGGGATAACGCCGGGCATCCCCAGGCTGCTCCTGCTCGCCCGGCTCCCTCTTGGGGGGTCTGGGGCACCCCCCTTCCACCAGAGCTTCTCCTCACAGCCCCAAATCCCCAAATCCGCGGGGGAGCGGAGTGGGTGCTGCCAAATGTCAATCCCAGCCTTGAAGCAATTAAAAAAATAAAATATATATGTATATATGGTTTATATATATATATATATATATATGTACGAGATCTGGCAGAAATGGGATTTGGGAAGCAGAAGATGGAAGGGAAATCTCACTCTTCCCCCTGCCCAGAGTTTTGGGAGCAGCCAAACTTTGGGTACGGGGAGGTAAAAAGGAGCTGTAAGCACCCAGCAAGGAGGAATCCCCAAGGCTCTTTTTTGGGGGGGGTAAGAAGTCTTTATTTTGGAGTGATATCTGTCAGAGCTGGTGCGGCAAAGCACCGGGGACTCCGGAGAGCCCTGTGCCACCCCGCACACAATTCCTGCAGGACGGGATGCGGGGACAAACCCCACACGTTACCAAACCCAGCCTGGTGGGATTTAATCTTTTTTCCCTCAGACTGTAACACTTTTCATCCCCCAAAGTCTCTCTTCTCCCTTCATTTAACTCCTTTTCTGTCCCCAGACTCTCTCCCCCATTTAACCTCTTTCCTATCCCCAAACTCTCTCTTCTCCCCCCTTTAATCACTTTTTACCCCCCCAACTCTCTTC
>VYXF01006381.1:107053-119752 GCA_013397295.1 Polioptila caerulea | reverse complement strand
TTGCTGTATTGCAAAGAACACCTCGCTTTGCTGGTTGTGTCAGCAGGGAAAGGGGGAGTGAGAAGAAGGAGAAAAGGATCTGAGTTTGACAGACCCAATCTAAGCCCTGCTGAAAGACGGGGCTGACTGAGCGCTCCGAGCGCGCCCCATCCGTCACCATCTTCTCGCCTTTCAAACCTCCACGGGGCTGTTCCCTCCTGGATTCCCTCCCGGATTGAGGGACAGGCTCAGCTGAGCCTCCAGCCCTTCCTGACTCTACCCCACTGCCCCAGGCCGGCACCAAGACCCTCCTGTGCTCTAGAAAGTTGGGATAAAATCCCATCTTTTTTCTTGCTTTTGGAGCAGGACAGCTCCAACCCCTCAGAGCAGCTCCAAACAAGGTGTTTTTCCTGCTGGAGAGGTGATTTTTGTGAGTGCCAGAGGCTGGGCAGCCCTTGGGTTTCCCTCAGCTGAGCCTGCCAGGGTGGTGGAGCAGAGGAGACGTTGGAGATGGTTGGAGACAGACGGCGACAGTGGGAGGAAGCGCTCAGTTGACATTAGCGCGATGGGAACAACAACAATCCCGGCTGCTGTCATGTTTTGTTTTGTCTTCAAGGCACCATGGTGCTGGAGAGCTTTGCAGAGGGGGCTGAGGAGCCTGGAGATGTTTTGCAGATGTTTAAAGGGGGACCCCTCGCACCCAGAGGAGGAGCCTGGTGGGAAACGGGGAGGTCCCGATTCGAGTTGTGAGGCAGAGATGGAGGTGGGACCACGGCAGATCCAGAGGCCAGGACTTAAATCTGAGGGACAGAGCAGGGCAGGGGTGGGGATGGGCTGAGAGGTGAGGGCAAGAAGGGAACGTCCAACACCACAGAGAAGAGCCAGAGCAGGAGGTGCACACAGAAGGGAGATGCAGCCAAAGGGGAAAGCTAGAAAATCCTCCTTGGCGGAGATATCCTGGAGGTGAAGCTGTTGGGAGTGCAGGGATATTCCCTGATCAGGAATGAGAGCCTTGGCACAACTTCCAAACACGTCTTACCAGAGAGCCATGTGCCCGGGCTCAGATGTTGGCTTCAAACTGGAAGAGAGCAGGTTTAGAACGGATTTTAGGGAGAAATCCTTCCCTGGGAGGGTGGGCAGCCCTGGCACAGGGTGCCCAGAGCAGCTGTGGCTGATCCTGGATCCCTGGCAGTGCCCCAGGCCAGGCTGGATGGGGTTTGGAGCAGCCTGGGACAGTGGGAGGTGTCCCTGCCATGGCAGGGCTGGCACTGGATGGGCTTTAAGGTCCATTCCAACTCAAACCATTCCATGTAGAAATAGACACAGGAGCATTTTCAGGAATTCTTTGTGGAAATAAATATATTTACCTCTCCACAATTAATTCTGGGATCCCTGTGTGTGCAGGCAGAGGGAAAAAAAAACCCATTTCAGGTTTGCCTCCTCCTTCCATGCACAGATTTTGGTTTCTTTGAGTTTTCTTCAGGCTTAACCTCCCTCTTTTCATCACCATTTTGCCTGTTTCCCACAAAGCACCCAACTGGGAGCCATCAGAATGGTGAGGACGGAAAACTGCGGGGGAAACGCTGTTGAAACAAATTTATCTGCAGTCTCTGGCTCTTTTTGTGGCTGAACAAAAGGTTGTCAGCACACTGGGAGTATTGATATTTCCAGTGGGATAATCTGGATTTAGAAGAGAAAATTGCCTGTGACATTATTATTTTTATTACTATTATTATTGCCAATATTAACATTATTAGTGTGATCATTATCATTATGGCTTTACCATATAATTACTGGTTTTCATTATGATTATGATTATCTGATTATGATTATTTTCATTATTATATGTATTAGTGTTATGTTTTGCTCTGCTTTGGTTGCTTTGCTTTCTCTGGACCCAGAAACTTTACCCTTTAAGATTTCTCCAACAATCCCTGGAAATCCCCTAGGACTGGGAACCAGGAGGAGCTGGTGGGGCCATACCTCACTTTCCCGAGCAGCGAGCGTGTCACCAAACCCTTCCCAGGAAACCACGATTGTAACCGAGCCCTACGGCAAAATTTCACAGGGCTTTCTTCCCCAGCAGGATAAAATTAGCCAAGCTCTCCCGAGATGACAGCTAAGAACTCCAGCTTCCCTCAGATGACCTCAATGGAGTCATTTGTTGCTTAAATGACAGACAAACGCAGTAATTAGGTCTATTTAGTAAAGGGGAGGTGAAAGGTCAAACTACTGGGCAAACTGTCTCCAGTGCTTGACTTGGGGACCACGCCGGGGCTTTGTGGGAGGTGATGTTTGTACAACAACCTGACACGGGCAGCAGCAGGTCCCTGCTCGGCCCCCAGGCGTGTCCCGAGCCTGAAATCCCCGTTTCTGCTCATAAACCCCTGAGCTCGCTCCTTTGTGTGGTGCCTTGAATGCTGACCTGGAGCAGAGAGCAGCCAGAGCAGAAGGATAAAGCAGGGATTGATTAAAAGGCCTCAGTGGGCACACCTGGGCAGTGCAAGAGCCACAGCCAAGGTGAACCCAAAATGGGCACAAAATGGATGATGGATCACCAGGTCTTATATCCTTATAAGTTCTGCTCCATCAGCATACTGGAGTTAATTGTCCAATTCCAGCTCCAGGTTATGAAGCTCCATCCTCCTTGGTTTCCCTTCTCCCTTCCCCCTTGGTTTTGTTCTTGGGCTGAAAGTTGTCCTTGGTCCCAAGCTGGAGCAGGAATTGTTTTGTGTCCCTGCTCTGTGCAGAGAGCTCAGTAGCACTGAATATGGAACCTAAAACTGCGCAACAAAACAGCCCAGAATCTAAAAAATATTAAAGCTGAAACTCAAGGCATCATGTGTTGCAAGGGATTAGAGGCAGAGAAAGGAAGAGCTGAGGAAAAGATGGGTGTTAGTGTTAACGGGTTTGGGTGATCAGGAAGGGGATCCACAGAGAGGGATGGGAGATGTGGGACGAGTTAAGTGGGAAACCACCAGCATCCCCCACTTCATTTCCCCCTTTCTCCCTGGCAATGCTCCCTTCTGTTCCTTTTGCTTTGTTTCCCCAACTCGGTTGTGTTTTGTGTCACCAACCCAACATAGCCAAAGCCACACCTGGATTTCTCTCTGCTGTTTTTTGCTTTGGATGCCACAGAACGGAGGCCAAACATCATTCCTGTATGAAAGCATTGCTTGCCATGCATCCCAGATCTCCAGAAGATCCCTGAACAAAAACCTTTAGCAGAAGAAGTTGTTTTTGACAGTTGAGTTCCTGCTGGTTGCCCATCTTCAGGTCTCACAGCAAACCCAGCATCTTTTTATCTACTGAACATTTGCAGGATTTCCCTCTGTGTTTCATAAAGGAGGGAAAAATCTGTAGGATTTTTAAGCAGTGGAAACCGTAAATGAAGAGTTCTAATTTGCAAAGAGAGGTGGTGGAAGGTGACCAAGATTTTGAATGCAACGAGCTTGGAGTGCTCCTCACTAAAAAAAGCGCCACATTTCTGGATTTTTCTCTGAGTTTCCTTCAGGCTCCCCTGCCACAATTTTCTTCTGTACTTGTGTGGGGACAGAAGTCTTCTCTATCTATAGGAGTGGTGCTCAGAAATCCTGGAGGTGACCAGGGCCTCCTCCGTGGTCCATCCCTGTGGCCGTCAGTGCTCTGAAGCACATTTGGATGTCTTGGCATTTCCCTGCACGCCTTCCCTCGCCCACATCCCGTCCACCTGAGCCCCTGCCCGTCTCCTCCAGATCCCTCCGTGAAACTCCCTTCCCTGGGGAGGCCTCTTGACCCCTGTCTGCGGGGCCCCGGGAAGAGGTGCTGGTGATGCTGCTGAGAGAGAGGGTCACCAAGAGCCTGACGTGAGAGTGAAAAGAAAATTAGAAAACAAACAGAGGGGAGGTGGAAACAGCGCCCGCCCTTGAAGTGCAAAGACCTCCCCCCCGAAAAGGGGCTTATCTTCAAAAAAGGGCTCTTGCGATGAGACAAGAAAGAACAGACTTCTCACACCTTGTCTTCACTTCCCGCAGATCCTATCTGCCCACAAGTGCCTGTGATCTCGGGCAGACCTCTCTACCTTGCCCCTCGCCTTTCAAGTCTGCGGCAGCTGTTTTGCTAAGCCGGAGACCTTCCCACTTCATCCTTTTCTCCCCGGCTGATGGAGCGGGAGAAGACAGGCGGCGTTTCTGACAGGCTCGGGGAGCGGGAAATGTCATTCCAGAGACTTTCCTTTGTATATTTTCTCCTGGATGGATTAGTTTGTTTGAAGAGCATCTCCTATTTAACACCTCATTGAGCAAAAAAGCACGTAGGGACAAGAGTTTTTTAAGGGGCTGCTTGTAAGGAGCTTAAAGTGCACGCTGAGTGCTTAAATTATTTGCTCTGTTTTCAGGAATACTGATCACACAGGAGTTAGGGTGAGTCATGAAACTTATGTTTTATAATGATATAATCCATATTTTTCCACTGTTTCTCGGTCCAAAACCAGACGCATCATGACATTCTGGATGAATACACAGGGTGTGAGTAAAGACTCCCAAAGTGGAAATAGGGTTTGTTATGCTGGTTTATTCACCTCAGGATCTGGTTGGAGTCCCATGGCTCCTGTGCTGGCGTCAGCAGGAGGGACATCCCTCAGCCAACAGCAAGGAGTAGCCCTTGTCCACATGGATTGAGTCATTCCTGCAGGGTAATGGTAACACGTTCCTTTTGCACTTCTCCCCCTACAGCAGTGACCTCCCACCCCCAAAAATGCTGAGGTTCTCTCAGGAGACCTCCCTTCATCTGTTCCCTATCTTCATCTGACACAAACCATCCAGCAGGTCCCCTGTAATGGGATTACATGGGTGAAATTCACTTTATCGGGGGATCTCGGAGTGTTTATTGGTCCTTTGTGACACTTCTGGGAGAGAAGTGCCCCAATCAGATTGATAGCATTCCTCCCTGCTCTGCTACCCTTCCTGAAGGAGCCTTTCCCTGGCTGCACAAGGGCTGCCCACGGGATAAAGTCCAAATCCCTTCCCATGGAGGAGGTCTCTTTCACAAAGCAGGCAAAACTGTTTCTTCCTGGGGGAAAAATTAACTCCAACAGCCCTCTCAAACCCTTCCAGCCCAATCAACTCTTATTTTGCACTTTGTAGGTCACTGCAATTTCCTATGCACTTGAGGGGAGATTTTCTTGGGAAAAGCTCTTTTTTTTTTTTTTTTTCCTCTGTAACTATTCCAGCTGTTGATTTTCCCCTAGGAAAGCCAAATTATACTTGAGCATTGTATCAGCAGAAGGATTAAAAAGCTGATCTGTCACACAAGAAAAACCTGAACTGAACAGCTTCCTGCATTTCCTGGGCTGGGAACCTTAGAAAATAAGACTCAGGCTATTTTTCTTCTAGCAAAAAACATTCAGGATGAAATCAAACTGTTCCCCCTGGGACTTTGGAGGACATTTGGGATTTAGTGACCTTGAGGTACACCATCTACAAGGGAGGGGAAGCCATTGGCCAAAATTGGAGCCTTTCAGGGAGCAGAGTAAATTGTAACCATGTTCCAGGGAGCTTGCCAGGGAGGCTAATGGACTGATCTCATCCACCTTGATGTAAATCCAGCCCAGCTCCAGGAAAGCCAACAGCATTATCCTGGCTCTGTGTGGAGGTACTGCTGAGATCACAAATGACACATTTCTAATGAAGACAAACTTAAGGGAACACGTGCCCTGCATGGAAAGAGAGGGTGGAACAACGTCCCAGGCTTTGGGCCTCAGAGGAAGTGGAACTGGATGAAGTATGAAGGATTTTGGAGGTGTTCTTCCATTGGTTTGTGGTGTGCAAGCCCTTTGGGATCTGCTGTTCCTCCTTGCTGAACCTTCCCCCCGGAGATCTCTGAGGATGTCTCCAGATGCCTCCCACAACCTGATTAAACTGAGGCAAGGATTTATCTGAAGTGTCTTGTCTGACTCCAAAGAGAAGGGCAGGAGCAAGAAAGGAGCAGTGCCATGAACTCATTTTCCATAATTTTAGTTGGTAAAAAAAAAAAAAAAGGCTGTGAGAAGCCTGGACAGGCTCCTTCCTTGGATGCACAGAAAAACTTCATTGTGAGCTCCCCAAGGATGCTGCCTCTCTGGTTAGAAATCTCATGCAAGGGAGAATAAATACAGACCCCTTCCCCCTCCTCCCCTGACATTTCAGTTGTGTTTAAGGCACCATTCATCGCCCCTCATCTCCCAAAGCCTTTACTATTTATGGACCTGCTGTTTTTCCAGGGGTTGACACTAGCGTGCATTCAGCTCCGTTCTTCTCTCCCCGTCCCATCCTGTCCCCCCTTCTCCCCTCCCTGCAGGCATTTCTCCATTTCAGTAGAGAAACCACGAGTGACTGGAGTGTCTGTGACCTCTGGGCTGTCAAACTCCCACTGACTAAATAAAAGCAGCCTGAGAGGGAGAGAGTTCCCATAAATCACCCCCCGTGACAGAGACCACCTGGGATTTGCTCACTGCTCAGAGGTACCCGGCCCGCTGCAGCTGCTGAGCTTGCACTTCCCCACATTTTTATGGACACCGTTGGAGAGATACGCGGTGTTTACACAAGGAATGGAAATTTCAGTTTTTTACTGCACGGAACGGATTTGCTCGGCTCGAGGTGGGCAAGCTCTTGGATTAGGGGAGGGCTGAGGCCCAATTTCATCCCTGAGGTGTGGGAAGAGCCTGCTCCCAGGTGGGATAGGCTGAGTGATTCCAGCCTTTGGGATGTTCATCCATGTGAAAGCTTTTTCCACACTGAGGGGAGATGAAGATGTTCATGTCAGAGGAAAGCGGGGTCAGATGCAGGTCTAGACAGGCTTGGTTGTGGCCAAGGGTTGCATCTGCAGCTTCTGGATCTACCAGAGGGCCCCCAGGTCATCATTTGCCATGTCAGGGTGCCCAGTCCCTTCAAAGTCACCCTGAACCACCATGGAGCCTTCAGCCAACCTGAACATCAGCAAGGATAAACTGAAGGGGATCATGGAATTGTGGAAAGGTTTGGGTTGGAAGGAACCTTAAAGCTCACCCAGTTCTACCCTCTGCCATGGGCAGGGACACCTTCCACTGTCCCAGGGTGCTCCAAACCCCATCCAACCCGGCCTTGGGCACTTTCAGGGACCCAGGGGCAGGCACAACTTCTCTGGACACCCTGTGCCAGGAGCTCCTCACCATCATAGGGACTTATTTCTCCCCCAAATCCCATCTAAACCTGCTCCCTTTCAGTTTGAATCCATTCCCCCTCGTGATGTGAAGATCAGCTGAAGATCTGCCCCTGCTGAGTGAGGAGCTCTTTCTAAGGTCAGATGTGACCATTTCCAACAGCTTCACTTAATCCATGTGGCTGTGACAAAGTGAATTTGGGATTTGCCCCTGCCCTACACATCTGGCAACGTCGCTTTAAATTATTTCCAGCCAGGGTTGCAACGCTCATCTGTTGAGGCCTCAGCATTTGTTATTAAGTAGCATCACCATTTTTAAACAAAAAGATGTATATTCCAAGCAATGTTTATCAAAAAAAAAAGACTTTCACTAACAAGAAAGGAATTTTGTTGATGGTCTTCCCTGAACAAAGAAAATGGGGGCTGGGAGGTGAACAACCAGAAAGGCCAGGAACATTAATCCTGTGAAACAAAGTTTTAAGTGGAGAAATTAGGCTCAGATAAAGGTGATCCAGTAAGGAGGATCATTTCCCAGTGGTTTCTGAAAAAAAAAATATATATATATATAAATGGTATTTGAAAACAGCAACTAACAGGTATGTGAACTTCCATCAGATCGCCGTTCTTCCCAACAGTACAAATTTCAAAGTAACTTTATTTTAATTTTTTTATTTCATGGGAAGAGTTTTCCCATCAGCATCTTGACTGAACAAGAGGCTAAACCAGATTTCAGGACAGGAACACATTTCTCCAACTTGGAGGTTGCTGCAGCCAAAATTCAGCTTGGGAAACTCTGAGGCCAGCTGATAAAGTGAAACCCTAGGACTTGGTGCACAAACAATTCTTTTCAGACTCAGTCCAAACTCGAGTAACTCAGAGGAAAAGCAGTTTGGAAATAATTTGGGTGAGATGAGCCAGCCTTTTGCACGGCTAAGCAAAGCCAGAAATCAGAGTTGCAGTGAATGAACCCATTCATGGTGAACCTGCTCGTGGTGGAACCTCCCCTTCCAACCCAGCCCTGCTGAGCCTTCCCACCTCATGCTGTGCCTGACTCAGCTTTCCCAAAAAACTGAGGGTGATATCCAAAGTGGATCACAAATGGCACTCTCAGATTGTCCCTCCACTCTTTTCCAGCCCAGCCTTGCCCCTGCTACTGTGGAGTTTCCAAGCTCCCTGCACTTCTGCGTCTCAAAGGAGGAAAGACTGGAGAAGAGAAGCTGGAGAGGAGCCTCAAGAGGGCTGAGAACTGCTCAGTTGGAAGTTGGGTGGTTGGAAGCTGGTCTGAAGTCCCTCGATATTTAAAAGGATCTTAATTTTGTGCCTCTTTCCCCCTTTAACAGCACCAAGGTCTTTCCATGGGACAAGGAGTCTCCATGGGGTCACCAAAATGCTGGGGATCTCAGAGAGCCCCCAGCTTGAGGAAGATCACCTTTGGATTATTTTTTTTTAATTTATTGGAGATGCTCAAACATCTGGATACCCTACCAGGATATCCAACTGTGATCATGCTGGATCTGGCACTTGGAGTGAGCCATGGACACTGTGGTCCTCACCACACGCTCATTGCTCATGGCTCGCACAATTTTGGGACCAGCCCCTCACGTGCATCCCTTTTCCCTGTGCCAGGACAGCGAGTTTGCTTTTCCCTGGAGCCCCTCCAGCTGTGGGATGCCAGAGGAGAAAATTCCTTGCTGATGTAAATGTAGAAACAGCCCTGGTTAGGGGCGTGCGTGCTCCCTGCCAGGCTGCGAGGGATTGAGGTTACTCAGAGCAGCGTCTCTGTGTCCCTTTCACACACACAAAAACCCCTCAACCCCTTCCACCAACTCCACAAATTTAATTTAGGAGCGTTGCACGTTCTCAGATAAGGGTTTGGTTCACTCAGGTTTACAGAGTTACATTTAATTGGAGAGCTCAACAAAATCTGAGAGGTCTTCATAAAGGCTTGGGCAGCCGGGACATTAATTGCATTATTTTCTTTATAGATAAAATTTTGGTGGAGCCACCATAATCAGATAAAGAATAGATAAGATCAAACCTTGCCTTTAAATTCCAGATCTCCTGGCTTGAAAAAATATGGAGCTCAGATTACGGTGAAACTTTTAATGGGCTTCAGAGACTTCTGCCCAAGTAGGATGGGAAAAAATTTAGATTCCTTGAGATCCTGGAAGGAGCAGATATCCCGGATTTGTGCAGTAGTCAGCAGTTTCAGATAAGGAACAGAGGATTTTCAGGTCTGATTGCTGATGTTTTCCACATAAAAGCTGTGTTCTCCTTCAGGAGAGGGACCCGAGTCTCTTCAGCAATCACAAAAGCCAGCCCTGACACCCGGCCTAATTCCCCTTGTCGGCTTTGATCCAAAACATTCTTCTGAGCAGGACAAGCCTGGGGAAGGGAGAGGGGAAGGGACCAGGGGGAAGGCTGAATAAGGGAGCCAAGAGGCTGCTCTGGAAAATCACGGCTGGAGTTACAGGAGGGGAATTAATCTTGAGAGGCCGCATGTAACAGTTCCATCCATCAGCATGACACCGGTACATTATTAGAGGAGATGGAAAATTAAATTGCAAAATTATCTGTTCTGTTTCATTGACTCTATTTTTTTTTTTTTTTTTTTTTTTTTTTTTTTTTTTTTTTTTTTTTTTTTTTTTTTCCCCTTTTTTTTNTTTTTTTTTTGTCTTTCTTTCTTCCCCCTTTTCATTCCAGGCATCACTTGCAGCCATACCACTGGCAGTTGGCAGCGGGTTATTAAAAGCACCTGGCCATGAAAGGAAATCAGATCCCAGGGCACGTTTGGTGGCCCTGCCATTGCAGAGCTCCTGCTCCAAACGTGGCAGGAGAGGGGGACCCAGCAGGGTGGAGCAAGGACCAGGGGCCCTGTGTGGGATGCCCTGATGTGCCTGGGCATCGTTTCCCTCAGGATCGTGGCTGGCTTCCAGACTCCGAGTCCTGCCCATCTCTGAACATGGGAGAGGTGTTGGAGATGAGAAGCAGTGGTGCTGACTAGAGGGCACCCGTGTTATTATTCTCCTCTTCTTCTCCCTGATGTTCCCTACCTCCATTTCTTACTTTTTGGGGTTTTGCTGTCCCTCTCCTCATATTTCATCCCAAATTCCCTGCACCTTCACCTTCCACTGAAAATCATCTTCCTCTCCTCTGAAACTTCCAAACCCTATCTGAGACCAGTGGGAATAAAAAATTCTAAAACCCTACAAAAATGGAAATCCCCATTGGAATATAATTTTAAACACCCCACTCCCATCCCAACAGCCTTTTCTTTGGCATTCCAAATACTAGGACACCCCAACATGTTTCCAAGGCCACGTTGGATGGGGCTTGGAGCACCCAGGGATAGTGGAAGGTGTCCCTGCCCATGTCAGGGGATGGAATGAGATGAGCTTTAAGGTTCCTTCCAACCCAACCCATTCCATGATTCTACAATCCTAAAATCATGTGAATCCAAGAGGAGAGGGATTAGCAGGGAGCTATTCCCAAAGTTCAACAGCCCAATCAGTGTTCCTCTTCCAACTGATGTGCAAAAAGTAAATACGAAGATTAAAGCGTAAAAATTATTTAAAAACCTCAAAAGTTGAGTCTCTTTGTAAACCATAAGGGAGAATTTATCAAGAAATGTCAGGAGGGGATCAAGTCCTAATGAGTGGAAAAGTTCTGGTTGGTTTTGAGTCCTAATTGACCATTATCTCATAAAGAAAAGAGGGGAAAAGAAGCAGCAAAGAGATGACCTGAGTGTCTCTGTGTTGTGCTGCTGTAAAGATCAACCCACAAAAGGAGAAATGTAAAAAAATTGTCCATCTTGGAAGGAACCGAGCCCTGGGCTGTCACAAAGAGAATTTCTTTTTGTTTGTATGTGTCCATTTGTGCTTATTGATATTTTCAGTCATGTAATAGAATTTGTGGGCATTTGCACCCTGTGAAGACTGAATTGTGCACAGCAGTGAAGTTTGTACTGAACACACCCTCTCTCCCTTGGTTTTTCTCTGCCTGATTCCTGGCTTTTCCTGGCTGTTGCATTGATGAGTAATTTGTAGGGGTCAAGGCATAAACTACAATTCCAGCTCTGTATTTTATGCTGCTACTGTTTCCCTGACAGGGGAGACGTCTGTAAAATAACAGTAAATAGAAATATCCAGTTCTTGAGAAGCTCTTTAATCAGAGACTCTCAAAGTATTTTGCAAAGGGAAAAGGCGTTGGAGTGGTTACTCAAACTAAGAAAACTTTTCAGCAGCTTCAGTCAGGGGTTTCTGCCAGTCCTGATGGAAATTGTGTGTGGCTTTTGTGGGTGTCAAACTCACAGCTCCTGGGGGAACTTGAGCATCCACCTCCATGAAATATTCTGATAACACAGACTTTGGTATCAAAATATCTCTTGGAGGTGGATGCTCAGGTGCCCCAGGAGCTGTGGTGACCAGGACTCCCCTCAAAGAACAAGAGATCCCTCTCCATGGTGTGGTTCAGAGATGGAGGGGCTGAACCTGTAATTTGAATTTTTTACATTTTTGTGCCTTGTTTTTTCAATCAAGCATGGAGGACACAACTTCCTAGCATTGGTTCTCTCGCGGTGGTGGAGAAATTCCTGAATCCAAGGAAAGCAAAGTGACCTAGCAGAGCTTGTTGCTCCCTCTCAGGAGCTGGGAGAGCAGATCCTCGTGGAGTTTGGGTTTACTGAATTGGATTTTGGCAAGAGAGACAGAGCCCTCCTGGGCTGCCTCTGGCAGAAAATGTGCTGCTGACCAAAAGATGAAGGATGGATGGATGGATGGATGATGGATGATGGATGGAAGGATGGATGGATGGATGGAGGATGGATGATGGATGGATGGACGGATGGATGGATGGATGGATGATCGATGGATGGATGGATGATGGATGATGGATGGAAGGATGGATGGATGGATGGAGGATGGATGATGGATGGATGGACGGATGGATGGATGGATGGATGATCGATGGATGGATGGATGATGGATGATGGATGGAAGGATGGATGGATGGATGGAGGATGGATGATGGATGGATGGACGGATGGATGGATGGATGGATGATCGATGGATGGATGGATGATGGATGATGGATGGAAGGATGGATGGATGGATGGAGGATGGATGATGGATGGATGGACGGATGGATGGATGGATGGATGATCGATGGATGGATGGATGATGGATGATGGATGGAAGGATGGATGGATGGATGGAGGATGGATGATGGATGGATGGACGGATGGATGGATGGATGGATGATCGATGGATGGATGGATGATGGATGATGGATGGAAGGATGGATGGATGGATGGAGGATGGATGATGGATGGATGGACGGATGGATGGATGGATGGATGATCGATGGATGGATGGATGATGGATGATGGATGGAAGGATGGATGGATGGATGGAGGATGGATGATGGATGGATGGACGGATGGATGGATGGATGGATGGGACTCACTCATAGCTCTGCTTGCTAAGCTGGAAGAAAAGAGCAAAACCCAAACAACAAAAACTCTACCAAGAGAAAGCAATTCCCACTTTCCCATTTTTCTCCAGACTT
>VYXF01006381.1:68364-90743 GCA_013397295.1 Polioptila caerulea | reverse complement strand
CTATCTAATTGACATTCCTGAAAATTCTGTCTCATCCCAAAGCCTGGGCAGCCTTTCCATGGACAGAGGTTAAAAGCAGGATTTGTCAGAGGGTTTGGATCCTTTCAAACACGCAGAGGAATATTCTCTGCATTCTGGGTTCCAACACCTTCCAGTGGGAAGCTGACAAATTCTCCCTCTTTGGCTCTGTTTATGCACAGCATGAGTGGGTCCAGTGCCACTGAGCCAAAATGGTGATGGGGACTGGAGGAGAATTGAATCTGGAGAGGAGCGAGCTCAGATCCCACCTGCTGCACAGCCAGATGGGATTTCCACGTTCTGGAGCCAGGCTCAGAGAAAGCCACCTGCAGAAAACCAGGATCTGCTGCTCCTGGGCCCCAGTTCAACAGGGAAACTCCAACAGGATTTCTCTGGTAGCTTTACGGACATTTCTTGGCAACCCCATGACATCAAACACCCGGATTTGTGTTGTTTTTTTTTCCCCCTGGAATAACATCAGCCCAAGTCTTTCAAGCCTTCAAGACAATTTAGGTTGCAGTTGCCCAGAGAGCAACAAACACTCAGGGCTCTCCTTCCTGCAGCAGCTTTCCCTGGGCAGGGAGCAGGGTGAGCCCAACCCCGCACACGTGGGGACGTGTGCAGGGGACAGAGGTGTGCAGGACTTGGGTGCTGAGGCCCAACAGCTGAAGTCATGCCTGTGGTATCACAAATATGAGAGTCCAAAACTGTTTCAAGGGTTTCCAAGCCAAACACTCGAGCGCATTTTGTAGCCTTTGAAATCCATCTGGCCAAAAGCTCCTGACAGTGTGATCTATGAGGCTGTGGAGTAGTTTCCCCAGGGAAGTGTTGGAAGGGCTATCATCTGAGTCATTTAGTGCTCAGGGGAATATACCACGGGGAACAATCCCTCATTAGCTGGACTAATGGGGCTTTCTGCTTCGAACTCTTGTGTTCCTACAAAAAAAAAGATCCCTTGACTTCTCCTTGTTCTTCCATATGCTCAAATTGGCAGGGATGTGGGGCCATTGGCTACATTTTGTAGCTTTTGTTTATAAGGCACATAAATTTATCAGAGGAGGGGGGGTTTCGTGTGTCAGGCGAAGTGTGGAGTGTCAAGAGCAATCTGAAGGAAAGAGTCCTGGAGATAAATGAAAGGCATATCCGTTATTTGCTAAAAAGCAGGGAGACATGTGGGTCCTTCCTGAGGAGCTCCGAGCAAGTTTCAGGGAATGAAGATGTGGAATCTGAGTGGAACTGAGCCTGGAGTTCACCAGCCACCCATGGATAGCAGCTATCTGTGTTTGGCTGGTGGATTTCTGGGACATCTCATCCTCCATTCAGGTTTTTCCTGGGATAACACAATTTCCAATAACACGACTCCAACCTGTCCTTTTCATCATGAGTTCGCCATTTTTACCCATTTTTATGCCCTGGATGTGGAGAGATCCCAGGTCTGGTCCTCTGGGAACACCAGCATGGTGACTTTGGGGATCAGGCACCTGCGTTTTGGATGACATTTGCTTCCTTCCCTCATGATCTTCCTGTGTCACCTTGGGAATGCCACTTGGATTTTTGGGATCACTTACTCTGAGGTGTAATTTAACATCTCTGGTGGGTGAATCACAGTCCCAACAGGCTCGATCCTCAGCCGCTTTGCTTTATCTATGGAGAACATGGAGACACCATCCCAAACTTTATTGTTAAGACCTAGGATGGATATTATGGCCTCTCTCCTATGGAATTCATGAATTTTCCAAGTTCTGGTGACTCCAGAGAGCACCAGCTCACTCATTGCTCCCTTGGCTTTACCTGTCGTAGGTGCCTCAGTGGCAGTGTGGCCTTTCAGAGGAGAGGAGGTGACACTGACATCACTCCAGAATTTATAGCAGATTTTTTTGGGCTATTTTTTTTCCTTCCCAAAGTCTTGAATATTTTCCAGCCATGATGATTTTCCCTTCTGTGCTTCTTTTTTTAACAGTAGATTTTCCAAGTGGACAATCCCAAAGGTGGCCGGCTTCACGGGCGGCAAAAAGAAAAGAGTCATAAAGATATTTTAAATGCGACCTGAATTTTATGCCAAAAAGTGTCTTTTCCATATTTATAAGCCCCTGTCATCCCCTCTCCCTCCGCCTCCTCCTGCTTAAAAGGAAACTCCATTACAAAGGCAGGAAAGAACATCAAACAAACCTCGCTTGGCAGCCATGTCTATATGTGAAATTACTGTCAGAGTACAAAGGAAGACTCAAGATTTAGAAGGTAACATGTGACAAGAGAACGCCGTCCTTCCCAATGTCTTTACCTTTTGTTGGTGAGAACTGGGAAGGGGTTGGTGGTGGTGGTGGCGTTTTTGTTTTGAGCGGGACTGTGCCAATTATAGAAAGACACAAATCACCGCGAGAGCCCCGCGGGCTGGGGGCGATTTGGCTCGCTGGGAGCCCCTGATCCCGGCAGTGCCTCCAGTCAGGGCTGTGTAGGCACGTGCTCACCCTCAGCTCCATCCCTCAGGGCCACCCGAGGAGCAGCTGTGGCGTTTGATCCCACAAAGCTTTGATGGAGCCACTTTGGAGCTGCTGGCGGCTCTGGATGCCCTCAGCTCCCCTCGGTATAAGGTGAAATGTGTTTGGTTGAAGTGACCACATGTGCTTTCCGTGCAGCCTTTGAGCAAATGGCTTCTAGCAAATATGTTTCATTTCACTAGGGGAGCAAATTCCTGCTCTGGAATGGAAGTTATTCCTGCTCTGTGACTGGAAATTAATTAATGGGCCAATGTAGCCACGGTCTTGACGCAGATCTTTGTCTCATCTTTCTCTTCATCTCGGAGAGTGTCTTTATTAGCTCTATTCTTATCCATGCTCTTGCAATCCTACTTTTTCTGCCAAAACCATACTCCTTTTCCACGTTTCCCAAACGCTGCAGGAGAGCAGGGCAGAGAAAGCAGCGGAGCAGGGCAAGCTGCAGGTCCCCAGCCCTGACACATGGGACAGGAGACCATGAACCTGCTGCCCTCACCAGCCTTGGCTGCTTGGCCTCTGCCGACAAATTCAGGTATTCAGTTGAGAATTGAATATTCAGGTGTTTATAATTAAAAACCCAGGGTTTTTATTAAAACCCAGAGAGTTTATAATTAAAAAAACCCCACCAAATCATGGAGTTGGCCGTCTCGTTTGGGTGCCACCCTGTGCATTGGAACATCTGCCCTGTTTCTCCTCTACCCCACAGCCTCAAATGAAAGTTAAGCTGAGAACAATTCCCAGGCGCAACCCTAAACTTGTTTTCCACTTCAGTATTTATGAAATGTTTGTATCTTTAATCTGCTTCTTGCCCTGTGTGGCACCATGGTCTGTCCCCTCCTGGTTCCCTGTGCCAGGACTTCTGCAGGTGAAGCTGGTTCATACTTGGTGTGGCTTGTTAAGGTGGGAATCTCTACCCTTTGTTCTTGGAAGGAACCTTTTTTTTCCTAAAAGCAAGGCTTAATGCAAGAGACACTTTTAATCCCTCTTAGTTTTGAGAGCTATTGAACTTACCCGCTGTAATTCAAAGGTGAATTTAACTTTTCAAGGAGTAGGAGCTTTTTTTTTTTGGCTGTTGTTGAAGTGTGGGTGCTACAAGGTCTTTCCTCCTTTATTTTAGGGATGGAAGCATTGTTTGCTTGGGGATTTTTTTTAATACAGAGTTGACCACGAGCTGCAAGTGACATTTATTGACCTCAGGCCAGTCTTTCAGAAGCACCACACTGACCATGCCTCGCATCTTTGGGAAGAACCATTGTCCCTCCTCCTCCTCTGAGAACAATAAAATTGAGCCTTCTTTATTTTCCCTTGTAGGAAAAAAAACCCTTTAAAAATCTGTGTGGGAAGGCACGTCTGCAAACCAGGTTTACTGCCCCTTTTCAGTCTCATGTGGAGTTTTTTTGAATGAGGTGCAAAAAAGTGGCTGAGAGCAGGGGGAAGGGAGGAAAACTCAGTTCTGTGCACACACACACACACAAGATGGAGACACTGGTTAGCAACATAAACAAAAGGTGGGTGGTAACCCCCGAGCTTTTTTTTTTTGACAGCCAGTGGTGGCAGTGATGAATTTGTGAAGTTATCTAATTTTCCACTGTTTTAATTAGAGGCCTGGACTATGAGACCTAACAGCTGGGTTCTTTGTACTGCTTTCTGTTGCCTGACAGAGAAAAATTTCTACTGTATCTTCAGCCAAGCTTTCAGTCTGACCTGCGCAAATGAAACTTCTGGGACTCATAAACTGTGGTTTCTGGGCAGCTTGCTTTTTGAACTGCTCCTTAGCCCTCCTAACATGCAAAGAACACAAAGGCTCACAGAGTGAACTCCCTTTGTACTCCAAAGCTAATGGGGATGCTCATTAAAGAGGTAGGAGGGGAACAGGAGGGGAGGGAGGGACTCTCCCTGGCATATTAGAGGACTTATCAAGTGTAAAGTTTCTCCTGATCGGCCACAGCAGAGTTGGGGCCAGTTGGGAAGTTGCAAAGCTCAAGCCCTTGGAAGACAACGGCTTTGGTTGCAAAGCAGGACCAGTTGAGCAATTTAATTTATGACTCGGTTCCTGCCAAGTGATTTTTAAAGCTTTACATTAGACTGGATGTGCATCACAGTTCATCACCCCTCTGCTTCTCGAGGCATGCACTATAACCACTTTCTTTCACTGTAATCCAGAAGGAAAAAAACGTCAGAGGAATTTTTAGACCTGAATTCGGCTCAGTCTAAAGTCTTTGCTTAAATCCCATTGGAGTCAAAGGAATTAAGCAAGGCTTTGACTTAAAGCATATACTTAATTGCTTTGCTGAATCAGAGCCCATATTCTGATTTTCTTCCTCGGGAGCTCTTCAGAGTCAGAAATTTCCATCCTCCAAAGGCCATTGCTCCCTCTTTCCCCACCTGCTCAGCTATGGCAGATTTCCTTGGGGATGTTTTGCTGCAGGAGTCAGAGGGACTCAGTGATGACAAGGCCACTCAAGCCAATGCGATTTCAATAAACCAGAAAGTCATTTGATTTGCAAGGAACTCACTGAAAACAGTTTTTCTGTGAAGGCAGCTGAGTAATGACCCATCACTCAGGCACTTGTGAAAGGAGAGCCCTTTACAACTCAGGGGTGAAGAGTGGTGCCTTTAATTGCCACGACTGCAGGCCTGGCTTGGACAAAAATTTCAGGCATGTCCAAGTGCTGCAGCAGATGGATTGTGCAGCACAGGGAGGGGTTTCAGGCTTTGCACCCTCCACACCAGGGGTAGGCCCACGGGCTGCTGCAGCCCCACCATTTCCAGGAGCCAGGGAAGGGGACTGAGGGGGCAGCTCTTGCTCAGATCCATGGCCAGAGAGCAGCAAGGCAACCACCCAAATAAACTTGGGAGCTGGGAGAGATTTTCCTCCTTGGATGGAGCACTGTCTGGACCTCATCCACCCATTCTCCTTCACCCCTGAGACAGGTAACCAAAAAGGAAAGTGAACTTGGTCAGAGACTATGGACGACCACGGTTTTGGCCAGAAGTACCAGTTCAAAATTCTTACCAAACCCAGCCACTTCCAATAAAATCTTTGTTCCATTCTGACAGGAAGTGGGTCTTTGTGGCAACATGGTCGTGCTCCAACGTGATGTTCTCCCAGTGGTTTGCTCCATATGTTTGGATTGGCTTTGATTGGATGAGTCCATCGCTACAGGAGGGAATTCAGGGCCTGCAGTGTGTGAGGAGTGAGAAGGGAGACCACGACATTCCTCTGTTGGGGAGCATCTCCATCTCCATCTCCGTCTCTCTTGCACACCCTTACTGCTGCTTTCCCTTACATGTATAAAGAGAGGATGGGAGAAATCCTCTTGTGACATCCCTTATTTATCCTTGGGTGGATTCTCCCAAGAAAAAGTGGAAATTTCATCTCTGTCCAGTTCAGACAGATCACAACTCCCTCTTTACGGACTCTGGCTGTGCTGGGAAAAGTTCTTTTATTTTGCCCTCGTAACTCTGGATTTGTCCCTCACGTGTTGGGTGTGGTTTGGGCACAGCCATGCCCCTGTGGAGACTTCAGGGAAAAAGCAGGAATCGTGCCTGTCCTGAGGCTAATTAATGGGACAGTGCTGAGTGCATTTTAATGGAGGCCACTCTGTTGCCCCATGTGGAAACATCTGCACTTTTCTCTGCGATGAAGTGACGGCTGACATTAAGCAGTTTGCAAGTCCCAGGTGCCGAAAGTCCAACTAAGATGGGATTTAAGCCAAATTCAGGTTGCATTCCAGGCTGTGATGAAAGGGAATTTTGAAACGTTTGACTTCCCTGCAGAGCAGAAATTCCATTTCCCAATCAGCTCTAAATAATCATTTAAAGATGGACTCTAAATTGGGATTGTTTTAATGTGTCATCTTGGTTTTAATTGCTTCGAGCTTTGAGTAAATGTTATCAGACCATCAGAGCCTGAGGATGAAGCAAGAGCCGGGTGGTGATTCAGATGGAATCGCCGGCTGCCAAAGAGGAAGTGCTGGGATTGGGATGACTCTCCTGCTCCAGCAAAAGACAAGACAGTGAACTCTCTGTTTACAGTGGGCCACCGAAAGAATGGGATAATTGCAATTATCCCAGCGAAGCTGACTTTTAATGACTGCTTCATTTGAAAAATACATATGTAAATCTCCGAGGAGATGGAGAGGTGCCAGTTTGTCCTGGCCAGGCTGGGGACCTTTTATCTCCTTCAAAGAGCTGGCAGCTCAGCCGTGGCAGCAGAATCCATCCTCGGGGCAGGCTGTGCTCGCTCAGCTCGTGAGTCACAGCACCAGCGTGCACAGACCACAGCAAGACTCGGCTCAGAGACCCGTGGAGCAGCAAAGACATGGATATTTCTGGTTTTCCTTCTAATAATCTCTGGTGATGGCTCTGGAATGGGAGTTTTTATACAATAAGCAGGATTCAGCAGTAGGAGTTGGATCTGGGGAGACGCTTTTCTTCCTCTGCAGTGGGTGGTGAATTCTCCTTTTCCTACCCCATTTTTTACCTGCTTCCCTATTCCAGCAGTTTCCATCTCCGGGGTACATGTGGTCCATCTTCCCCAAGATGAAGGGATCCCATGTTTATCCTGTCAGTCCAAGATACTCAACTCTGTGCTCTTAAGAATCTCTGTATTTGGAAAGGAAAACTTCACTTATACTTTGTTTTAATTCTCCCCTCTCAAAAGCTCCTGATGTTGAATTTCTGAAGAGGCCCAAGGATCCTGGAGCCAGCACCCGCCGCGTTGGAATTTTTGGACCCTTTAAGGACATTTGAGTGGAATATTCTTTGTCTAACATGTGGTCAGAGGTATCCAAAGGATCAACAACATGTTGAGAAATCAAGATTCTTGACAGGATAAGACCTTCCCATGCAAATTCTGGCCAAATTCTGGGCTGTGAGTAAGCGAACAGGAGCTGTGCTCTTCATGCTGAATTTATTGGTCTTTGTGTTTCAAGGTCTCCAGTAATTACCATCATGTGACTGGGGTTCATGGACTTGGGAATGTTACACGTCCCACTATCTGCTGTGGGAGTGCTCAGATACACAACCTAAAAACGCTCAGAAACCACAGATTTATGAGATCAGCCTTTTTAAGTGCGCCCCTGTCCAAGAAATAGGAGTTTCTAAATCACTCCCGCTCTCCCTTCTTCCCCACACATTGGATTGGCCTTGCTGAAGCAGGCACTGCTCTGTGATATTAATTGCTGGATTTAATAAAATGTCTTTGGAGAGGGTTGGAGATTTGCCATGTCAACTTTCTGACTCCTCCTCTCTTCTCCACTGGTGGAGGGGAGGAAGGGAACGGCCACCTCTGGATGTTTGCCAGGCCTAGGGGATGGATCAACACGTTGGAGAGCATGGAAGCTCTCCCTGAAATATCCTAAAACCACTTAAATCCTCTGCCTGGGCTCTGGTTCATTCATTTCACCCATGATTAGCATCCCTCTCCCACATTAAAGTTTCCCCTCTGATTTCTTCAGGCCCAAAAGTGACCATGGTATGGTTGGATGGGTCCCAAGGAGCAGATCTTCATGGAAATTGGGCACAGGTCTTCCAAATTCAACACTGGGAGGAAAATTTATAGGAAAAAATAAAGCCCTGCCACCTATTAGTCATGAAGAGCCTTCCTAATCAATCCTGTAGTGCTGGGAACCCACAAAAGGCTTTGTATGACGTGAAATTTCATTTTTCTTTTTATTCCCCAAACCAATAAATTATTTGCAAAATCCACTTGAGAGGGTTCATCCTCTGCTTTTTTTTTTGTATAAAACAAGGTTTCCAAATGGGCAGTTTGACTGTGAAGATGAAATAAAAGATAGAAAAAAATTACCATGGAGCATCCTGGTGCCTCTACTCAAAGTACAAATTGTCTGCTATGAAATTTATTGGAAATACTGAGTGACCCCTACCTGTGGGAGCAAAGGGGTCTGATCTGCTGGCAGTTTTTGGTTTAGGGTGCTCATATCTAACAGAGAGATTAAATGCTGGGGGTTATTTGTGTTCATTAGGATGATTGAGCAGCTGCCTGAGCAGGACACATGGTTAAAGTTAAATCTGACTCTCAGTGCTTTGTTATGTGAAGGTTTGGGGGTGATGCTCGTGTTGATGATGTGTTCAGCTACTCTCTGTCCTCCTCTGACTCGTGTTATCAATCTGAGATCCTTTCCCAGCCCTCAGTGATTCATCCCTTTGCTGTTTCTTCCTTGGTCTGTGGAAAATAAAACTCAACTCAACCCCAACTCCTGCTCATCGGATTTTTCCTCCTGCAGAGGCTCAGCCTTCAGGGAAGCATTTGAGTTTCTCCATAACTTTGGGAGGAGTTGCAGCAATAGACAGCAAAATCAGGAATTATTTGGAAACCTCATGTGGATACAACAGTGTGGATTAATCTCCATCACTGCAGTCCTGCCTTTTCCCTCCTCTTGCCACGTTATTTCCATCCCTTCCCTTCTGCTGTCCCTGGGACTCGTCTGACCTGGCTGAGCCAGAAACAGCTGTGTGAGTTTTGTAGGGATCATTTTCCTACTGATTCAGTTAATTAGGGAGTCAATTAGTCAATTAATTAGGGCATTGGGTGCATTGTTCCTAGGGATGAGTGAAAAGGAGCTCTATCCTCACTCCCCCTGTCGTTACTGGGGTTCAGAGTTGAACTAAAAATCTACAGAGGGTTTTGCAGAGAATCTTCTTGTGACCTTTTCAGAAAACATCCAATGGATTGGGATTTTCCCACTCTGCTGACCCAAAAGGGCTGAGCCATGAGTGACCCTGGGGTTTGGGAGGCAGCAGGCTGGCTCCTGCTAACCAGTTTTAGTGCCAGAGCAGATTCATCCAACTTTTCCTGCTAGAGAAGCTTGCAGAATACTGAACTTTGCAATAAATTGATGAATTTGCTGATAACTGAGTGTTTTAAAAGCTGAGTGAATCCTAGCTAATTGCCCATTTGTCTTTTTATTGTATTTTGTTTGCTTTTTTTTTTTAATTTAGACATTTAATTCTTCAAAACTCCTTTCCAAAATCACCAAACCTCTGTAAAGTTCAATATTCTGTTCCATTCAATTTACAATTCCAGAATTCCCATTTCACCTGCCACTTCCATTTTCATTGGAGCCTTTCAATTCTCCACAATTTTATCCCTCCTGAAGTTCTGTGCCTGAATGTATCACATTGAGTTAAACACAGGAATATTTCTGCTGTGCACCTTCAGCAGAGAAACTTCCATTACCCCTGAGAAGAAACCCAGGACTAATTCCCTCCCTGTCCTTAGCCAAGACACATTTTCTGCCTATAGGACACCTGTCAAAGAGGAACAGACTTTTTAATAAAATAAACAAAAAATCATTTGGTGAGAAAACTCAGGGAAGAGCAAGAACCAGCCAAGTCCCGGATATCCTGGACAGCAGTTTTCATGCTTCCTTCAGCTGTCTTGAAGAAAAATGTCTTCTCTTTCTGGCCAATTCCAGTTTTATTTTCAGCCTAAGGAATGGCTGGAGAGCATAGATGAAATTTTCTTCCTTGTCTAATGTAATCAAAGGCTTAGTGGACAAGGTAAATGATGGCACGAGCTGTAATTAAATGTTCCGGGGCTTGAGGTGTCTGACTGATCTGAATGTCAAAAGTGGGGTGAAAAACGAGCTGGAACGTGGGCAACAGACCTGCAGGGAGATGTTCCTGCTCTCCAAGAGGGACCAGGAAGAAAAGGTCACATTCCAACAGCCCCAAAATGTGATGATTCTGGGGCCGGGCTTCCAGGGGCTCAGTGAAGTTCAGGAAGGACTTTGGGCGCTGCTGGGGCAATGCAGGAGGATGAGCTGAGCTCGGCTTTGTGGGGAGGGAAGTGCTAAGCCAGAGCTGGGGATTAACCCCTGGTCTGTGCTGGGATCCCACCTGAGGGAAGTCCTTGCTGTCCCAGGCAGAGTTTTGGCCTCATTCCTTTGTGCCAGCTCTGCTACCTGTAAATGAGTTTTATAAAAAGACCCTGTGAACCTGCCCTGGATTAAAACCTCACCCATGTGGGGCTGGAAATCTCTAATTTCCTCTGATACTGAGCATGGGCATTCCAAATCTCATTTGTCCCGAGGTCCCTGGCCCTGTGTCTCAAACCCCAGCACCAAATGAGGCAGAAGATGGATGCAGGCAGGATTCATCTGGTGTTTGTTGGGCACACTCTACCCCTGTTTAGTTCCTGCTCGGTTTTTTCTTTCTGCCTTGACCTCAGCGTGCCTCTTTCCCTGCCTGCTGCTCTCTGAATAACACTCTCCCCTAAAACTGCATCTTAAAAAAAGAAATCCCAGATTCCCTGTTCCTAATTCAGAAGCTCAGCTCAAATCAGGCAAAGAAATTGAAACAAAGACCAGAGCAGCTTAGACAAAACTGAATTGCTGCTTATTTTAATTCACCGCAATTTTCCTGTGAGCGGCTCTGGACGTTTTATTTGTGAAATTTTCAAGTGTGAAATTACCTTAATGCTGGGAGGCAGAGGCCAGAGCTGGAGACTGTTTACCCACAAGTTAAGAAAATGTTTTTGCAGTTGGCTGATGTTCAGTCCCATGAATAATATTTTGCAGAGGAGTTTGCTCCCTGATTAGCACAAAATGCCCTGTGCATGTCTAGGAGCAGCTTTCTGGTTGTTCTGCAGGTTTTGGAAATCCCTCCTGTTCCTTGGAATATCTGGGTTTGTCCTGGAATCCAAGCAGTGCAGAGGACATTGGAAAAAGTTGCTCTACCCTGATTATGAGCAGGATGCGATCTTTGAATCAACTCTGTTATTTCTCAAAAAAAATTAAAAAATATTTCATTACTTGTGGTTGAGTGGAGCCACTGCGGCACTCTGGCTCTTCTTGAGCTTGAAGCCCATTAATGCTCGGCCTTTCCTCCCCTCTGAGAAAGATTTTTGCTACTTGAGCCTGTTCCTGCTTTTATCTTGGGAGAAATCAGCAATCCATCCCTCGATTTGGTGACTTTCCCAGTGATTTGTCAGGATGGGAATTTGGGTGGGAATTTCCCATCCTATTTTTCTCACCATTGGAGAAAAGCTTTAGGCAGCAATTTGAGGATTTTTTGCTGTTTTCAACCCTTCAGAAAATGGCTCCTGTACATCCAAGAGCTGTCAGGCCACCAATGGAGATCAGTGAGGGTAAAAGTAGGTTTGGGACCATGATCCCACAAAGATTTCATGGAATCACAGGATCATGGAATGGTTTGGGCTGGAAGGGACCTTAAAGCCCATCCCATTCCACCCTCTGCCAAGGTTTACAGCCAGATAAATTCTGAGTCAGGCTGGAGCAATGCATTGATCAGGCTTCTATTTCTTGTTCTGATTTTATCCATTGCTCTTGAAGGATAAAAAAATTCACTCTCTCCCAAGCAGGGAGCCTGCTCAGTAGATATCTCACTGTTCTATCCTTCTTGGGTAAAAATATTTACTTTTTCTGCTCAGAAAGAACACTTCCTGCACTATTTTACACTTTCTCCCCTTTTCTCTGTATTATTCCCAGTTTACCTTCTAGCTGAGAGATTTATTCTGTTGCAATTATTAATCCCTGGGTCTGGATGGAGCTGGTGAACACAACTGAGGGACCTGTAGGTGGAATTTTCGTGATATTCTCATTGGGAACCTAAAGGGCACGAAGAGGTCTCAGGCTGAGAGAGATATTGAGTTTTCTGAGCATCTTTAGTGTTATTTGCAGTGACAGAGGCATTTAATTTGTGGTTTAAGAGGCATTTTCTGGAGCGTGGGCAGATAAGAGCCCAGAGAAATCAGCAGATCCATCCTTTTCCTACAGCAGCTCGAGTCCAAAGCCAATCAATCAGTTGTCAATGAAATTCCCTATAGTTCCTTAACCTCCATTACCTTTACAGAGGGAAAGTGATCTCTGGAAAAAAATGGAATGAGTGAGAAATTTGGAAAAAAAGCATCAGAAGGCACTTGAGGGTGTGTTTTATTCTTTTAGGAAAAAAAATTAAAAGAAATTTCTAAGCATTTTGACCAGATTTCTTTAAATTTTACTCTGATCAATCCCAAAAGAGGATTATTGATAGATTTATGATTTTTCTGTTTTTCCAGCAGCATACAAAGCGTGCCTTGGGACAATCCTAGCAGGAACTTTGGCCAGGGTGTCCTCAGCTGTGCCCTGTGGGGACCCCAGGCTCCTGAACAATGGGCTCCAGCTCCCAGCCCTCTGGGGCTGCCAATCCCGGGTACAAACACAACATCAGCTGCACTTTCCCAGCCCCAATTGTTTGGAGCTGCCTGAAAACTTCCTATGGAGCAAAAAGATTCAAATGCCCACAGTGGTTTCCCACCCCCCTCACCTGCTTTGGGTCTACAAAACAACGGAGTCAGTACAATCTGGAAAAAATCTCCACAATGGGGGCACCTTGTTATTTCCTGCTCTCACACCTGATGGATTTGCAACCCGTGCTGGCTCTGGGAATGAAATATGTTTGAGTTTGTTAAGATGGTTAATTGGGCTGAGAAGTGAAAGGTTTGGGGTGAGGGAGAGGCCTGAAATGGGCAGGAGGGAGGAGATGGGAATGAAACAAAGGGAGGCAGCAGCAACAATGGGAATGTGCCATCTTTGGGCTGGGATCACCCTCTGGATGTGTCCATCTTCCCTGGCAGTGGAAGGCTCCTGCTCACTCCATTCCTACAGAAAGCCTGAGCTGTGGCATTTGCCTCCATCATTATCCCATCATCTCTCCCCAGCAGGGATTTCCAGAGGGAATCTGATTTCTCCATTCTCCAGAGGTGCAGGGATTGACTGGGGGAAAGGAGGATGTGGCAACCACCGACCCATTCCCTGGGAAACAGTCAGCTCCTTCCCCAGGAAAGGCAGCTGTTAATTGGGGCTCCTCAAAATTAATTAGGGGCTGAGTTTCTTCATGAGGACAAACAGGATTTCAGGGAAATATCAAACTCTGCAGAAACATTCTTGGCTGAGCAGGGTGGGGATTCTCAAGGGCTGCTCCAGTCTTGTCGATGGAATTAAATTGAAAATGAGATATCTGGGTGGTCACTAAAGCAGCAGATAAATGGCTAAAAGAGAGTTTGCCTCACTAATTACTAGATTTGCATCAATTACTGTAATTATGTGATTAATCAGACTCTGTGGCTCTGTCCTGCACAAACTTTCCTTTTTTGAGGCTGCCCCATTTCTGGAGCATCCTCAGCTTGTCCCTGCCCATGATGTGCTGAATCCAGGCGCCCGTTTCATTTTTGTTTTCCCTCCCGTTGTGAAGGAGCTGCACAGCTCCTTATTTCTGATTTTTCCTGGCTCATTTGTGCTCTTTGCAAAGCTTGTAATTAAGATGGCATTTGATCAACTGGCTGGATGTTTCCTTAAGCAGAAGCAGGTAGAGGTGCTGATATATTTGTTCTTTGAACAGTCTGGGCAAGACTGTTTTCTCAAGGCTGGACCTCTCTGACAAATTCTTTGGTTTGGTCCACATTTATAATAAATAAATACACTGAAAACAAACAAAAAAAGATAAAAAAATACCCTCCAGTCCTCTGCGAAATTGAAAGCAGAAGGCTGGAGCTGTCTATGAAAAACTGGAAGAAAACTTCCCCTGGAAATCCCAAGCAGAGGCACAAAGTGATGCCATCTGCCAGCCCCAGCTTTTCCAGGAGCAGCCAACCTGCAGCTCCTGCTTCCCATGCCAGCTCCCAGCTGCTGTGGCCCTGAGCCATCAAGAGCTGCTGGATCAGGCCCCTGGGTCACTCCAGGATCTGCCTGCAAGGTCAGCCTGGCCTGATCCTGCCTGGAGCCCCTGCTGGAATCCTCCCCGGGCTCCCATCTTCCCACTTTTCTCCAAACTGGCAGCAAAGTCTTGGCCAAATGAAGTTGTTCCTGTGGTCTGCAGAACTGGGCTGGTTGAGTTACTGCTATTCCTGCATTCCCACCTCTCCTCCTCATCCCTTAACACAAGGATCCACCTGCTGTGGTTCCCTGTGGGTCCTGTCCCACCTGGATCCAACCCTTCTCCCGCTGAACGCTTCGAGCCGGGATCTTTTCTGAAGAAACCTGGGATTATCAGGCTTTGGATTAGCAGGCAATTTCCTGAGTTTCTCAACATCATAAATGAGGTCAAAAAGGTCTTTTTGAATGGAACCCATTAATCTCCTTGTTGTTAGCAAGGAAATGTTGAAAAGTGCAGGTGTTAACAGTCGCTGTGTTATTTTTGGGAGAATGTGAACTGAAACACTCACAGGAAGCGTAGTATTCCCCTGCCAGCATCCTGGAGTATTATTTTAGGCAGCAGAACTGAGGGTTATGTGCAGGATTATGCTTTCATCACACCTTTGGGGCTCTGAGCACTTTGTGTGCAAGAATTTTGCCTGGAGCGTTTCTTTGCTCTGTCTCCTGTGTTTTGGAAAAATGAAAATAATCCCCAAGGTGGCCGTCAAGCAGCAGCGTGGTGGTGCAGCTCCTGGGTAAAAGCAGGACAGAATTCTGAGCCTGGATCACAGAAGGGGTCACAGGAGGGATTTGCTTCAAGGATCATTTCAGCTTTCTCCAAAATCCAGCAAGGTGAAGGCATCTGTTCTCTTTGAAAGGCTTCTTCAGGAAAAGCCTTTTTGCAAATACACGGCTGGAAATGAGCCCAGGTAGGAGCTTTGGGGGCTGGATCCAATATCCAGCCTGTTTGCTGGCTTCAGGAGCAGATTCTGGAAGGGGGGGAATAAATGGATGGGAAAGGATCAGGCACGTGTGGAGGTGAAGTGATGGGATGAGGGTCCCAGAGAAAATCAGAATTAGGGAGAGTTTTCACCAGCAGCTTTCTGCTGCCTCCTGCTCCACATTCTTCTCCTAATTGAATTCCCAAGCCTTGTAGCTAAAGTAAGATCCATACCCTTATAACAACAACACAAGCTTGTGTTTCAGGCACACATCTAAATATGTGCACCACTTGAAAGGTTTCCAAAACATGGCAGCTTCTCTGTGCAGTGGACAGGGCTGTGACGTGTTCTGATGGCAAAGAAAATGAGAAAATCAGAAAAAAAATACTCAAATTATCATTGAGGGCAACAAGTAATAAACGAAATAATGTGATTGAAGCCTGTTTTTTTGCAGGTATTGCTGCAATGTAGATGTGGAGTTGCTTGTTCTTGCAAAGAATGACCTTATGTGGATGGCCAGACAGAGTTAACAAAGCCACATCACAGGGGAAATGTCAGCACTGGTGGCTCAGTGAATGTGCTGGCTGCAGAAACTTTCCCCAGTGACACTGGGTGGTTATAAAAAGCAGCATCTCCACAGAGATTCAGAGGGAAACCATTCAGAATCCCTGAAGAAATTAATGACCCTCGAAGATGAAGGGCTTGATGTTCTTTTCTGATATAAAAACGCAGAGTGGAGGAGCAGAGTCACCCCAAAGCTTCCTGTTTGTTTTGATTTCTCCTCCTTTTCAAAGAGTGGGTGCTGGAGCTCTCCAGCCAATGGAGCTGATAAGGAAAAGCCACATGGATCCTGAGGTTTTCCCATCAGCTGATTAAAATCCAGAATAATCCAACAGGAATCTCACTGAAGATGGAAGAAATTCCCTTCCCATCCCCACCAACCTGTCCTGCTCTACTGCTCTGGCAGACCAAGCAATTTTCCTCCGAATATCTGGAATTTGAGATGGGTTACTCATAGCCAGGCACTTTTCCAAGCAGCTCTTTTTCGGCTGTGAGGGGTTTTTTTAGGGTTAGTGGAGTTCTGAATAACAAAGGAGGCAGAGCTTTTAAACTCTGCAGAAACATTCTTGGGTGAGCAGAATGGAGATGCTCAAGGGCTGCTCCAGTTGTGACTTTAAATTGGGAGATGAGATCTCTGGGTGGTCACTAAAGCTGTAGATAAATGCCTGAAAGAGAGTTTGCTTCACTAATTACCAGTTACTATAATTCTGTGATTAATCAGGTGTGTAATAGAACTCCCTTGGTTTTAGTGCTGACATAGAAATCCCAGAAGAAGAAAGATTTTTGGTAAAGTGTTTATCAAACTGGAGAAAAGACCTAGGGAACTCCCCAGAATATAATGAAGGCAACTGTACAACACAAAGCAAATCAAAAGTTTTTCCCTGATAGCAGGTTAGAAACGGCTCCAAATTTCCAACCCTGTAATTCCTGTGTTTTAAAGGTTGTTTCTGATATTTAGGCTGAGCAGGATGATAGGAAAGGATCCCAGCCCACCAGCACTGTCCTGTTCCTGATATGGAACCACTGATTCCTGCCCACAATCCGAGGCAAAGGGAGGATAATTCCCCAGGAACCAAAGCCATAAATACTCTCTTTCACCTTAAATGGGATTAATAAAGATACTCCCTTCTCTTAAATGCACTAATTCAAAATAACGCTCTCACTCCCCAGCAGATTTTTTTTTAACCTGACATCTGTTCCAACATCTGCTGAGCAGGACAAGAATGAATCATATTACACTGATTATATTTGCTTAATTCTACCATGTAGTCTTTGATCCACATGAGGTGGACATGCTGAGCCAGATACCACGAAACCCAAACTTCAATCCGGGAGTTCTTGCACCAAACAATTACAAGGCCCAGATTTGGATTCTTGGCTGTGTGGACACAACAAGGAGAAAAGTCATTTCTTGTTCACAGGCTTCCAAATGCACTCTCTGTGTGTTCAGGGGAAGATTTTGCTTCCCAAGTTTTTCCCTATAAAGGAGTCTGGAGATCTCCTTTGCATGTGGAAAGGTGTTCCCTGCTCCCAGGTTTTGCTGATTCCCCAGAGGACACCCTCAAGCACATTTGTCATCCACACCCAGCTCCCCCAGGGTTGTTTTCTCATCAGAGGTTCCAAAATCCTCATTAAAGCTTTGAAAGGGGGGAAATCTTCTTTTCCTCATAGCATCATTCTGAAAGGGATGCTGCAATGAGAGGAGGATTACAAGCAATTTGGTTTTTCCCGTGTGTGCCATAACCTTTGGCATTCAGTCTGAACGAGCTCAAAAAACCCTCTCCACTCCTCTGTAGGATTTCCAGCAGGTGCCCTTTCTGAGGGGCTGCTTGGAATAATCCCCTGACTCTGAAGATTTCTTTTGATTAAAAAATAAAAGGAGGAGGAAAGAAGAATTAAAAGTCACCTCAGCCAAACGATTTGATTCCATGGTTTGTATTAGGCAGTTGGGAAGAGACCAAAATTGAGCTCCAGCACATTTGGAAGCACCTCAGGCAGCTGTACAAATTACTGAGTTAAAATTAAACGCTGCAGAAATCCCATGGATTACATGGAGGCCCAAGTAAAGCTTCATGGGACAAGTCAGAAGAGGAAAAGCTGTTTTTATTTACATTTGGTGAAGTGCTCATTGGGGTGGAATACACAGATCAGAGAATTAGAATCTGTTTGTAGTTTTTAGATGGGTGGACGCTGATTTTTTTCCCTAAGATGGCATCAAAACTTCTCAGAGTCCAACCCAGAGAACTTCAGAACTGAAAAAGAAAGCTGGGAGGACCAAAGTGAGCTCTCTCTATCCACAACATCTTGGCTGTTTCCTCCTGGGATATGTTGTGGCTCATTGGAAATCTTTCCCTAAGCTTGCTTTTACCTTAATTAAGACAAAATTTCTTGCCCCACAGGTAGATCAAGGCACAGAGGTGGAGGAGATGCAAATCATGGATTAAGGTGTTCTTTTTGCGCAGGTATGTCCATAGGCAGGACCTCAAACCATTCCTGATCTCTTTAGGTTTTCTTATTTCCACACAATTTTCCTTTTATTGCTTTTTTGCTGCCCAGATTTTAAGGGATTCTTCCACTCTTTCAAAAAAGATCAGCCCCAAAATGGTTAAAATTACAATTAAAAGAGTGACAAAGCAACAAGAAAGAGAAAAATTTGCCACAGAAATTATCTGGCCATCCTCTTTTTCTACACCAATTTAAAAGAGGAAAAAAAGCTTCTGTAAAAACCCATGTCCAGGGAAGCTAAACTGGCTTTGGTCAAAATCTTGGTGTCTTGGACAATGTGTGTGGAATCATTTCCAGCTAGTTTTAATTGGGATATCGTTTATATTCCCTGCAGGTTTGTGCCAGGGTCAGCTGCAGCTGGTGGATGAGGAGCTTTTTGTGTCATCAGCACAAATCCAAGGAAAATGACAATGGGATGTTGGTGACACTTTTTGTTTCCATCCCTGCCGTGTGAGGGATCCCAGTGCTCTCCAAGGAGGGATGAAGGACTGGAGGACATTTCTCCATCCTGACGTGTTTGGGTGTTTTTTCCAGCCAAGTTTCCTCCAGTTTGTGCTGCTCCCTCGCTCCTTTCCTGGTACAACTCACCCTCACACAAATAAAGCTGTTTATAGAGCCTCAGGCTCCTCAGAAATACACCAGGAGGGCTGGAAAAATTTCCTGTAGGCCTCTGGTACCTTCCAGCCTCTTGTGCTTAGATGTGGATGTGCCCTGAAGGGATTTTTTGGTTCCTTTTGAGCCATGGGGGTTGTTTGGAAGCACCTCAGAAAAAGTTTGGGTGCTGCAGATTTTGGAACTCCATGCCTCTGGATTTCTGGAGTTCACCTAAGTGGTTCCTCCTGGCCTCCCTCTTCCCACTTTTCTGAATCAGGATTCATTTTGAGATCCCTTCTCACCACACAGAGACTCCCTTTTGGAATTGGAGCATTGGAGATTGGGATTGTTCAGTCTGGAGAAGAGGAAGCTTTGGAGTGACCCAATTTCAGCTTCCCAGGGCCTCAAGGCCTATGAGGAAAATGGAGAGAGGTTTGCAAGAGCCTGAAGTGACAGGACAAGAGGAAATTGCTTCCCACTGAAGAAGAAAAAAGTTTAGATGGGAAATTGGGAAGAAATTCCTCCCTATGAGGGTGGGCAGGTCCCAACACAGGGTGCCCAGAGAAGCTGTGGCTGCCGCTGGATCCCTGGCAGCGTCCCAGGCCAGGTTGGACAGGATTTGGAGCATCCTGGACAGTGGAAGATGTCCCTGCCCATGGGATAAGATGAACGTCAAGGTCCTTTCCCACCCAAACCATTCCATGATTCTCCAATTCTACTCCATAAAATCAGAGCCTGCCTTTGGGCTTGACCATCTTAGGAAGATTGAGACTCAAATGTTAAAACCATGGAGTAACTGAGGTTGGAAGGGACTTCTGAAGCTCTCCTGGGCTGTCAGAGCCAGACCAGCTTTGATGTTGCACCAGGTTGCTCAGGTCCATCCAATTCCTGGTAGTCAGTCATCCTGGAAAACCTCCTGCCAGAGCTGGCAGGGATCAGCTTCTTCGTGGCAGAGAGGTTGAGCACTTCAAGCATCCCAGAAAAAGCCAGATGCTTTCCTCAGCCCTCCCTGGAGGAATCTCCTGGCTGGCTTGGAGACAGTTTAACAGAAGGACACGGTGGGATGAAAATTCCAAAGGGTAACACTCGTAACACCTTGCCCTGCTCGAGAGGAAGAGAAAAAAATTATTAATGAAAAGCAGAGATCAATTGGCAGTGAAACCACCCAAAAGTGAGACAGATCCAAAGGGATGGCAATTCCCCGTTTGTCCACCAGCCAACTCCAATCCTCAGGATTTCAATTACCAACCTCAGCACCTGGAGGTGGCAGGAAAGGATTAAATTTTTCCCTGTGGAGTTGCAGCTCAGAGGGAAGAAAAGGGATTTATTTTTTCTAGTGGGAATGGGGTCACGGTGATTTCTCCTTGTTGGAATCCTCTCCGTGGGTTCTGCTTGGGCTTCCAGAAAATTTGCTTTGAAAGCTTTCAAAATGTCTCTGGAAGTAAGAAAAATGTTCTCATTTATTAATGCTCTGGAGCGAGAGGGAGGGAGAGGAGAAGGAAAGTCCATGGTCAACTGGAATAAATGCAGCATTGCTGGGATTGAAGGGAGAGGAGAAGCAGGGGGAGCCTTCATTTTTCATGGGGAAAGAAAAGAACTCAACTTTCAAAGGAATTGGCTTGCCAGAGCTCAGAGCAGCCTTTTCATTTTTATTATGGTGGTTTGAGTTCAAAGTGATCTTCTCAGATTTATTCCAGTCTGTGGGTTTGGATCCCTGGCTGATAGCTGAGCACCTCTGGAATATGGGAAACCCAGGATCGAGCCTCTCTTTAGATGTGTGGATGCAGATTTTTTCCCTAAGATGACATCAAAACTCTCGGAGTCCAACCCAGAGAACTTTAGAACTGGAAGAGAAGGCTCTGTTCACGTGCAGAGCAGTTGGTGCAGGTGCTGAAGTGGTTGGAACCTTGAAAAGATGGGAGAAGTGACATCCCCACCCACCACATCCCACCTCTGTCACCTCTCCCCTGTCCCCTGCCTTTCTACCCAGCCTTGAGCAATAAGTTCTTGTCCTAAAAATCTTTGTTTAAAATTCAACCAGGTCAGTGAAGTTTTTTCTCCCTTTCCTGGACCTGTGTGATGGCTCCAGTTTGGTCATGGTGGAAAGTAACTACTAGACTTTTTTTTTTTTTTTTTTTTAGAGTGTGGATAGGAGAGAATAAACAGCAAGAAAAGAATTCTTGGGTCAGAGATGGGGTGTGGGATGGTGCAGCCAGGGATGTGCTCCTGCTCCTGGATTTCCTCTCTTCAGCCTCCTCTGCCCATCCTCATCACCCCAGTGAGGGAGTTGGGAGATCAAACAACCCCAGGCTCAGCCCATCCTCCTGGAAAATGCCTGGCAAAACCAGCAGAAAATCAGTTTTCTCCTCTTGCCATTATCACCTTTGTCACAGCCATAATCAAGGCAAGATTAAAAAGGACAATAAAAATCTGTTAGTGCTGAAATTATATAGGGTCTGATTAAATACCGTTATTAAAATCCCATTTAACTTATGCAGGGAACAAGAGGAAAACTTCTTTGTGCAGAAATCTGATTTATCTCTCATAATCTGAGCCTGGCATTGATCTTACCCTCTGCAAGGACCTCATAAAATCTACATATGCATATATTTATATTAAAAAAAAAGAAACATGCAGAGAAACTTTCCTGTTTTTCTAGGAATTGAAGCTTGCACGAGAAGTATCACCACATGAGGATTATTTTTAATATTAAAGACATTTCTAGGTCTGACTTAGACTCTGATGGTGATCTTTACAAACTATTCTCATTCCTTTTTACTCACATAGTTCAATGCTTTTGTTTTTTGTGAGTTTATTAATAATTAAACGAATTAAAGAAGAAATTTCTGATTTAAAAAAATAATTTTTCATAATAAATATATCATTAATCTGAGCCCTCATGAGGACCGAGGCGTCAGAGAGGACTTTTTTAACTTGCCAAGAAAGTGGGAATGGGGGACTCTGAAGTTGGAGAGTTTTGGTTCTCAAAAAAAATTTGGAGAAATTTGTTTCTTCAGAGAAGTTGGTGATTGATCCACAACACCTAAAATCACCTCCATCCAGCTGAAATTTCCTCAGGAATGGCTTTTTTCTTTGGAGTGTGTCCTGTAGGGAAAGTTTTCCTGAAAATAAGAACATATCTTGTGTCTGCACAAATCCCCAGCCAGGATCAGGGCAAGCCCTGTGCTCCTGCCAGCCCCTGCAGTGATTGACACCTGTCAATCATGGAGGCAGGGGCTCCTTCTTTTGGGATTGATCCGGGAATTAAGGACAGCTTGGAGGGGAGAGGAGTGGAGCAGGATCCTCTTTCCCTAGATTTCCTCATTTCCACACAATTTTTTTTATTCCTTTTTTGTTGCCCAGATTTTGAGGGATGCTTCAGCTCTTTCAAAAACAGATCAAACCAAAAATGGTTAAAATTACAATTAAAAGAGAGACCAAGCAACAAGAAAGAGAAAAGTTTGTGGCGGAAATTATCTGATCTGGCAGAGCTAAGCCAGGTTTATTTGCTGCAATGTCACTTTGGGTGGGGCTGGGGGCAGAGGAGCTGAGGCCTCTCCCCAGAGGCAGAGCTGGATTTTACACTGCCTACATCCATGGGATCC
>VYXF01006381.1:35544-64060 GCA_013397295.1 Polioptila caerulea | reverse complement strand
TTTTTTTTTTTTTTCATTTTCTCCCATTTGCAGTTGTCCTCTCTCAGTTAAGGCAAAGACTCCATCCAGTGACGTCCCTCCAGGAGGTCACAGCTCACAGCTCTCAGGAACAAGCAAAGTTCTTCAGATCTCTACCAGCTCTCATTTCAGGCTCCTTGCAAACTCGAGCACCAACCTCCTTAATCAGTCACAGATGAAGGGTTGTTTCTTTCCCATGACCACAAGAGATAGAGACAGATAAAAAAAAATAAAAATAAAAGCAAAGCCCATATGGCTGAAACTGTGGGTTCTGGAAGAGAAAGAAGCAGCTGAGATGTCCTGTCAAGGGGTGTTGCTGTTTGCCTCTGCTGGATGAGTGTCTGGGGCTCTTTGCTGTTCCCCAAGGATGTAATTAGGATGCAGCATCGTGGGTCTCCATTCCTGGAGTTTCCTGGAGGCCAGCAGCTGTCCAAGGGTTTTGGGGTTTTTTTTCCTTTTGTCTTTTCAACAGGCTGAGAATTGGGAGTTTGGAGCTTGTCCTTGCTGTCACAACAATTTGCTGCAGAGAGAAAACGAACAAATCCTGTGGCAAACGGTGAGGGGAAGAAGAAAAAAATCAATATTTATTCTGCAATAATTCTGAATGAAGATGTTTCCTAAGGCAGAGAGGAATAATTGCATAGTCAGATGCCAGCGCTGTGTTTAAAAGATCCATCCACAGTATTTAACCACATGCTGCCTTTTAAAAACATGGGATTGTGGTTCTGTCAATGCTTTTTCCACCTTTCAATGGAATCCAAAGATCCAGGAATCCTGCATTTGAATGTATGAAGTCATCAAAATCCCTTTTCTCCCCCCTCCTGTTTATCCAGAGTGCTCTGACGACTTTTTTCCAGCGTGCTTAGAATGAAACTGTAGGATTGTGTTGTTGGATGCTGACGGGTGGAAAATTGGTTGTTTAAATTCCAGGAAATGTCTGATTTTTCAACTCCAACGGGTTTGTAATTAAGGAAGAATCCAGCTGTCAGCCAGGGGAGGAATTATGAAATGCTAAAATCACTGGGGGCGATGGAGAACAATTAACATTCTCAGCCGTCGGGTCGTGGCTGTGGTCTCCAAGTGCGGGGTCTGTACCTTGCACACGCTTGTGGCCCGTTCCACTGAGGGCTCCTGAGGGATTTGGACATGACCAGAGAACATTTTATTACTTCAGCTCTTCTGGGGTCAGGAAAAAGTCATGGAGTGCTGGAGTTTCTTCTCCTTGAAGTCCACAATCAAAGGTTCAGAGCCAAGCGAGTCAGGTGATGAGTTTCAGCCCAGCTCCGCTGGCTTCGGTGGCTTCAGTGGGAAGTGCAGCCACTGAGGACCTGACACAGGGGCCTTGGTGGGAGTGAGATTGTGGAAAAACGGCTCAAGAGCTCACATCAGCCCTGGCAAAACTGAGCATCGTGGTCCAAGGGCTCGGGAACCAGAGCCAAGCCGAGCTCTTGCTGTTGTTGTGCTGGGAGGAGGAGCTGGAGGAGGAAGGTGAAGGCAAAGAGGCAGAGCCATGAGGTTCTGGTGGGGTTGGCATGAACAAAACAGCTGCCACTGCTCGGCTGGGGCCAGTCCAGCCTTGTGATTGTGCACAGCTTCTGCTGGGACCACCTGGGCTGGGGCAGATCCTCTGCTGTGAGCACTTGAATTTGGGTTCCAGCGCCTGGTTCAGCATTCTGTCCGTGGAAACAGATCCTGGTTCTGTGCTGAGCCCATGGAAACCAGGGAAAGACACAGGACCATGGAGCTCAGTCCAAAGGCAGCCAACCCACCCAGCAGGACCCTGTAAGAAGCAGCTTGAGGAGAAGTTATCTTAGTCTGGACTGTGACTGTTCTTGTTTAATTCGTGTGTACATCCAGCCTGGATTTCTACCAGCCCAGCAATCAACATGAGCGTATTGACAGGTTTGGAACTGTGGTTTATTTAAACCTGTCTTTGCATTTGTCCGGTTTTGTGTGATATATAATTCTTTGGCACTCCTGTGTTGTGCCCACATGCCTTGAGTGGGAAGCCAGACTTGTGAGATACAAGTCACACTCATCTCCTGTCAGCTTTAAAAGGTACTGGCTGGAGGACAAAGTAGCTTGGAAGAAGTTTTGATATTATCTGGAAAGTAAAAAAAAAAAAAAAAAAAAAAAATCCAGGATCTGTTATAGTTGGAAACAATCAGCAGAGATAATGCTGGACTCGGGGAGGTGGAGAAGAAGCAGCCAAAAGGTGACCTGGAGGGAGTGAGTGTGGAAATACAGAGAGCACGGAGTGTTAGAAACAATGGTTCTTTCCTTGGACAGCGAGGAATCCACAGACAGGCTGGGAAAGGGGAGAAAGTCACATGAATTCTGCTCTCTGCTCTCCTTGCCCAAGCTGGATGTGAGTTAGAGGGAAGCTCAGGCCAACAAGTTGGATCCGAGCACCCTTGTCCAGATCCAAGTTTCATCTGCCTGATTTTCCTCGTGTTTATGTGGGAACGCCTTGGCCGATGTCAGCACTTCTTGAGATGTTACAAAACCAGGGGAGGTGGGATCAAATGTGGTGCAAACTGATCCACAGAAGGTCAATCCTTCAACACCGGCTTAGGAACTCAAAGTTGAGCCCCCAGTCATGTTCCTTCCTGTCCTGAGGTGCTGGAGCCCAGAGCTCCCCCCATTCCTGTTGTCCCTTAAGCACTGAACCTACAAGGCTGTGCTGGATTCCCCTCAGTGCTCCGTTCAGTTCATCCAGGTGGAAACCCCAGAACAGGATGGGATTTCTTTCCCACTCTGTGCCTGAAGGACCCCAAGCTAAGCCAAGAGGCAAATTCTGGATGCTCAGATTTTTGACCCTTCTAAAAAACACAGAGTGAGCCAAGAACTTGGGCTCTAAACCTGGATGTGAGCCTTGGCTCAGATCTGCTGATACCAGTCCTATCTCTCTTTTGGGGTTGACATAAATATTTAAGAGTGCTCAGCCGGGTGTTTTTGTAAGGAATATGGAGAGTTTGGGATAAGAAGTTGAGTCACGATTCTGAGATAGTGGCTGGCTCTTACTGGAACATTGTAAAGCAGCAATATTGAGTCTATATTAAGGAACAGGATGAAAAATTATTTAAGGATGAAAAGCCACATGTCTTCATAAAGAGAAAATGTTAAAAGCTCTGTGAGTCTCTCCAACACAAAGAGTTTCACAGGCAGGGAGAGATAAAACAACCAAAAAACCCCAACAAAAACCCCCAGGAAACAGAAAGTGTGTCTAACATGCAGGGCCAGGAAACAAAATTCCCATTATTTGCTTCTTAGATAGAAATGTTTTGGTAGAGAAGAGATAAAGGTGTGTATTGAGAAAAGACTTTTGTGGCCAAGGCTTGATGAGTATCTTGAACTGGGATTGTTCAGTCTGGAGCAGAGAAGGTTTTGGAATGATCTAATTGCAGCCTTACAATGCCTGGAGAGAGATTGTTTATAAGGAATTGGAGTGACAGGACAGAGGGAATGGCTTCCCACTGCCAGAGGGCAGGGACAGATGGGATATTGGGAAGGAATTCTTCCCTGTGAGAGTGGGGAGGCCCTGGCACAGGTGCCCCTGGATCCCTGGAAGTGCCCAAGGCTGGATGGGGTGGGGTTTGGAGCAGCCTGGGACAGTGGAAGCTGTCCCTGCCCATGGCAGCGGAGTTGGAATGAGGAGCTTTAAAATCCCTACCAACCCAACCCAAATCATTCCATGATTTATGATGTATTTTCTAACCTTCACTGCTCTAATTTTTGAACCCATGGAAGTTGTGAGTATCAATTAATTTCGTGGGGTACAGAAAATATGGAACAAAACCTTGGGCATTTCTTCTGGGAAGTGAATGCAGAGGCTGCTGTGGGTGAGCTGGGCACCAAGGGACCACAGACATTTGCTGCTCTGAAGGACAGCCTGACTTTAAATCTTATTGATAATTAATCCTCTGTGCCAGCCTGTTTGTTAGGATAGGAGCAAACCCAACCCCTTCAAATGAAGTTTGAAAATAAAACAACCTCCTCCCCCTTCCAGCGGCGCAATCGTCAGCCCAGCCCGCTGGATTTCCCCGAGCTTGGAAGAGGACTGGAAGCAGGGAGATGACATTACACACAGCCTGTCAGCACACACTTCCAGAGCCCAGGCAGAGCAGGACAGCCTTTCTTGTAACAGGTGGAAAAATGTTTTGGAAGCAAAGCTTTCGGAAGAATTACAACGGCGGAAGGCGACGATTTTCTTTGCACTTTATCAGCCGCGTTTCCGACGAGTCCCGAGCTGCTGGCTCATCCTCTGGGATGGGATGTCAGATAAACAGGCAGTTTGCACTTTGATGGAGCCTTCCTCATCCCCAGCCAGGGAACTGCAGGATATTAAATATGGGAGAGCAGGTTCTGGAATAGGTGTAAGTTGGAGAGGCTCCATGGCATCGGTGGGGCTGTGCTGATTTATCCAAGCTGAGAAATCCGAGCTGCAGTTGAGGATATTTCTCTGCCTTGCTCTTGGAGGGGTGGGAAAAGGAAGGAAGAAGTCATAATGAGGATGGACTTGTCATGGTTTTGATCAATGGCCTTGGAAATTCTTGTTCTGGCGGCTCATGGGGAATGTCACTCCTCAGGAGAGAGGGATGCTTGTGGAATAACCACTCAGGATATTCCAAGATTCCAAACCCATGCAGGTGCTCCCTGGCACAATTCTGGGTGGCTTTGACCAACCTTTGTGTGGAAAAAAAAGTGCAAATTAAGAGGCTATGAGACTGATTTAGCTCCCTTAGGTCAGTAATTACCAGGGGTATGATGTAGGCTATATTGTGGGAAGACATCCATGATTAATCCTTGGAATTCACCACCACAAGACACTGCTGAAGCCAGAGGAGTTGCTGATTTCAAACCCAGCCTGCAGGATTATGTGAACAAGGTTGTGTTTGATTTGATTAGTTTGGGAAAAGCTCAAAGCCACAGCAGCTTGGATGAAATCAAAGCTTACATGTTTCGGTGCAGGGCTGAAACCTGAGCCAAGGGCTGCAGGCAAGACAGGGAAAGTTCTGACAGGTTACTCCACAACTTCCCAAACCGGGGGTCCTCCTCGGAAGTGCGATACCACACAACAGGAAAAACTGCTCCAATCCAACAGAGGAATTATCCAGGGGCGGGCAGACCTAAACTCCTCACTTCAGGAGCTAGAAAGCTCTTCCCTGCTCCATAACGTCCCAAGGAAAACCCAGGGATATTTCCCGATGCTTTTGCTTCTCCCAGCCTCCCCCCACCAGCAGATCCGTGCCGTGCACTTCAACTTGAACTTGGCCACGAGTGGCCAGGAGGCTCTGCTGGACTCACAGAGAGTCCTCGCGTGTCTCCTCAAGCCGGTTCCCTTCCAACAGGTGTTTGCTGTGTCTGAGGCTCCTCTGTTTATAGAACCCTTGTTCCATTTGTAAGGATGAAAAATATCGCTGGCTTTTATTGTAAACAGCCTTCGCTTCTCTTAAACACTGGAAGGAAAGGTTACAAGATTAGTCACGGGCCTCTCCCCGCACCACACCAGCACCACCTTGCTCTGCTCGCGCTCCCAAAACGCAGCACGGCCAAATCTGCCCCAGAGCTGGGGCTGGAGCTGGTGTGGGTGTGGGAAAGGGGGAAAATCCCAGGATCCAGCGCTGTGTGGGACACCCTGCTCTGGGTGAGGGGTGTTGGCTGCATGGGGGGTCCCTGGAGCTGCCCAGTGCTGGCTATCAGCTTTCAAACAAGCTTGGATGAGTGTCCAGGTTTTATCTTCCTTTTGCTGCCAACAAGTCTCATTTTAATTTCTTTTTGGGCTTTTTTTTTTTTCTTTCCCCCCCCCTTTTTTTTGCCTTGACTGAAAGCTCCATCAAGGAAAGCCAATCTTTAATAATGACAGGAGCAGAGCCGGGGATCTGTGTCAAAGGGTTGAGAAAGGGCTGGCCTGGGCTTGGTGCTTGTGTAAGGTGGGTTTGGAGAAGAGATGGAAAGGATGGGATGGGTTTGAGATGTAGAAAACCAAGCTGGAAGCAAAACTAGGTGGCTTTGCAGTGAGCCTAATGTGGAAAAAGCTCCCCACGACTTTCTGGAAGAGGCTGGCACATGGGTGGAAGGAGTTTTCCGCACTGAGGGTCACAAAACACTGGCCCAGGCTGCCCAGAGGGGCGGTGGATGCCCCAAAATTCAAGGTCAGGTTGAATGGGGAGCAACCCTGATCCAGCTGAGGATGTCCCTGCAGGAAGGTTGGACTGGCAGCCCTTTGAGGGTCCCTTCCAACCCAAACTCATGTGATTTTTTGGCCATCACCACCAGGGCAGCTGAGCTCAGGGCTCAGATTTCCCCTGGGGATGGGGATAAATGAGCTTTGTGCAGCTCCAAGGGGGCATGAGCATCTTGACAGGGCCTCTAACATAAGGCATGTGTGTGTGAGCCCTGGCATGGATCATCAGGGCCTGGAAGGGAGCTTTATTTAGGATGCAGAGTCAGAGAAAATTCCACCCTTGCCCCGGGAGGAGGGGAAAGCAGGTGTTTTTTTCCATAAACTGTCCTTAGCCCTAAAGTTAATGGCCATAAATTAAACCAGGGAGGGGAGCAGCAGATGTTGCTCTGGGAATCCATGTGCGTGGAGGTGAAAACGGGAGGTTTTTTTCCTTTTTTAAATCAAAATCCAAAGAAATGTCCATTCCTTTTTCCTTTCTGGCTGACAGCTCACACGGTTTTGAGACCTGCACCTTTCCACCCTCCAGGCAGCACAAGGATGGGCAGGATGCAGGAATCTCAAACCCCACAGCCCCTGCTTCCCTCTGGGTCTGGACTTTGCCCGGATATCCCTCCCTCGAGTGAGCTGCAAGGGATTTTCTGCAGCCTTTTGGTTGAAAGAACCCCCTCAGTATTCTTGATGAGATTTAATTCTCCCTTTTTCCCCCTAAAAACCCTCAATTTCTCTCCTGTGGATCGCTGGGCAGGATGCCCTGGTAACCTGGCACCCAGAATCACACAGGCACATCCCACTCTTGAGCTCCCAGAGATGGACAAGGGGGAAAAATTGTCCCTTGTGGAAGAATTCCCTTGCTCATGGTTGGGATGGGATGATCTTTAGGGTCCCTTTCAACCCAACCCATTCTGTGATTCTGTGATCCTCAGCTCCTCCTTGGACCTTATTTCCAGGCATTTTTCCAAGCAGATTTACCTCTTTCCTGTTCGCTTCAACTAGCAGATCCTCCAAAGCCGGCGGGAAAAAAAAAAAAAAAAAAAAAATTAAAAAAAAAAAAAAAAAAAAAAAAAAGGAAAAGGAAAAAAAAAAAAAAAAAAAAGAAAGAAAACCCAAAGCCCTGGGGCTAAATTGAAGCCATTAGTAGCCTCGAACTGATGACAGGGCAATAAATTACTAATTAACCTTCGGGGCGAGTTCAACACCTTGGGGATAAGTGTGAAAACACGGAGTAATAAGCCCTGACACAGCCGGGCAGCGGCGGCTCCCGGCGGGCCGGGCTGGGCAGCGCTGCCTTGGCTTTTGCGGGAATTCTGCGCGGATTTGGGAGCAGCACAGTGGGGGCACCGGGGCTGGGACCTCGGACCTCGCCTGGCTTCAGTCCTGAAAAAAAAAACCCCGCATTTCTGCCTTGTTTTTGCAAAGCTGCTTCTTCTCCGGGTGTCTGGTTTAGTGCAGCCATGGTAAAAAAAAAAATAAATGTATATATATATGTATAGATATATCTGTGATAATCACATAATGCAAAAGATTTTTTATGTCTATAAATGCAGATACGTGGATATCTCCCTGGGATTCCAGAAGCAGGAGAGGATCGTAATTATCTCGACCTGAGCCCAGTCCCTGCAGGTTTTCTGCGGTGGTTTGAATTTTATTCTCCAGCAAGGAGGGGGGAAACGCAATCCTGACCACCCATGGAGTGCACGGAGCTCTTGGAAATGTGAACACGTCGGGGACAGGGAGCTGTGATTGCAGGGGGCTGAGGCAGGAGGAAATCCTCATCTCTCTCCTGGGTGATGATGAAGAGGCAACACTCGCTCGAGGCAGTGAAGGGCAAAGCTCTTCCCACATCAGAAAAAACCCAGAAGATCCAAGCTTTCAGCTCCCTTGCCTTAAAGAGCCACCTCAATTTGCACCACCTATGCTCTGAGACCCCCCAACTTCTCTTTTTAATTCTTTTTAACTCCCCTCCTGCTGGAGTGAGCATTTGCAAGGTTCAATTTTTGGCATCTTGCTGCTGGTGGAGCAGGGGGCTGTGCCAAGAGTGTTGCATCAAGGTCTTTTCAGCTGTAATGGTGTCTGACAGTTCTGAGAGCAGATATGGCTCAGCTAATCAGATTTTAATAGCCCTACCTTGTAGGGAAGGACTGGCTCGGAGTGTACCCAGTAATATTTTAATTTCTGAGCTCTGATGAGCATAATTTTGAGCAGGTATTCAGTTTCTTGGTGTTCTAAATTGTGCTCCCAGATGTTCGATGCCAACGGGCTCTAAAGAACAACTGCACAAATATAATATTTAATACCCCATGTCAGTTTGGGTGTTCCACTCAATTTCCTGGAGAGATCTTTAAATTCCTCTTATTTGGCTTGAATACCCAATCAGTTCCATACTCCAGCTCTGTAATTCTGCATAACTCAGTTCTCTAATTTCTGGGATGCAAATGTAGAGCAGATGTAAAAGGGGAGTGGAGGGGAGGGGGGATGTTCCTGCACTTTCTGCAGTGCTGATTATCAGTGCTGGTGGGACCAGGGGAGAAAAACCCTGTCAGGATTTGCAACAAATGCAGCCCTGGATGCTTTGGACCCTGAATGAGAGTTTGGAGAGGAGGAGGGGCAACCTGCTGTCCCCAGCTCTGAGAAATCAACCTGCTGGGGTGACCCAGGATGGGAATAAATGCTCTTGTCCCATTAATTGAGCCTGAGCCTGCAGGCAGGGGGAAAGGGGCACTGAGACTTCAGGGTGCTGATGATGAAAGTGAGTTTGTGGCTTTCTGGGCAGTGGAGTGGGCAGGGAATGAGCTGTGATCCTGTGGGATGCCTCTGAGGCAGCAGGAGCTCATTTCTTGCTGGTTCCCCTGGTGCAGCTCAGGATGTTCCTCTGCCAGTGTGTGGCCACCAGCTGTCACCTTCGAGTGGCCTCTGAGGGACCTCTCTGGTCAGCAGAAACACCTCCAGGCTCTGTCCATGCAGCTCCTGCCACTACCCTGGGGTTCTCTGTGCCCTGGGAATCAGCAGCAGCAGGAGAAATCCCCTTTCCATGCTCTATTCCCATCTCCTGCTCGATGCTGTCCCCACACCAACACCTCAGCTCTGCTCAGGAGAATTCCTGCACCAAACCCCTCCCAGTTCCCTCCAAGCCAGCCCACATGGCTCAAAACTGGCTGGGAGAATCCCAGAGGAATGGGAACAGACAGGCCACTGGGCTGGCAGAAGGCAGGGAGGGCAGACACCCTGCAGCAGCTCCAGAAACGCTCTCAGGGCTGGAAATTCAGCAGCATTATCCATCACCAGAGGCTCTTTGAACACAGCCCTGTTCTTTGACCTTTTTTTTTTGTGCTTTAAAAAGAAATACAATAAAAATGCAATCCTGGCTGCTGCTCCTCCAGCACAACTGACCAAGCACCATATATAGTATCAACGAGGGCCAGCCACGGACTTCCTCCCATGTTTTTAAGCAATTCCCCTTCCTCCAGCTCTCTCCAAGCTGCATTAATCACGGGCTCCTTCAGAGTAAACGGGATTAATCTGCCCTCTCGCCTTTTCCCTGGTGTTCTGCAGCAAACCTTGGATGCCTGTAGGGTCCTGTGGATCTCCCAGCCTCGGTGGGGATGGGATGCAGAGGAAACGGGAGCTATTTCCACCGGCTCCAGCCTCCCAGCATTTCCTGCTCCTCCGAGCAGAGCAGTCCCAGGTGGTCAGAGCCCCCTAAACACTCAGGTAAAAAAAAAATCCTCGCTTTGTCCAGGCTTCCTCACCAAAAATAAAAATGCTTTTGCTGAGTGTTCCATCCCACTTCTTCAGTTTAAAGATCTGGGCAGCTTCAAAAGCTGCATCCTGATCCTTGGGTGTTGGTTCTGGAGAAGCTTAGAAGGTGCTTCAGAATCCGAATAGGTGAATGTTTGTTTCTACCTGTTGGCATCTTTAATTGCCTGGGAGTTTCTCCCTTTTCTCCTTCCCAAATGCATTTGCCAAAGGACTCCTTGGAGATGTGCTCAGTGTCAAGCAGACAAGTGTAAAGCCATGCATGTGTTCATAAAATGTTTAAAAAAACCCAAATTTTGTGTTTTCTCTGATCTAATCACAGTCTTTCTCTCACATGGACAATGTAAGAAAAGAAACTTCTCTAAATTTTTTTTTCTCATCTTTCTTTTTATTTTAATGGGAAAACCACTCATGTTATGCCACATAAAAGTAGATTTCCCTTCATCTGTGGCCGTGCTGATTGCAAAGCCTGGGAGATCTTTAATTAAACCGCTTGGGCTTTGTGTATTTCTTTCAGACAAAACCATCAAAATAGCATTTGTGTCTCATTACAGCTACAACAGCAGCATTATCATCTCTGCCTTCTTGTATTATTTATTTTCATCCTCTGAGTGAAGATCCCTCCCTCAGCTTTGTGGACAAGGGTGGCACTTGCTCCCTCCTGCAGGGATGCTGGGAATCACAGGATTTCTGGGGATTAACCCTCCAAACCTGTCCGTGCACCCTGACTGTGCCACTGCCAGGGGACACCCAGCTCCTGGGGCAGGGATTTCTTCCTAAAGACAGAATTTGCCTCGGAGAAACTCCAAGAATGGCAGAAAGTGAGAAGGAAAAGGCACCTCCCACCCGTGGTGGCCTGGGACACTGTGTGCTAAGGGCAGACGTGCTCACAGTGATTCTGCTGTCACTGGAGTCAGGATGTTCCCCTGCTTTTTACCTGCTGGAGAGGCAGCTGAGGTCCTTTCCCAGCCCTGAGGTTCAGGGAAGGTGTGGCTGCAAACTGGGACAGGAGCAGGGGTGGATCACAGAGACCCCAGCTGCTCTCCAGCTCTGGGGTTCAGGCTGAGTTAACAGGGGCACCCCAAAGCCACCTTGGTCACTTGTCCACTGTCCCTGCAGGACCCATCCCTGGTGGCCTCAAAAGCCATTTATTTTTCCTACTTGGAGTAAACACCCTGCTGAAATTGTCACCGTGATTCAGGAGGTGCCAGATTTTCCTGGTAGTGATTTTTAAAATTTTTTTCTTTTAAATTTTGTTGTGTGACACCTCCTGCTCCATCTCTATAATGTCACTTCAGCTTTCACCACAGATTTCCCCAGGACTTGAATATTCTGTTGAAGTCTGAGCTCTGTGCCTGCAACCTCCCCCAGGTGCTTCCTCAGACAAAGAAGAAGACAACAAAATTACCCTTTTCTTTTACCCAGGACCCATTTTATGCGCTGAAAATTGAAATATCATTTAAAATGAGCTGCTCAGAGAGACACATTCACCTAAATACAGATGAAATCACTTAAATATTTTGAAGCTGCCAATCTCATCTATTTTAATTACAGACTGCAGTGATATTCTGCTGACAGCAATTACATTGCAGCTCTTCCCACACACACGGGGAAGTCCTGGGAGTTGTGCTCCACAATGACTTAAACATTTAAGGCATCATGGATATTTTTATTAAAAAAACAATTTTATTTTTTTTTTCAATGTTTTGCAGCAAGGCAAGAGGTTCATTGTTCTGGACATGGCCTTGTTGGATATGTGAGGGGTAATTTAGGTAGGTGAAGGTGCTGGTTCCTGGAGCAGAAACACATGGGAACAACGTTTTCCCCCCACTTTTTGAATGGCCTCTTGTTTCAGCTGGGAAAACGGCCCGGCCCTGCTTCGTCAGGACTTTTTAAAACTTGCCATGGCCAGCAAAGATACTTCTGTTTAAAATCAGAGAAATGCTCCCCTCCAAAGCTCCAAATGAAAGATATCTGTTTCCCTGGGTTGGACTGGCCAACAAGCCGGGCTTGCTCGAATGTGGTCGAGACACTCAGATCCAGTTCATGCTACTGATACCCCTTGCTCTCCCCTCAAAATTAGCCAGGATGAATGGAGCCTTTTGTCGTGAGCAAAGAAACGGGCAGGAATCACAATAATCTCTTTCTAGCCAGGCTTCTGCAGCGTGGGGTGAGGCAAGGGCTGGAGAAGAAGGAAAACAGCAATTTCTCCGCGGTTTCCGTGGCGTGTTGGAAGCTCCCAGCACCTCGGGCCGGTCACTCCCCTTGACTCCAGTCCAGCCCTTTGGTGCCCTGGGATTGGGGACCATGAATCACACCCTTCACATCCCCTGGCAGCCCTCAGGTGATGGGAGGTGGCAAAACATCTCCTGGCTGGCGAATTTTTCACGCACGCTTCCCATGGCGAAGCCTTTGCTCGGGGTGAGAAGTTACACTTCTTTCCTGTTATTCTAGAACTAAGTACTTTGCACATTTGGGAAATATTATTAAGTAATAGTCTGAGTGACGGGCTGTGGTCGGAGTTAATTTCTTCCAGTTCTCCAAGTGTCTAATTACAGTCTCTTCAGTGCTAAGTGGATGGATTGTGTCGAGTGTGCAAAGACCTCTTGTTTAAATTTAAAACAAAACACACACAAAGAGAAAACCCTCAGCTCATCAATGAAAGTTGGGGCTAGGGACAGAACCCAAAAATCCTTCTGACAGCTGTTGTGTTCTGCACATCTTCCCCCAAGCACCCTTGGAAGAGCAAAACCCACAGGGCAGATCAGACCTGGTAAATCAAATCATCCCTTTTCTACAGCTCCAGGATTTCCCAGCTTAAAGCTGAGCCTGGCTTTAGCTTAGACCCAAGTGAAGACCTTGTTAGGCAAGCACAGGCAGCCCCATTTTTAAGGAGTTATTCTCCACTTCCTTGCAATCCCTGTGGAGCTGTGCCTGGCTGTCCATTCCTAGGCCAAGGTACTGCCAAGTGAGGTGAGCTCTGCAAAGGGCTTTGGGCTGAGGTGTTGGATCCCAGGGCAGGAGAACATCCATGGAAGCCCCAGCACCCCGGCTGAAAACAGTGATTTGGTCAGTCCTCATGACTGGGGGGTGTTTGGAGAGAATCTGAGCACCTGCTGATGCTTGATGGAAGAGCACCAGAGGTTTTGCATGGAAACAGCTCTCAGAAAAGGACAAACTCTGTCTGGAGGAGATTTCCACCTCTGCTGCGGCCAGCTCAGAAAAACCAAACAGATGATTTTTCTGGTTGTGATTTAAAACTCCTTGGGGTGAGGGTGGCAGGGGAGTAAAGAGGGCAGAGCCACACGAGGGGCTGAGAGAACAGCCAGGGACACCCCGTCCTTCACCCGAGCTCCAGGAAGGCACCACCAGCTTGGCCACGCTCATCAACCGCCACATCAGCTTTAATTTGGGCTGGTCACAAGTTTCTTGACCTTGGCCGTGCCCAAAATAAGGATTTCACGGTTAACAGAGCCTTTTTGGTGGCTGTGTTCACCGATTTCTCAGAGGAATGGACACATCCATTTGGATGGTGGCTTTCAGGACCAGCCACGGAGCCCAGGCGAGCTCAGGTTGTGATTTATTTTTCTTTCCTGGGGTTTGTGACCGAATCAGACGGGAGAGAGGAAGTGAAGGTTTGTTCTTTCTGAAGATTTATTTCATTACATCTGCAACAAGTCAAGAGGAGAACAGGGTAGAAAGGCTTTTGGTTTTGGGCCTGGAACAAAGCTCAGGACTTGAGATAAACAAATGGGGGGAAGGAATTATCAAAGAGAGAGCTGGCCACAGGCTGTTATGAGCTTTGTGTAACAAGCTGAGAAACTTTGGGAACTTAAACCAAACTGAAAGTGCACAGGGGTAAGAGGAGAAGCGGATGATTGAGGTATCTCAAGGAAGAAAATGGGGATACTTGACATGGAAAACATCTTAAACTCTGGGTTAGAGGATCCAGCAGCTTCTCAGATGTGTGGTTGCCCTCTCATTGATTTGATAGCCATAGACAAGCTCTGTTGGCTCCTCCAAGGAGGAAAGTGGAGAGGTTTTCTTCATCTTTGCATCCCTGACACAAACACAGGCACTGCTGCGGGCAGTGACCCCGTGAGCTTCACCTCCCAGGTGTGATGTGTGGCTGTACCCACAGCCAGGAACTGCGTGCACACACAAGATTTTTCTCAAAGTTGGCTGCAAAAATATCCAGGAATTTTGATTTCCTATTTACAAATGTGAGTAATTTAAAAAAAAAAGAAAATTGCAGAACAACAACAACATCACCCCTTCCAAGTTTCCACTTTGGTAAGTAGGTGTTAGTAACTCCTACCTGGTGTTCAGGGTGGTGTAGGAGCTGAGTTACTCTGTGTGGGTCAGTGGAGGTAGGGAAAAATAACAGAAGTTCTGAGAGAGACAGCATTTGTTAAAAGCAAAAAATTTATTTCTCTGCAGGGAAGAAAAAAGGGGGGGAAATGTTTAAAGTTTCATTTCCACGGTGTTAAATTAACAACAGCAAAAGCCAGCCAAAGGAATAAAATGCATGTTAAGGAAATTTAAAAGAGTTACTCTGAAATGAATGCCAGCTTGCCTTGCTGAGCTCCTGAGTCACCAAAATCCCTCAGGCACCTCCTGAAAAGCTTAGGCTCTCCACAGATCCTCAGGCTCACCGTGTCTCCCGTAGGAATTCGGTGCCCTGGGCTCTGGGAAGGAGAGATAACCCCTCCAGAAGGTCCCACCACGGGGCTGACAACACTTCCCCGTTACCTGTGCTGAGTGCTCTTTATCTGCCTGATACTCTATCAGCCTGGCCAGGACAAGGCTCCCCGAGAGCCAAGTGGCTCAATTAGCAGTAATTAGCGCAGTGAGAGCCTGCTCTGTGCCGGGTGCAGCAGGTCCGTGTCTCCTGGTCCCTCCAGGGGAGCTGTGGGCTTGGGTGGCCACTGGCCTGGTAGCCAGGGTGGATTTTGTGCTCCTGGTTCCCTTTTCCTGCTGGATTTGACGGGGCTGGGCTTAGGGGCAAAGCCTAAAAATTGGAAAAGGGTGGAGATGATTCCATCTGGGCAGGGAGAGGGCGTGGGAGGCTCCCTCCTCCACAGGGGTGCACAGACAGGAATTGCAGAACCCCAGGGCTTCCCAAAACTGCTCTTGCAAGGGATGGCCACGACCACAAAGTGCCTTGGCAGGGGCTGCAGCTCCTCACCGGGGCAGGGATTTCTCAGTTTGATGGGGAATTTGGAGATCTGGGAGATGTGAGTTCCTCTGGTACAGAGATAACAGGGATTTTGCACAGCAGCAAACCCCTCGAGATGCTCCAGCCATCATCAGCACATCCCGTAGGAGAAGAGGGAAAACCTCAGCCAGAAGGTTCAGGATATTTCCTGCACACACAACCTGCTCTGCATGGCTCCTCTCTCACTCTCCCCAGATTTTTGCTGCAGATTTGGTTTTGCCTGCACTTTCTAAGCACTCACCCTCGGGGTGAGGGCTGTCCTGTCTCCAGCCCAGAGCACGGCCAGGGATGTCCCCGCTCCTGCTGCAGGCACTCGGTTAAAACCCGACAGCTCCACGTGAAGGGTTGGCCGTGACAGTGCTGGGTGCTGCTGGCCAGAAACCTGCAAAGCAGAAGAGAAATGGTTTTGGTGGCAGAACTACAAATGCTCCACAAAGCACGGCTTGTTTCGGGGCTTTTTAATGTGGTTCTGTGCTGACTCTTGGTCCCCTAATTCACAGCAGAAGCAGAGCAGAGCGCGGTAGAGATTGAGCATGAATCCCCTGCGCCGGGTTAATGGGAACAATTACAGAGGTTTCTTCTTTTTCTGCTGCCAAGCTGTGATATGAAATAATTCTTTGAGTTCCTGTTTCCACGGGAACAATTAGTTTCATGCCGTTTTTGGTCTTGGACATCAATGAAGTGTTTAACTAAACGAAGGCAAACACTTCATAAACTTATTGTCTCACGCAATAATCAAGTAGCTACCAAGTGCCACAGCTAAATGCACTTAAAACGCAATGAAACCAACCCCACAAAATGCTCCTGAGCGTGTGAATATTTATTGATCTGATGCAGCACATCCCCCGTGAGCCAAAAATACCGAAAATTCCAGCCGTGGGTGTTTGGGTGTTACCAGCTCTTGAGCCAAGTCGCGTTCTCTCAAAGGGTTTGGTCACCTTGAGCCATCTCCAGGAGAGGCTTTGGGGACCTTTTGGGTGATGCTGATGGATTTCAGCTGGCCCATCCTGTGGGCCAAGGGCAGGGGACTTGCAGGACCTGGTAGCCCCGCGGTGTCTGAGCTGCCAGGGCCGTGCCTGGTGCCCGGCCTTCCTCCAAGGACTCCGCATATTTTCTCCTTCAAACAAAATATACAAAAGAGTCCACACGGCACCGGGTGGAATTCAGGGCTCTGCCCGCTCCCTCCCCGACACATCTGGGAGCCTTTCCCTCGCAGAGCTGAGCAGCTGCACGGGAGAGAGAAAGGGAGGGAGGAGGGAGGGAGGGAGAGAGGCTCCCGTGCTCTGCCACTGAGCAAAGCGAGGGCTGAAATGGGGTTGGAATTCAGGGATGCTGTTGTGGGTGATTCAAGTGGGACAGGGACAGGATGGGAGGGAGGGGCAGCTGGACAAGAGTGATATCCTGGACTTCACTTCTGAAAATGAGCCACTCTAAAGGCTCAGGAGGAGTGGGAGTGACTCGTTTTAATGAGTTGTTAAGGAAGAATTCACCATACAACCATTGGTATTGGATCCCAGATTCTTACTTCACTGGGCAGCGGACCACATCCTTTGTTGATACCAGCCCTTAGAGAGAAGGAAATGATGTTTTCCCCTGCATTCAAGAAGGATTTATAAGAGAAATAGTAACCTGATTTCAGTTTAGCGACTTGAGAAAATCAGAATTTTGCTTGAGCATTCCCTTTTACCCCTTTTCCTTCTCTTGGTTGAAATATGTCCTGGGATGGTGCCACACACAGCCTTTCCCCATTCCTCATGGACAGTCAGACCACACTCAGTGACCCTTTGCTCAGCTATTTCTTGGGTGAAGCCCCTTAGTTGGCCCTTCCAGCCAAATGCAACAGAGATTTCACAGAGAAACTTCACACGAAATCATTTTTGACCTGATCCCAAAGATCATTTCCACACAGGAGGGAATGGCTCCTCCACGTGTACAGAGGAGCTGAGACGCTGGCAGGTGCTGAATCACCCCAACACAACTCAGAATATTCTGTGATGGATGAAGGAAACACACGGGGCTGTTTCTGCATCCATTCACTTCCATCTGACAGAGCTGCCTGTCCCCATCTCTCGTGTGCCCCGCTGCCATCTCATTTTCCTGCTTATTTATCCTTCCCTCTGGCTGCACCACGAGCTAAAAGCAGCCTCGTTGTCCTCGGAAGGAACCAGGGATGAAATGTTGCCCAACAGAGCTGGCTGCCACCTCCAACCCTTCCTCAACCCCCTTGGATCCATTAAAGCAACCAAAAAATAGGGTGTGAAGCCACCCTCATCCAGGACACTTGGAAACTGGAGCTGTGTCCACACCTGGCGCAGATTTCCAGCAAATCTGGAGAGGGGAACAGGCTCAAGTCCCCACTCCATGGCCAGTGTAAACATTTCCATGAAATCTCCGTGCAGAGCCAGCCTTGAATCTCTCCCTGCTATTCCCTGCTCCCTGTTACCACCCAACCTCCTGACCTTGCAGAAATATGGCTCTGGAGGGTGAGAGCGTGGGCCTGGAGCAGATGCTGATTCCTGGGATTAGGGCTGGGTGGCCCAAGGGCTGGACAATGCAACATTCCTGCTCCGGGGCTCTGGTTGAGATAAGGCAGCCCCACACTGTGATTTACTCCAAGGGAGGGGAGTTGAGCCCTGCATGTTCCCTGGCAGGGAAAATTCTGCAGGATAACCCCCTTTCTATCTGTCAGTAATGACCTGCTTTGGGAAAAACTTCTCATTTTGTACAGCTAAAAGCACCAGGCTGGGCTGGACCACAAGCCAAGGCTCACCCCCTGCAAGCCCAAATGCACAGGGATGAACCAGGATGTGCTGAGCTCATTTATTCCTGCTTTGCTTGATCCTTGCCCAAATCCTTCTGGGTTTGCAAACTTCTCCTGGTTGGATTTTATAGGGCAGCAGCATTTCCAGGTGAGAAAATCCATGTGAGATTCTTGAATTTCAGGGCTTGGGAGGGTCAGAGCTCTAAAAAGGATGGATTTTTTCACCTGGCTGGAAAAGAGAATGAATTCCCAACCCAGAGGTGCAGCAGTATGGAAAGATAACACAAAGTTAAATTCTTTCTCCAGGGGGATTTCATTGATCAGTTTGGAGGAAGGATCGTGTGTGTGTCCCCACCAACACACCCTGCATTTTCCCTCCCCTAATTTCTCCCATTCCCACCGTGCTGCACACACTGGGGAGAGCCAGCTCCATCCCTGTGCAATCCCTTTGGCCATTCTCCATGGAGGGAAACCTGCAGGAAGGCTCTTCCAGCCCCCTGGACATCCCTTTTGGAGCACAAATACAACCCAAGGCTCACGGCTGAGGAAACCTGAAGGTGCATGGCCACCACAAAACCTTCAGATCTTCCAACACCTGCAGTGCTGGTCCCCGCTACCAACCAGCTGCTTCACCAGCTGGAACTGGATCTTCTTTGTATCCCATCTGGATGGCTCCAGATTCTTGCCTGGAAAGCATTTCCAGCATTTTTGGGATGCTACCAAGTGTTACCAATATTGGGAACTGTTGCAGAATACGTTCAAGGCGAGAGGAGTCTGAGTTAGGACTCCCCATCCAAGGAGTGTGACATCAAACACAGGATTGGATTCTTTCAATGCATGGAAAAAATTCATGGAGCACAACAGATGACTTTGGAATTTGAGCTTACTCCTTTTTCCCCATATATTTTATTCCACAACTCCTTCCCCCCAAGAAGAACACCAAGTTCTCCTCTCCCAGTTTGTGATCATTCAGAGGAGGTGACTCTGACAGTCTGGTCCTCAGCCTGTGAGGGTTCCAGTGATCTCAATCCCATCTCAGGGAGGTCACTGGAATGAGTCAGGTAATAAATAGAAAAGACGCAATTTATGCAACAGCCTGAAATGAGAGGAATCTCCCCTTGGAAAAACAATGGGGCTGTTGTATTCCTCATCGGAGGAGTCGGGAAACTGCTCCTGCAGGGCTGGGAGGAATTAAAGGAATTAAAGCTGATGCAGTTGCTGTTTGCTGCTCAGAAAAGCTGTCTGGGTGTCTGCAGCACGTTAAATCCACGAGTTCACGTTCCCAGCACCACCAGAACTTGCAAAACAGTGCAGGGGAAGGAGATGACCAGAGCTGATCTCAGCTCCAGCTGATCTCTCCAGTTTCATGGGATATTGTTCCTCAGTCACACGGGGGAGGGAATGCCAGCCAAACCAGGTTCTGCTCTGACAGCAGAACCTCCCAGCCTGGCTGGCTGGACACGAGGGCACTGACAGCTCCTCTGCTGCCTGGGCTCTCCACACTCCTGCTTGTTGGACCCTGTCCTTGGAGGTTTGCAAGGCTCAGCTGAGCAAAGCCGTGGCCAACCCTGCTGATGGACCTGCCTAGAGCAGAAATTTGGGCCCTCTGAGGTCCCTCTGGATCATGCAGAGACCTCCTGAGTAGGTCACAGGAGGGGCTATCAAGGCAGCAGAGCCTTCCCCTGGCTACATTCCCCTTTCCAATCCATCAGCCTGCTTTTTGTTGGACACACGCTCCTCTTTTGGCTGGAAGAGGCCACCTGGCAGCAGCTACGGGACATTTCCAGCGGGCTCTGAAAAGCTGGAGCTGTTTGAGCACCAGCAATGGCTCAAACTGCTCTGGCAGCACTTCTGCTGTGCCCCCAGCAGCTGTCAGGGCTCCAGGGGAGACACAAGAGCTCCAACCCCAGCGCTGGAAGCGAGGAAGTGAAACGCCAAGAACAATAAGCACAACAATGCCACGAATCTCTCCCGCCGCAGCGCTGAAGGAGAGTGACAGGGAATATTTGGATGGGCCTGAGCAGTTCCGAGCGTTGGTTTCACTTAAGATAATTCCAACTGGTCGTGCTTTGTTTTTCCAATGGTTGGAATTGCTCTCAGGGGTACAAATCATTGGAGTGGATCCTGAGCTCCTGTCTTGCTGCTCCATGGGCTCCAAAGCAGAGAAGCAGCTGGAAAAAGGAGCTGGATCCCGGGGAGCTGGCTCTGTCCTGATCCCCTTTCCCAGAGCACGCACACCCCACGTGTCATGTGGAAACTGGATGCACCTGCTGGAGGAGCTGTGTGGGGGCAGGCGTTATCCACCAGTTATAAATCCTGGGGCTATCAACAGCCTTCAGTAAACATTTGGACAACCCTTCCTACCTCTCGCTCATCCAAATATTTGCATCACACGGGGCTGCTGCCCGTTTCCTGACACGCTGCACAGCTAAGAATATCCTTGGATCCCAGCTCGGTTCCAGCTCGCTGTGATGGATGGACTTACTGGATGGAATAAATGGTTCGGGGAGAAAGAAAAGGAAAAAAAAAAAAAAAAATCTGTCTCCTGATAATAAATCCAGGGCAGGATGGAGTGAAAGAGCTTTCAGTGGGGAATGGTGTTTTTAGGAGCTTTTAGGAGCTGATCTGGAGCACCCAAGGGTTAACAGTGAGCAGCTCTGAGCTCTTTTGGTGGACTCAGACCACTCCATCTCTTGGAGGAATGGTTGGAGATGCTCCTGAAAGCTCTTCCTTCCTGCAGAGTTGGGAACAGCCCCAGCCAGCTTTGGATAGAAAATAGGAACCTGCTGCATGAAGCCAGGTTTGGTGGCTCTTCCTCCAGTGAATGCTCCAGGTTCACCCCTCCAGGTGAATCACAGCAGGAATTACCACTTTGTGACCTGTGTGCAAAACATTTCATGCAACAGAGTTGCTGAACAGAAATAATTTTAATTTTTTTTCTCTTCATGCTGAGAGAGGGAAACAACCTGAACTCTTCTTTCACAGTTAAAAGGGTTTAGCAGTTAATTTGGTTTAGCAATTAGGAGCTCTAAAGACAAAATCTGTGTTTTGTGATTTAAGATTGCTGTGCTAAATAACGACTTTGGGAAGATTAAGTCTCCCAACAGAATTAATTCTAACTTTTTGCTGAAGAATTGAAGTGGCTGGGTCTTTATGGCTGAACACACACCGTAACCAGCCAGTGGATTTTCTGATAGAGTAGTAAAGAAAATAATCAACCCTCAGCTTAAGTGCAGGGTAAACACCAACCTGGGCTATTGGAAGGTGTCTGAACCCATGGCAGAGAGCTGGAACAAGACGAGTTTTAAGATCCCTTCCAACCCAAACCATTCCACGAGTTCATGATAAAACTGCTTAGGGCTTAAAGTGGCTTTTCCACTGCAGCTTCAGCTCGGACTTCTTGTTTTAACCTTCTCCCCTGTCCAGAAAACCACCAAACCCACCACAAAAATGAGCAGTGCTGTGAGACAGCTGGGCCATAAATGAGTTTCCTAACCCCGATATGAGACAAATCACGCGGAGGGTTTGCTCACCCCCAGGTAATTCCCCTCCACCACCCCCTGGCATCTCCCCTCTCCCCCTACCGCGCTCATCACTTCCTTCTGGGAAGCCCAAAACTCTTTTTTTTTTTTTTTTTGGACAGACTAAATAACATCTGCAAGGTCGCCTGTCCCCGCTGCAGCCCTCCCAGATGGCCGGGACCGAGCCGGTGTCACCGGGGAGGGCGAGCGGCGCTGCCGGGGCCGTGCGGGCGAGCGGGGATGTGGCGGAAGCATGAAGCACCTGTTGGGAGGCTATTTAGGGATTAGCCGAGTGCTGACAGACAAATTGGCAAGATTAATAAGAGCAATCAAGGCTGTGTGGGCTCGAGCTGTGAGCTGACATTAATGTGACATCACTTTCATCTGCGCTCGCCTCGCCCCGCGCCGCATCCTCGGGGCTCCGGGACAGCAGCGCCGTCGGATGTGGGGGTTACAGCCCGGGGGTGTCCCCGAGAGTGTGGCAGGGCAGGCGACAGCTCTGTGTGTCCCCTGCCAGCACCTTTGGGGCACCCCCGGTGTCCCCCAGCCCCGGCACCTCTGCAGGGCCTACCTGGCTCTCACAGCTCGGGGTTATTTTTGGCGACGTTTCCTTCAAAGCCGCCTGCTCTGCTGGGTTTGTTTGATGGTGTTTTCTTTTTTTTTGTTTGGTTTTTTTTTAGGTTTTCTGTTTTTTTTCTGTCTCTCCTACAAAATCGTTTAATGTCACCGAGAAAACGAAATGCTCACTCTCTCAAAAAAAACAAAATTTAAAAATTTTTTTAAAAAGAAAGGGAAGAGGAGAAAAAAAAAAAAAAGCATCAGGGAATAAAGGTTAATTCCAGGTGCGAGGAGAGAACAAAGAAACTCCTCTGCTGTCGCCTTAAGTCCCACACTTCGCGTTTTCGCTGTCTCGGGGAGATGATTGGACACCCTAAAGATATTTTAACAATGTTAAATATATGTTTAACAAGCATATATGTTAAATGTTAAATATATGTTTAACAAGCCCTCTTCTGCCTCCAAAACCATGGGGAATTCTCCCCTGCACCCCAAGAGCAGCACGGGGAAAACTTCTGGGATTTTGTAGGGAATTTGTCATTTTCCCTTTCCCCCCTTGTTTTTTTCGAACACCTTCCCTGCTAAAATCTCCCTGGCCCCGAATTCTGTTCTCATCGCTTTCCAACCATTTTCTTTGTTCTTCAGCCACTGAGGGATCCTACCAGTAGTAAAATATCTGAATGTCCAAATCCTCCCGGTCTGCCGGGCTCTGCCGCACGGGCTCCTCCGCCGAGAGCTTTTGCCCACAAAAGGAAAGTGTTGAAAAGGAGGGAGATGCCAAAGGCTGAGCGCACGTTCGCTCCTGGGGGGGAAAAAAAATAAAAAATCCTCTCCCTGGGACCTAAAGTGGATCCCTCCGTGCTGGGGATTTATCGAGTGCAGGGGAAGAAATCTGTAAAAATCGGATTTTTAACTATCAGTGTTCAAACTTTCATGTGTAGACGGGGATAGAAGCAGCTGGGGGATCAAGAATAATTTTGAGAGAGGTTTTGTGAAGAAAACAAGAAAGAGACTGACCCCAAAACTCCGAAAACAAAGTTACAGGATGATGATGATTCCTGCTACAATCTTCCCCACCCTCCCAAAAAATAATTTTAAACCCCCTTATATTTTAAATTTCTTGTAAATTAATGAATTTATTTTTTCTTAGTTGCGTTTATAAGGACTGGAGTTATTTTATGTGTACAAACACATATATCCCATCCTAAATGGGTGAATTAACGGGATTTTTGGAGTGAATCTCGGGTTCCTCCAATCTCCACCCGGCAAGGACAAACCCCTGAGCACAATGTCCCCAGCAGCCGAGGTTTTGGGGGACAAAATTCCATCTGCCACTGGAGCCCCTTCGGCGGGGTCGAGCTGGATTCAGGGAGGGCGAGACGAACCCCCCTGGGCTCCTTTTTGTTGGATTTGTGGCCAAATTTTGGAGATTTTCCTCTGCCACCCCTCTCCATCCCCGCCTTCACCACTGCGAAACCACGCTGAGAGGGGCAACCCCAGAGATGCCCAATTCCTCACCGCTAAAAACAACAATTTCCCATCGTTTTTAATCAGATTTGCTGCCGCGAAAGCGATTAGGATGAACGTCCACATTTCCCACCAATCCGGCGGCAACAGCGCGGGCATTCAGCGGTCTGTTTGTAATCTCAGATTTTTTTTTTTTTTCACGAACATAAACACGGCTCCAGCCCAAACGCGCACGGCCACCTACGGAGCGAGCGCGGGGCCGGGCGCGCCGCTCTCCCCGCGGGGGTTAAGCCGGGTTTAACGCAGCCTCGCCCGAGCGAACCCGCGGCGAAATCGCAGCCGAGCCTCGGCTCTCGCTGCGGGGACAGAGCGGGGCCGGCAGCGACCGCCGAGCGCCTTCTCCGCGCTGCCCAGAGCCGGGCCCGGCGCGTTCTGCCTCCCTCCCTGCGCCCCCCGCGTACCGAGAGCCGGGCCGGGCTCTGCTTTCCCTCCCTCTCACTCCCGTTCTGCAGGGAAAAATTAAATTGGCTCTGTCGTATTCTTGGTTTTGCAGGAAAATAATTCCCCTTTCCGTACTTGCTGTGTTGCTTTCTTTTGGGTTTTTTCTCTCATTCTGCCTCTTTTCTGTCTTTTCCGCACTTCTTTTTGTCTTTTCTCTTGTTCTTTCCATCATTCTCTTTAAAGCTTTTTTCTTTTCTTTTTTCTTTTTCTCTTTCTTTCTCTCTTTCTCTCTTTCTCTCTTTCTCTCTTTCTCTCTTTCTCTCTTTCTCTCTTTCTCTCTTTCTCTCTTTCTCTCTTTCTCTCTTTCTCTCTTTCTCTCTTTCTCTCTTTCTCTCTTTCTCTCTTTCTCTCTTTCTCTCTTTCTCTCTTTCTCTCTTTCTCTCTTTCTCTCTTTCTCTCTTTCTCTCTTTCTCTCTTTCTCTCTTTCTCTCTTTCTCTCTTTCTCTCTTTCTCTCTTTCTCTCTTTCTCTCTTTCTCTCTTTCTCTCTTTCTCTCTTTCTCTCTTTCTCTCTTTCTCTCTTTCTCTCTTTCTCTCTTTCTCTCTTTCTCTCTTTCTCTCTTTCTCTCTTTCTCTCTTTCTCTCTTTCTCTCTTTCTCTCTTTCTCTCTTTCTCTCTTTCTCTCTTTCTCTCTTTCTCTCTTTCTCTCTTTCTCTCTTTCTCTCTTTCTCTCTTTCTCTCTTTCTCTCTTTCTCTCTTTCTCTCTTTCTCTCTTTCTCTCTTTCTCTCTTTCTCTCTTTCTCTCTTTCTCTCTTTCTCTCTTTCTCTCTTTCTCTCTTTCTCTCTTTCTCTCTTTCTCTCTTTCTCTCTTTCTCTCTTTCTCTCTTTCTCTCTTTCTCTCTTTCTCTCTTTCTCTCTTTCTCTCTTTCTCTCTTTCTCTCTTTCTCTCTTTCTCTCTTTCTCTCTTTCTCTCTTTCTCTCTTTCTCTCTTTCTCTCTTTCTCTCTTTCTCTCTTTCTCTCTTTCTCTCTTTCTCTCTTTCTCTCTTTCTCTCTTTCTCTCTTTCTCTCTTTCTCTCTTTTTCTTTCTCTGTCTTTCTCCTTCTTTCCTTTTATCCTTCTTTCCTTCTTTCTGCCCTTTCCATCTGGTCTCTGTTTCTCTCTTTTATCCTCTCTCCCTTCCAGCACAATCTCTCCATACCCATTTATTTATTGAAATATTTGGAAACATTTCTGTTTTCCTTTCCTGGGGCTGCGGGGCAAACCAGAACCGNCTTTCTTTCTCTTTCCTTACAGCTTTTCCTCTTTCCCTCTATTCTCATCTTTCTCCTCATTTCTTCCTTATTCTTAGTTTCCTTTTTTGCTTCTCCATTTCCCCGTTCCTGCGTTTTCTTTCACCCTTTCTCTATTTCTTACTCTCTTTCTCTTAATTTGTCTTAATTTCTTTTCCCTTCTCATTTATTTAGTTTCTCTCTCATATTCTCTTTCTNACCAGAACCGGGGCTCTGCTCCAGCTCAGCTCCAAACCCTCTTCCCGACGCACAGAAAATTCCCTTTCCTGCTGTGCCAGCGCGGATTTCCCAGCGCGGTTGTGTTTGGCTCCAGCGCAGCCGGGGGGGCTCTGACACCGGCCCCGCTCCCAGCCGGGCAGATTTCCATCGGTTTTGGGGCTCAGCCGCGTTCCTGGATGTCCCCACGCGTGGGGCCAGGGGACACGGGGGACCCGCGGCTGCGGGTGAGGGGAAACTCCTCCAGCCCGCGGGGCTTTGAGCGAAGCGCTCACATTCGATCCTTCCCAAAGGAGAAACGAATAATCCTGGAAGGAAAACTCTTACGCTCAACCTCAGCCCCCGGGCAGCATCTCTGCCCGCAGGTATCCCGCAAAAGCTGCGGGAGAAAGGGATCTGAAGAAATTCCTTCATTCCTCGGGGTATTTTTTGTTTTGTTGGGTTTTTTTTAATTCAAAATTAGTTGGTGTATTTTAACATTTTGAATTTTGAGAGAGATCAGGAGCCAGGAGCTGAGGGTGCTGCGCAAAACGCGCTGGGGGTTTTGCAGTTTTCCGAGGGGTTCTGAGAACGGGAAAAGCAAAACCATTTCTGGGTTCATTATTCGAATTTTTAGTGAGTTCTGGGCCAGTTTTTTAGTTCAGTTTTGCTGCGGTTTTTCTTTATTTTAGGTGGAGGTGTTTTGTTGTTGCTTTCAGTGGATCGTTCTTTCGGGTTTTGGGTGTTTTTACAGAATTCTTCCCAGTTCCTCCCTGGCTTCCCCACACGCACATCTACCCCCAAACCCCAGAATATTCACAATGGGAAGATGGACACAGGGATGCACCCGTTCCTATCCGGTTCCCGGGATGATTCTCCCCAAATAAAAATCAATCCCTTTGCCGCAGAAATCGTTTCATTTCGGGGCACAACAACCCGTGCTGGGGAATTTCACGTATCCACAGCGCATCTTTCCCGGGAATTCCAGCCGAGCTTTTTATTCCCCGCAGAACATTTTTTAAAGCCCCTCCAGGGTCGCCTTTAATATTTAAGTGGGGGCTGGTTGTGCAAAAGGGATCGATTTACGAGGAGCTGCTCTGTTATCAGGAGGTGGGAAAGATGATAAACCAATTTTTGGTGTATTTTAACTCTCAGCTCTGGCAGCTGCAAAGTAGAGGGGTCCACGAACCTGCACCACCCACCTCTTCACCTCTGCACAACTTCATTATTTGAGAATTGGCGATGGGAAAAGCAGTTTTTATCGGGAAAGCTTCCAAGGAAAACCATCCCCAGATCTCTGCAAAGAAAGAATCAGGGCGAGCACAACTGCGGTTGTTTACAGCGGGAATTTCTCACCGTGTTTGTGAGCGCAAAGATTAATCAGAGCAATCAGGGTCTTATTAAGACCGAATCCTCACTTTGGGTTGGGAAAGGGGGACACGGAGTTTCTGTGCGGGATTTACTGTAGAAACAAGGTTAAAAAAATGCGGGCTACCAGGCCCTTGTGCAGCCCAGCCCCGCTCCTGGGCGATTTTCCTTTCTCCACAGGAACACCCCGAGCTTCCCTACAGCAAAACCTTCTTTTGCAAGTGCTCCGTCCCTGGAGCGGGACAAGGGGCTTCTGTAGCACCAGGGACCTCCACGCAGGGCGGTTTTGCTGCCCCGGCCGGGTCCCGGGTACCTCCAGGGACATCCCTGCGCTCAGCATCCCGCGCATCCCCCACGGGGCAGCGCCGTGTCCTGCCCGGATGGCTCTGCCCGCTCTGCAGGTGACAAGGAACAAGCGGTGCTGGCTGCTGGGGACCCCGGCACCCGCCCAGGGCAGTGCCCGGGTGCTGGCACCCCCTGTCCCCCCGGGCCGGCTGATGCTCCCGGCTCAGACCGGCACAAAATCCTTTCTCCCTCCAAGGATCCCACCTGGATCTGCGCCCCGGGGCTCCCGTGGGTCCCCCCCAACCTCTCCTGGGGGTTTTCCTCTTGGAGATCGCGCTGTCCTCACCCCCAGGGTGCTGTCCCCTGCAAAAGAGAGGCCAGATCCTTCCCCAAACCCGCCGTGGTTTTTTTCTGCGTCTCCCCGCGATATTTAGCAGCAATCCGCGCCGCCACCTTGCCCATTATTTATCCCGATAATGGACGGTCCCTGCGGCTTTTGGCACCCGTGGAAGAAAATAACCTGTTCTTCCTTTATGTGTGATACTCCGGTTAAATTTCTCCCCCCTCTCCGTGCAGACGGATTTTGTGGGACACCCCGAAATGGGGCTGGGGACCCTCGCCTGCCCGACGCTAAAATTCCCCCTTCCTCCAGTACCGGCATATTGATGGGATTTCGACAGGGTTTTGGTTTAAACTTGGGGAAAAAAAAAAAAAACCAAAAAACCAACAACAAAACCAACAAAATAAAGTTTCCATAAGGCTGAACCCCGTGAAATTTCCTCGTCCTCCTCGTTTGGTGGAGACCCCGGCCCGGCTTGGCCCATCCGGACTTTTGGCATCGGGAGTCGCCGGGGGCTGGAGGTGGTTCCCGATGCCAAAAAACTCAACAGCGAATCGAAAGGTTCCCCCAGCACAGTTTTACCTCTATCCTGACGGGATTTTGTGCTGGAAAAGCTGGAAGTGGCTCTGAATTTGGTTTGGATGCCATTGCTACGCCAAGTTGCTGGGAGAGGGGATATCCCTTCCCAAGGGTTCTGTTTGCTTTCGGAGCATCCCCAGCCCCGGGCCCCCAGGGAAGGAACCTCGTCCAGGAAAGGCTGAATGTCTCAGAAACGGATTTACACTGGATTTACACCTGGATTTACACCTGGATTTACAATTCGAGCCGCCTTTAAGGGCGAATTTGTGAGACGTGGGAGCATCACTTGCCGGGTCCCAGCTCTGCTCCGGCTCAACCCCGCTGTTTCTCTTGGTACCCAATTCTTCGGCTCTGAATCCCAGCCAGTCCAAAAGCATTCTAGCTATCCGGGCCTGAGCGGGGATATAAATACCCGGAGATATTTGGAAGATCTCTGTGGGAAGCGATTGTGTCTGAGTGGTAGCGCTCGGAGCTTATTATCGCTGGAACCGATTTGTATTGCAGGGAGCGGCTCCTGCCAGAAAACTCCACAGAAAA
>VYXF01006381.1:0-12299 GCA_013397295.1 Polioptila caerulea | reverse complement strand
ATCTCAATCCCAGTCCTGGCAGAATCCATCTCAATACCAGTCCTGGCAGAATCCATCCCATTCTCCCATTGGGAGAATCCATCCCAATCCCTGCTCTGGGAGAATCCTCCCCAATCCCTGCCTTTGCACAATCCATCCCAATCCATCAGCCACTTCCATTCCCCAGAGCTGCTGGTGCTCCTTTCCCCCAGAACAGGATATCCCGTGGGCTGGCTCACACAATGGAGGAGGCTGCAGTGGGATCGTGCCTTGGAGCAGGGTTTCTATGGATGTGGGCCCAGCTGGAGGCACATCCCCTGCTTGGGGCACATCCCCTGTGTGCCAGCCGACCTCCCACACCAGGCACAGCTCCTCAGATCCCACACGGATCTGCCGGGCTGGAGCAGGGAACGGGGGCTCGGGCACTGCACATCCCACTGTGAGCCTGTCACTGCTGCCAGCCAGCCATGCCCTGCTCCCAAAGAGCTTTTCTGGAAGGGCTCTTCCTCTCAACAGCTGAACCCCATCCATGTGAGGCAGGAGCTGCCCCAGGCTGCACTCAGACACTGGCAGGAAATGCAGTGGTTCCCCAGCTAATGTGGTCGAGCTCTTGGCTTGCACACTGCTCTTGGAAGGAGGAGGAATTCCTGCTTGGCTGCTGCACAAGTCCAACATCCATCAACACCAGATCCAATGCTGAAATTTAGGGAGCAAAACAGAGCCTGGGGGAGCAATGCCTGAGCTAGCAGAGAGCCAGGCTAGTAGCCCAGAATGTGAGCGGGCCACTCTAGCAGGGCACCAGCCTCAGCAGGCTGGACTGGAGCAGCACCAGGACGTCCCAGCCAGCACATGCCTGCAGATATCCAGCTCAGACCTCACTGGTCCCAGAGCCTCTGAATTCCTGCCCCTACAGCCACAGTCACAGCCAGTCTGCATCTGCACAACATCAAGCTCAGCTCTCCGGGGACAGGAGCCCAGCTCTGAAGTGACTCGAGGAAAAGCCAAGCCAGGGTGGGGACAATGTCAGGAGGAGGTGACAGGAAAGTCACTCAACAGAACTCTCTTAATGCTTCCAGGGCTCATCTTCTGAAGAGCAAACAAGCAGGTTTTATTTCTAAATAAAAACATGATTTCCACAAAGCCTGTGTTAGTTCTGCTAACACAACATCAAACAGCAAGGTTTGCTCTGGGGACTTGCTCCAGGAGCCTCCACACTCAGAAAGGTGCAGATCATTTTTAGATTCTACAGAGTTGTTACTCTCTGGATTCTGGGGCTGATTTGTTTTTCTCAGCCAAGAATTCCAAGTGCTGTGTTTGACAGCAAACTCCCCTCCCCTGAGTGATACAACATCAAACCAAGGGCTGAAGGATCTCACTTTGTTTGTACTGGCCAACAATGAAGAACATTTGTTGTCCTCTGTCAAATTTCGATGTGAAATGTAAGCTCTATGCTAATTAAACCAAACAGGAAAAACATTTTTCTCTTCTCATGCAACCAGTCAGTCCTGGCCCCAAAGAACAACCTCAACCTCTTCCCAAGAACAGTTCCTTTCATCCTGAAATTAAACTCAGTTGCCAAGGCATGGGTTGGGTGTTTGGTTAGAAAGGGAAATGCTACCAAGGGCAAAGCCTCAGGGCTTGGGAGATTAGGGCAATCAGAGATGGGCACGAGAGGATAAACTCTGGAATTCCCAGGCTTTCAAGGACAATCCAAGGGCAGGACTTAGATAATCCAGGGAACAGCACAATCTCTAAGAGACTTCCACCAGGCATCTCCACTAAAGTTCACTAAAGTAGTTTTTGGCATCAAACTGCAGATCTTAGAGCTACTGTTTCAGGCTCCTGAGAACCTCAGGAAGATGCAGTGACAACAGCACTTATGTTTTAGGGGGAATTTCTGCACAGAAAGGGGGATGAGACACTGGAATTACTGCCCAGGGAGGTGGTGGAGCCCTCAGCCCTGGAGGTGTTTAAGGGAAGGCAGGACATGGCACTCAGTTGTCTGGTCTGGGATCAGTCACAGGTTGGACTTGTTGATTTTGGAGGTTTTTCCCAACCTCAATGATTCTGGGATTTTTCTAAGGGCTATGAACTATTTTCTTTAAAGTTCTCAACAACACCTCCATGAAGTGATTCTGTCATTCCCTTAAAATCCAGCCCTGAGCAGACACCAGACCTTCACAGCACCAAAGTGACAAAGGCAGCTGATTTAGGGCTTTTATCTTTTTGTATCAGCAAAGATTTGTAAAAAACATTAGACAAGTTCTGACACTGTCAGCTGACACCCTCCTGTCACAGAGGATTTACCTCAAGGGCTTTTTTCTCTGGGGTCTAGGAGAACATTTCAGCTGGGTCAAACCTTCTAAACCCTTCCCTAATTTCTCCCACTTTTATGCCACAGAAAGGCAGAAACTCAGTTTGGGCTTTCAATTCAACAAACAAATCTGTTGGGTTTTTGGGGTTTTGAGGGTGAGAACTAAAAGGGCAAAGGGGGCAGTGGGTAGCAGGGGAGAGGAAAAAGCTTGTTCTGCTCTGTTGCAAAAGAGCAAACAAAAGAACCCTGTGGTAGTACAATGTGTTGCTAATTACAATCATGCAAAAAAGTTCCTTTTGTCCTGTGAGCTGTGGAGGATTGCAAGGATTTATTTCCATGTGGAGAGAGGCCAAAGATATTCCTCCTGTCTTTCAAACAAGCTGCACACTTCTGGGTGCTGTGCTGGCTGGTCAGTCCTCCCCAGCCTTGCTTATCCCTGTCCCTGTCTCTATCCCTGTCCCTACTTACTGCTTTAGGCTAAGACAGAATTTAAGGGCCATTCCAGCCCAAGTCTGGTTGATCCAGCTATGTGAACATGGGCAAACCCAACACTGGAAGCTTCCCTCATCCCTCTAAAGTCAAGGCCAAATGATGTTTTTAAACTTTGGATTGAGTGTTGGGATTTAGCTTTGGTAGTGAAACCGAAGCTGAAGATGTTTCCCATTACCCCTTGACCACCAATTCCCAGAGCAATTCCACACTTCAGCCCTCTGGGGCTGGCCAGCAGAAGGGCTCGTGGGTCTGTGCCATAAACTCTGAAGTGATTAGGGTTAAAAATAACTAAATAAAAGGCAATTAATCATTTATTAATCCTGCCTACTCCCCGCCATGACTGGCAGAGCCTTGGGGAAAGAGGACAGCAGGCTGGATAAATTCTTCTGGCACACAATTACTGGGCAAGGAGCTGAGGAGGGAAATGTGGCCCCTTTCTGACAGAAACCTGAGGAAAAAAGAGTCCTGGACACTGAATGCCAACACAAATCTCCCAGCACTTAACCCACAGCATCCATTGCTAGGAGACCTGGTTTGATCCCAAAATGTGGTGGCTGAGGGACTCCTGCACCATCCCTGCAGGGACACCAGGGCTCTGCTCAGCCCTGCTCCCACACAGCTCTGACCAGAGCCACTTTCAGTATTTTGCTGGGGAGAATGAAGGATGTGTTTGTGCTCTCTCAGGGTGAGTAATGCTGGCCCCTGAGCCAGCCCAGGCCAAGGCAAACAGCACTGAGAGTTCCCTGGAAGCACTGCAAGTGAGGCAGACAGGGAAAGGCAGATTGGATGGACTGGATGGATTGGATGGCATTGGATGGCATTGGAGGCTGTCTCTTATCCTGCTATTTCATTCTGCTTCCCACAGCTCCTCACCTCACACAGAACACGTGGATCTTGTGAGACCCCACCTGCAATCCCGTCCTCAGCTCTGGTGGCCCCAGCATCAGAAAAACATGGAATGTTGGATCAAGTCCAGAGGAGGCCACCAAATCAGTAGGAGGACTGGGACACCTTCCCTGTGGGACAGGCTGAGAAAGTTGGAGCTGTTCAGCCTGGAGACATCCCAGCACCTTCCAGGATTGGAATGGGCTCCAAGGAAGCTGGAGAGGGACTGTTCATCAGTGCCAGCACAAGGGGAATGGCCACAAAAGGGAAGATTTAATTTAGATGGAGAGAAAGAATTCCTGTCTGTGAGGGAAGTGAGGCCCTGGCACAGGGTACCCAGAGCAGCTGTGGCTGCCCCTGGATCCCTGGAAGCGTCCAAGGCCAGGCTGGACAGGGCTTGGAACATCCTGGGACAGTGGAAGGTGTGCAGGGGCTTGGAATAAGATCCTCTTTAAAACCTCTTCCAACCCAAACCATCCCACGATTTTAAGATCCTGATCCATCAGTCCTTCTAAACAGGTGGGCAAAAAATGCTTGCAAGGTTCATGTCTGCCCATCCTCTGAGCCCAGACTGTTCCAGACCCCCCTTCCCACGCCGTGTCCTCGTTTCCAGGAGCCCTGAGCAAACAGGGATTGGAGGCACACACAAGGCCAGCACAGCTGAACATTTTATCATTCATTTGCACAAAATGTCCAAATATGTGCACACAATCCAAGGGCATATTTCTGGGAGCTGGCAGCCCGTGCAGCCTGCTGGGGTCCCTCAGGAGAACCTTATGCAACCCACACTTGGAATGCACCCGTGGCAGCTGCACTCTGGGCACTCTGCAGCAAAGCTTTGCAAAGGTGTGGAGATGTGTGACCACGTGTGGAAGCATTCCCTGCTCCCACTATCCCAAAAAACACACCAAAGCAAAGCCTTGGCTACACTGACTGCAATTTCCTTCTGCTAAAGGATTTGCCAGCTTGGATGGGTGAATTTTTTTTGAGCTTTCCTTTCCAAATGTTCTATCACAGACCCAAATCAAAGCTGTTTGTTGTCAGAGGGTTTCCATCTCTGCCACTGGGATTCCTCCCCACCCAGTTAATTTGATTTCAAGAAAATTCTTTTCCTACTGCTATAAAATTCTCAGCAGAAAAATTATTTCAAAAGCAGAAGGAAATGCTTGCTAAAATATAGTGATTTTTCCACCAACTACTCTCGTTTCCCTCTTAATGAACCCAAATATATTCATTTTTCTGTACAGTTTCAATTTAAAATAAACACAGCACAAATAACTTGATAATTGGGACAAATATAATAGCCAGTGTCCCAGATAAAGATCACAGTTACCCACAGAAAATATTACATGAGAAGCAAGTAGCTTCATGAATTTAGAGTTCCCAGAAACAATGGGTTGGATTTTCAAGACAGATGAAGCCAAATCATTCTCTACTGGCATCAAATAAAGTTTTCCAGAGTGCTCAGCTCTCAGCAGCTCTTGCTGCCCTCCAGTAACCCAAACTGATGCCCCAAAACTCTTGACCTCAGAGGCACAAAACTTCCACAAACACCCCCCAGCACTGTGGATTTAGAAGTGTTCCTGGAGTGCCTGATGAGGATTCTTTGGTATTGGTGATTTTGTGGCTCTTCCACTTCCTTGCAAGTCTTTAACCAGCACAGAACACACAGGAGCACTCCAGGAAAATGCAGAGCACCTCCTTCAGTGTGGAAATGGAGCCATGGATGTGTTTGCTGGGTGAGCACCTCCTCCCCTCTGGAGCCCTCCCAGCAATCCTTCGCTGCAATCCCACATATTTGCAAACTCCTGGATTTCAAACTCCTAAACATTGGCCTGGCCTGATTGTCTTGGGTTGCAGTGCAAAATGTAACCAAAATTGTAATGGTGTATTCAGCTGAAACTGGGCTGGGGTAACCCTCTGTCCATGGCCCAGCTGTTAAAATCCACTGTATCTCTGCCAGGACCCAGCCTCCCTCCAGGCACAGATCTTCTGCTCAGGNCTGCCACCAACCCCTGAGCCCCCATGGGATGGCCCTGCCACCAACCCCTGAGCCCCCATGGGATGGCCCTGCCACCAACCCCTGAGCCCCCATGGGATGGGGCACTGCCACCAACCCCTGAGCCACAGGGTTGGATCCTGACTCTGGCACTGGGTTGGTTTCTCTGTATTACTGCATTTTCATCTTTATTTTCCTGATAAAGAACTGTTACTCCTCTCCCCCTAACTTTGCCTGAGAGCCCCTTAATTTCAAAATAATAATTGGGAGGGAGGGGGTTTGCATTCTCCATTCCAAGGGAGGCTCCTGCCTTCCTGAGCAGACACCTGGCATTCAAACCAAGACACTGATCCAGCCCTGCTCCCCCAGGGACAACTTTTTTTTATGATGTATTTTCCACCTCACACATCTTCACCAAGAAGTGAAGCTACTCTCTGTTGACAAAAGCCTGTGTTTAGAAGAGGATGATTTATTTACTCACTGCCTCTTGGTTCATTTAGTCTTGCTCTGAGGAACAGGAATGAGCCAGCAAAGCCAGGATTTGAAGGAGAAAAAGATGGAGAGAAAATGATGGAGAAGCAGGCAGGAAAATCCAAAGGACAAACATTTAAAGAGCCCCTATCAAATGCTGCCTTTTTCAGGCCTGGTGATTAACCAGACCTCCCACCTCCAAACCCCTCTGTGCAAAAGCTGAACATCCAGGTACCTCCACAGGCACAAACAAAATAAATGTCACTCGCTGCCCTGGGGAATAATGGTAATTTCTTCTTCAGAGAGACACCACACTTTGTTCTGGTCCCAAAAAGACAGAAAAGTGATGATTATCCCTGCTCAGGCTCGTCTTCTCCAATATTCCTATTTAATCCACACAGCTTGAGGTGTTAAATCAACACTCAAATATTCAAATAAAGGGTCAATCTGTGCTCCATTCTCAGTGAAAGCTGCAGAAAATCCAGATTCTGCTGAAGGCACAGAAAAGGAAATACAGAAGTGTCAGCAAGGCCACTTACTGAGAAGTCTGACACCAAGGCAGACAAACTGATCAAAAATATGTTGGCAAGATGGATGGAGCACAAGGGGTAGGCCTTCAACACAATTACATTCAAGAATATCCTAAAGAAAAAATTACAATTCAAAAATAATTCAATGGAAAAAATGCACTAGGACAGACAGAGCTGTTATTTATTTATTTATAACCTCAAATCCTCAACCACAGGCTGGGTAAAATGCTCTCCCACCATTGGAATATAAATAGTGCTGGCTAGAATTTTTTTGCTGTAGATACATTAACTAAAGAAATTTAACTCTTTTTGCTGGTTGGCATATTTTAACCAACAGCTTTTGGTTTCCCTGGGAGTATTCCCTTCAAATCCCTCAGCTTCTGCAAGATGTGGGTGCACAATTCCTCATTTCAGCATTCCTGCTGTACTCACTCACACAGGATTGTGTCTGCTCCCTCACTGGATGATTTTAGAAATGAAAATCCCAGGACAAAGAAAAAGTTTTCCCAGCAGGAACCTCCAGTAAAACAATTCACTCAAGGCTTTTCTGAAACTGTTTGGGAAGCTGAGGAAGTTTCTGACACTGGGCAGGAGGAAAAGGCCAAATCCATAATAGAAGGAACCACCAATAAATAAAGATTCACGTTTAAAGCCTCTGCTCTTCCAGCTGAAATTTCTTTCAGCCACAAATTTATCCTTGGAATGTGAATCCACGACAGAAAGAGGAATGTCCCAGCAGCAGGTTGTGTTTTCCTTTCACAACCAGAGCAGCAGAGACTCTGCCCACCAGTTCCAACCCCTGGGACATCTCCCACTATCCCAGTCTGCTCCAAGCCCACCCAGCCTGGCCTTGGACACTTCTTGATAATCCATTGCAACCTCAGATGTAGGGAAATGTCTCTCCTCCTCACCATTATCCTCTAAACTCCCCTGCATACAGATGCTGCCAAACACATCTTCTCTTTTACCAAGTATTTCTAATTTAAAAAAAAAAAATGTTTTTCTATAAAAATGGGGGGTTTATCAGCAGGTTATTGGTACCAGTAAGCCAGCAGCAGCACAGGTTTAAGATTTAAGTTGAATTAAGACTGAACTTGCCTTGTGCCACATTATTCCCTGAGGTTTTGGTCGTTTGCAATTAGTCTGGATAGTCCTGGTTGGAGTGAGGATGTAATCCACAGTTAAATCATGATCATCCAGCAGCTCCTCTGCTATGTCCAGCACCTACAAGGCAGGGATTTGGTTAAGTAGCTAAAAACAAATTCCCTAAAACTCTGCCCCATTCCTGATGTCTTGGCACATGAAAATCCATCAAAGACAATGGGACTAAAGATGCCAAACCAGCCTCATCCCATGTCTCCTCTCCAGACAGAGCAGGAAGTGTCCCAGAGCTGCCTCCCTGCTGCAGAGGGGATATTTGAACTTCTGAGCTCACCTGGCAGTCGTGCACGATGGTAACCACAGGTGTGTCCTCCTGCACTGCACCCATGGACACCATCATGGCATATTCCATGTCTGCATAACCTTCCCCTTTGCCAATTCTCCAGCCTAAAGCACAAAAAAGGGAAAAAAAACAAGCAGCAGAGTGGAAAGTTGTTGTTAAAATGGTGTAATTAACTGAGCAGTCTGCAAGTTGTAACTCTGGGAAAAAAGCAGATCAGCATCTCTGACAGAGTGCAACTTTCCTTGAAATCAGCACTGACAAGAAAGAAAACATCAGTTTCAATGAGTCCTAAAAGATCCCAGGAGTTTCCCATTCAGAATAAACCAATTTGATGCAGTTACCACAGCAGTTTATTCAGCAATTGTATTTAGAACCTTCTATTCATGTCCAACACAGGTTAATGTGGGTAAAGAGGAGTCTGGGTCACACACAAAAACTGTGTTATTTTAGGCAAGGGATAAAGTCAGTGGAAAGTTTTTCAGCACCAAGAGGTTTCCAAAATACTAGAAAATGCAAAATCTGATCCCCAAATAGGTACTGAATCAGCAGGTCTAACACATGGCCTTTCACAGAGCCTGTGTGAGCAGAGCAGGTCTCTGAGCAGGCAGCCTGCTTGGATCCCTTCAAAACACAAATAATTGCCTCAAGAGTTTTCCTGAAGGCCAAAACACCTCTGAATCTGTGAACACACAGAGTGCTGTGTGCCCACTGCCTCCTGGAGGCATGGCTGCTTCCTGCTGGCACTGGGAGCAGGGGTTTGTCACACACAGAGCCACAACTCAGCTCCAAGGACAAACCTGCCTCTGCCACGTGGTTTTCCTGACACTGTATTGGGACTTGGGACCTTTCTGCTGGAAGTTTTTCCTCACCTTTTTCAGAGACAGCCACTGATCCCACAATAACCAAGTCCACTTGTGCTTTGCTATCCAGCCCCACAGGCACGCTGTAGTCTCTTACACCCTGCAGGAAAAACAAACAAACAAACAAACAGCATTTGGGATTTGCAGAGTGCACAAACTTCCAAGCACTGAGGCAGAAATCCAGGATATTTTGATAAATCCAAGCAAGTCCCCACGTTTCCAAGTGTCTTTTCCATGTTTAGCCAAGCTGTACATGCCTGGGAAGTTATCCCCCAGGGAATCCTAGAATAGATTCCCTACTACAGGGACAAGAATTTTGGCACACTGCAAGGAGAGCTGAGGGAGGTGGGCACTTTTAGAAGCAAGGTTATTTATTGATATTTTGAAACACTTTTTTGGAAATCTGTTCCTAAAAATGAGGGCAAGTGACACTTCCTATTTACACTTCCCTACTCTACTAAACGCTTGAGGAATCCCAGAGCACCACAAATGCTTCAGTCAATTCTGAAATATAAATCACAAAGTTAATTTAGATGCAGACAGCTACAGCACAAAGAAATCTGAAGTTACACAAAGTGATATAATTATTTTTTTCTTCCCTTCTCTCCCTGTTCAACCCCACCCCCTCCTCTTCACAAAAATTCTGTCCAGATTGCAGAAATTAAAAATTACGTTTACTTGGGTTTTTAAATACCAGAGGTGTAGAATTATTAGAAATATATGTTGTGATTCAATCACTCCCACTAAATGTGTACAGCACACTGTAAATGCTCCTCCACACCAACTCAACTTGGTGCTAATTATAAATTAACAATATTAAATCACAATAAAGAGCCAAACGTTTTCTGTGCAGAGCAGAAACCCCAAGAATTCAGTAATTTGGGGCTGACTATCAGCACTAATGCCCGTCAGGCACTTCCCAGCAGTGTGGTAAGGGTTGTTTGCACAGGGCTTTGTAAACACGAACTGCCAACAGCATTTCTTCATTAGTGGGCTGGGGGAAAAAACCAGACACATGGTGCTAAGAGCCCAGATCAGACAGCAGGCCAAGAGAAAGGTCTCTTTCAAAAGTGCTCTTCAGCCCTAAACGGCTTAATTAGTTAATGACTCCAATAGAACTTCCAACAAAGAAAGTCACTGCTAATTACCAGCCATTTACAGCCTCAGTTGTTTATGGGGTTGCTGCAGAACTTTTATTGCCTTTAGCAGGAGATAAAGGAGGAAATAAATCCCTGTAGAAAGCTCTTCAGGCTGTACCAGTTGGGTTTTCATGGCACATAAAGATGGATACAAACCCTGGCAGGGCTCTGTGGCCGAAGCCTTCAGCTGTACAGAGAGATTGTAACACGAGAGGGCAGCAAGAGACCGCGCTGCAAAGCCAAACCTCACCACGTGTCCGGGCCTCTCTGCATGCAAATGCCGCAATTCACGGCTCTCTGGATGTTGTGTTCTAAAAAACCCCCTCGTCTATCCTAAATGGTAACACCTAAGAGCACTAAAATACTCCCCGGAGGGCTCAGCATCTCAAAACTGCAGAATGTAGGAGCATGAAAAAAGATCTAACTCACCTTAGGCCACCCATGATTTTCCAAAAAACACTGAGAAATATCAATATTATCCTGCTAAGACCAAATTTCCCCCTGATTTCAATATTATCAGTGGCAGTTGTGTACACAAACCCAGGGATAACATCCTAACGGGAAGATATTTCAGGTTTTCCAACTTCCAGCTGGTCCATCCTGACCCCACACTGTCCCACAAGTTAATTCAGCCCTCCCTCATCCCTCACTCCACCTGAGATGTGGCACATCTTCTCAGGATCTCCTTGGTTGCACCTGGAGGGGGAACAATTCTATTGAACAGCCCAGTCCTCAGACGTGGTGTGGGAACCAGCAAAGTCTTCCTTGCCTTGGGAACCACATGAAAAAAAAAACACATTAAAAAGGTTCATTTAACACTTAACTAATATTTTTATTGTCACACAATAAAAACTAAATGGCCAAATATTTAATTTGTTACGCTGTCATTAGTGTCGTTGATTGCATAGTGCTTGCAAGATTAATTTCCTCCAATACAGGAAAATTCCATAAAAAGGTTTATTGGAGAAATGAAAGGTAAAACATACATTTGAAGATATTTGAGGACATGCCTTTACAGACATCCCCTCCTTTAAAGTCTCCAAAGAGCTTTACAAGAGTTTCAGACTGACAAAAGGGCAGGGTTCGATGGGATATTAGGGAGAAATTCCTCCCTGTGAGGGTGGGAATGCCCTGGCACAGGATGCCCAGAGGAGCTGTGGCTGCCCCTGGATCCCAGGCAGCGCCCAAGGCCACTTGGAGACGAGACCTGGAGCACTCTGAGATAGTGAAAGTTGTCCCTGCCCATGGCAGGAGGTTGGAACTGAATTATCTTCCAAATCCCTTCCAACCTACATCATTCCATGATTTGCGGACCTCGAATCTGCACAGGAAATCTCCTGCGGAGGTGCTGCCAGGCTCTGCCGTCCCGGGGGTGCCGAGGTTACCTGCAGAGCCGCCAGCCGGGCACCTTCCAGCGGTTTGTCGGGATCCACCTTCACCTCCCGCGCTCTGCGGAACGCATCGAGCTCCCCGAGAGAGCAGCAGGCCTGCAGGGAGCCCTGAGAGAGGGAAGCAGCCAAGAAGGGAATATTTTCACTTACTTCCAGCGTTAGGAAGCGGGCGTTCCTCTGGGGAGCGTCGGGGTTTACTTTTACAGTGCAGGCAGCCCGGAACGCCGGCAAGCCCAGCAGCCGGGTGGCAGCGTGGGAGGCGCCCTGTTCGCATCAAATATCAGCGGATCTGCCGGGAGCCCTCAGCAGAGAAGGGCAATTTAGACCCTTTCACCCTCCACAGAGGCTGATTTCCGCAGGTTTTTAACTGGGGGGGCATTAATTTTCTGTTAATCCCTGGAAATATCCAAGGCGAGGCCGGACAGGGCTTGAAGCAAGCTGGGAGGGTGGAAGGTGCTCCTGCTGAAGGAGCTTTAAGTTCCCTTCCGATTCAAACCATTCTGTGTCCCCACAACCGACAGGGCGGTTTTGTTTTCTTTCCTTCCAGGGCTCCGGGGAGCTGGGAGAGAACGGGGGGCACTGGCGGGGACGGGGGGCCCCTCCCGGCCTGGGCAGGGAAGGAGCTGCAGGAGGAGGCGGCCCCGCCGTACCTTGAAGTTGGGGATGCGGCCGCGCACGGGCCGCGGGAACTCGGCCAGGCCGGAGGCCTCCAGGTGCTCCCACACCTTCTCCCGGATGTCCCACTTGGAGGCGGCCCCTGAGGGCAGCGGCCGGGCCGGGCCCGCCATCGCCGCC
>VYXF01006380.1:87695-98441 GCA_013397295.1 Polioptila caerulea | reverse complement strand
CCCGCTTTGTTTTGCCCCGTGTTTGGCTCGCCGGGGGGGAACCGGTCCCTNGGAAAGTTCTCCAAGGGTTCCCACGTGTCCGTGTGTGTGTTATCTCCCTTGCATGTTTTCATCGGATATATCCCTGTGCTAGCTTGTTCTCATAACCGGGCATAGCCGCACTCTTCCCTGTTACATATGTATCGCTGAGATACATAATCATGCAGTGCTCAACAAATTCTTCTATCAAATGTCCCAAACACTGGCCAAACAATGTGTTTCCGTATTTCCTTACCCCCCCAGACTTCCATGCAATAGTGTATCATTTTCTCCTTAGATCTTAACCTCCTTTCAGGACAGTCCACCCACTGCTCTAACATCCACCCCAATGGGCTATGTTTCGGGATAAATATATCAGATTTCTCCTTACCTTTTCCATCCTCATGTCCATCCTGGCTTTTTCTCGATTGTTCGCTCTTTCTCTGTCCCATTGTTTCGTGTTTTTCCCATCGTCCGGCTTACCTCGGTCTTTTTCCTCGTCCCGAACTGAGAAAGTTGGGACTCCAGGGAACGTTCACTTCCCTTCCCGGATCTCCCATGACTGATCCCCTGAACCGCCCCCCGGGTTACAGGCTTGACGCATGAAATGAGTCTTTTCACTTCCCCCCTGTCCGATCCCTTACTGCGGAATCTTGGGGTCCGCTCCTGCTTCGTGATAATATTACGTCTTACCATGTCTCATTCAGGCGCTCAGTCACACCTCACCCAACCATGCAGTACTCATGATTCCTTTTCCTGCGTGGATTCTTCGTGCACATCAATTTTTATGAGTGAAAAGATTTTCCGCAGTTGGAGAATATCTCCGAGTTACTGAGAGCTCAGAAAAAAATGGGCCTGTTTTATCAGCTCCTTGATTGTGACTTATTGTTTTGGTTCTGAATCTGATTGGTTTCTTGTGGTCTCCCAGCCCTAGTCAGGCCGCTGAAATCAGCGGGGCGCCTTCTGACTGGATATCAGGGTTCCCCTGAACCCTCCAATGAGATCACGTCGGGTAAGGTCACCAAATTGTTATAGATGGTGAATCAATCAAGCCGAATCAATAAATTTGGGAAGCCAAATTATGAAAAAAATGAACAGGATTTATTTTAGCGAAATCGAGTCACAGAATTTTATGCCACAGTAAGGTAAGACAATGTTCGAACATTGCATGAACCAGGACCCCTGCCCCTGTCACAGCAGTCCAGTGGGGTTCACAATTTTCTGGTCCCAGTGCCTAGGTTTTATACAGTTTATTTAGCCTAGGGCAAAAGTTTCTTTGTCCCTTTCTTTCTCTTGGAATATTCAGAAGTTCTCTCTTGTGTACCGGTGCTGAGACAATGTTGGCTCCGGAGTCGATTTGAATTTCTGTACGATCTCAATATCTCGTTTAATTCTTCCTGGATCTCCTCCCTCCTGCATTCTCCTTCTCCGGTAAATTCTTTGCATTTGAGTGTGTCTCGCATTCTCCTTTTCCAGGAACTCTTTGCATACGAGTGTGTCCATGCATGATCGTATCAGTTCTCCCTGGACCGTCTTTTACATTTGAGTTTGGTGATGAAACTTACATCAAATCTCTTCCGAGGGATCGTCCCCTAGGCGGGTCCTGGTTTGTTCTGCTCAATACAATAGCCCCTCTTGTTTGGGCGATTGTTGGTACTTATTAGGTGATTAGAGGGACGGGGTATCTCTGCTGTGCAGCCAGCGGAGCTTCAGATAAGGTTTCAACACACAATATCTCACTTACTTTATGGTTACAATATTACAATATACTAAAACTACATTTCTTTATTAAATGAATGAATTTGATACATCTTATCCATAACACCTGCTACTGTATGATGAACATTTACAGGGTGAAAAAACCCAGAACATAAATTACTTTTATCCTCCAATCTTTGTCCAATGGTGTCTTCCTTCAGCAGCTCCTTGTATTGGGAAAGAATTTTTTTCCTTCATCCTGTCACTTCTGCAAGAATCCAACAGCCCATCCCCTAGTGCTGCCCCACCTCTCTGAGGTACAACCTCCTGCATGGGTTTTACTCTTCTCAGGCCATTGGCCAGTTCCCTCCAAACATCTTGCTCATGGTGTTTACTCCACTGAAAGTAAAACAACTCTTTACAAAAGTGACATCTGAGCTTGGGGCTGACTGGTCTTTACTAAAAGTTCTGGTGTCCAGACAACAGATATTACAGAGCATTCTACGAGAGAATTCAAGGCATTCCCTGGAGCACACCTATTATCACCAGGCTCCAGTTTCACGTATGAGGATGAAAATTTTTTCTTTTTTTTTTCCTCTGGTGGTTACTGAATAATTCTATCAGATGCAAAAATGAAAACACATTGTAGAGTACAACCTGCTCTTTAAAGGCAGCATGTTTGAAATGCCTGTAGCCAGCCTCATTTCTGCAGGTTTGGATGCAAAATGTTGCTATGGGAACAAAACCATCTCTCCACCCAATTAGCTGAAGCAGGTGGTAGGTTTTTTTTAAATAACGAGATGTCTTTATCTGCCCTTCACCTAATCAGTCAACACAAGAATGAGAACAATGATTTTCACAGCCAAACCATAGAAAATGTGACTTACTGCCAAAAAAACCTATGAGCTTCTTAGGTCTGAGAGATTGACATCTTATTGTAGAACATGAACAGACAATAAGACAAACTGACAAATCAATCTCATTTGACAGTGCAATCAAGGAAAGAAATGGATGTGAAATTGTTCAAATCTAACTAAACCTTGCTTTGGGAGGGAAATCTTGAAGAGGTCTTCAAAGGAATTGAAAGAAGAATAGTGCTAACAGAAGAAAAGACTTCACGATTGCTTGATTGCCTCTTTTACCCTACATGCATGTTGAGGCTAGGTTTGTGTGATGATTTCCTTTCCATGAGCTGGTCCTGCCTATCCCACCACAGGAGTGTCCAGGCTGTTCTCACCTAAGCTACAGCCTGGTAGCCTGCAAAAGCCACAGTCGGCATTGACTTCTCTCAGTGACCAATGGGACAAGGCTTGGGTCTGCTAAATCAAGTCCTTCACAGTGGACTCTAGCCTTAATCTCTTCACTGTTTTAATTCAGTCAAGGTGAGCCAGAGACCTCCATCCATGGCAAATTAGAAGTTACATAACCTTGTTTGATCCTCTCTTGTCTGTAATGGTGCATTAGTCCTGTGGCTCTGCTAAGGTTTAGCAACATGTTTAACTACAGTGAGCATTTATTTAAGTCCCACCTCTTGTCAGTTTGTAAGAAGAAAAGGTATTTCCAAAAAAACTCAACAACTGAAACAGACCAGTAATATTGGGGTATTTTTCAGACTAATTCAAACCTTGTTTGTTAATAGTGATTTTTTTAAACTTTCATATGAGGGGAAAGTACTAAATCAAACAATAATAATAATAATAATAATGATAATAATAATAATAATAATGACTTCTAAATGTTTTGAAATCTGACTAGCCATTTCATTAATGAGAATAAAGTCAGTCTTTATTAATGAGTGATTGAACTGTCAATCTTCACTCCTTCTTAGTTATTAAAATGAATAAAAGCATACCCTTATCAATCTTGGATTCTGTACACATGTCACATGCTGTCTCTCTCCTCCAGGAGCTGTCAATTTAAAGCTATGAGACAGCTCACAGAAGAAAGGAAGTAGCTGTCTGCTCACACGGCCCATAATAGAAATAAAATAATACTATATGCACAAATACAAAATAAAATGTGAGCATCAATCCAGTTACTTTCTTCATACTAAATGTAGGAAAATGATCTGTCCTTTGTCACTAAAAATCTGGGAGGTATATGATGTTGTTCCTGCCTGAACAACATATGAACACTTCCACTTGTATTTACTTAAGGAATTTGTCTGTAACTGTAAACATTTAGGGTTATTCATTGTTCACAAAGCAAAAAAATTGGTTCATCCTTGCTAAACTGTATGCTACCACAGTTGTGGTATAACTGATAGCTTGGTGTGATTTTAGCTGTTGTGTTCAGGATCATTGAAAAGCATTTCATGTTTTCACTTTACAGGCAGCTATTCAGTTGCTTTTACTGCTACTACTGATTCACCTAATGATTTTTCATACATAAAGCCAAATCCTGCTACTATTTAGTAAGACTTGTGTTCCCATTGAAGGCAATTCAGATTCATAATACCAAGACATTATGCTGATAGCATTGGCTGAGACAAATACAAAGCTTCTCATGCTGGGAAGGAATTCAGGATCTTGTTAGATCCCAGAGCAACTCAAGTCAAAACAAAATTGCCATATTTGAAACAGAAATTCAAGAGATTGTGCATTTGCTGCACCTACAGAAGAGGGTAATACTACAATACATACCTTTCATCCTCTATAGAGAATGGGAAATTCTAAGAGCTCCATTGGAGATGCCTCATACCCTCCTCAGTCATCTCTGCTACTTTTCGTTAGAATAGAGTTAATTTTCTCCATAGTAGCTGGTATAGGGCTGGGAACAGTGTTGATAACACAGGGATGTTGTAGCTGTTGTTGATCAATGATCACACAGCATCAAGACCTTTTCTGCTTCTCACCCCACCAGAGAGAGGGCTGTGGGTGAACAAGGAGCTGAGACGGAACACAGCTGGGGTGGCTGACCCCAGCTGAACGCAGGGATTTTCCACACCATCTGGCGTCATGCTCAGTATATCAATCTGGGGTAAGAAGGAGGAAGCAGGGGACATTCAGAGTGATAGCATTCATCTTCCAAGTCACTGTTCCTGTGATGGAGCCCTGCTCTCCTGTAAGGCTGAACACCTGACANAAGGAGCTGAGACGGAACACAGCTGGGGTGGCTGACCCCAGCTGAACGCAGGGATTTTCCACACCATCTGGCGTCATGCTCAGTATATCAATCTGGGGTAAGAAGGAGGAAGCAGGGGACATTCAGAGTGATAGCATTCATCTTCCAAGTCACTGTTCTATGTGATGGAGCCCTGCTCTCCTGTAAGGCTGAACACCTGACAGCCCACGGGAAGCAGTGAATTAATTATTTTTTTGCTTTGCCTATTGCACTGTCTTTATAAAGACAATGAAAAGCCCATGAGTTTTTCAAGCTGTTACCTTTTGATTCTCTCCCTGATCTCACCAGGGGTGAGCGAACGAGCGGCTAAGCAGGGCCCAGTTGCCAGCTGGGATTAAACCACAACATCATCCTTAAATAAATCATACATTTGGAGACATGTATCTGTGTTCACTCACCTATGAACTCAGAGCAAGGGGCCAGCAGCAGCAGGGAAAGCAGAGAAGTCCCAACAGCACCAGCTGGACTGATTTAGCTAAAGAACTGTGCACAAACAGTAAACAACCATCATAATAAATTATTCTCAAAGTCCCCTGTCACATCCAGTTGTATCCTCACATCTAATGCTTCTTTAGACAACCTATGATATCTGTGGCCTGCATCCTGCAAATGACTAGACTGAGTAGGAAATGTGCTCTGTAAACAGGCTGTTCATGATAGCTATTTTACCTACCGCCAGATGGATTGATTTGAAATGGTTTATTGCTTACTCACCCTTTTGTGTATTTGAATTAGAAGAGTTAACAAATTGCCTAGTAGACAGGAATCAAGTGCTTCAGGCCAGCAAAGATTATGAAACTGGCTTTTCTGCCTCCATAGGCTGTTGCAGGGGAGCTGAAAATTTTACATGGGGGTATTTTTATCTGAACAGAGTTTGGCGTTGTTAAACAAGCTGCGTATCGCAAATAAAACCTGTTCTCCAACACTGTTAGTAAGAAAAACAAATAGGAAAAGATTGTAGCTTATTAATTTGCTACGGTGTTGTTATTTTGAAATATTTTAAACAACAGATAGAGAGAATCAGATAGATAGACTTTAGTAAAAGAACTCAACTGGGAAATAAGAAAGTTGATATTAGAAAGATATTTTTTCCCAGAAAAGACAATAGTAGCAAACTTATATTCATTCAATATCACTATTTGAACATCATCCTGTACTCATGAGATCAGACTTATTTCAGTGATGGTATTGTTATGGATAAGATGTATCAAATTCATTCATTTAATAAAGAAATGTAGTTTTAGTATATTGTAATATTGTAACCATAAAGTAAGTGAGATATTGTGTGTTGAAACCTTATCTGAAGCTCCGCTGGCTGCACAGCAGAGATACCCCGTCCCTCTAATCACCTAATAAGTACCAACAATCGCCCAAACAAGAGGGGCTATTGTATTGAGCAGAACAAACCAGGACCCGCCTAGGGGACGATCCCTCGGAAGAGATTTGATGTAAGTTTCATCACCAAACTCAAATGTAAAAGACGGTCCAGGGAGAACTGATACGATCATGCATGGACACACTCGTATGCAAAGAGTTCCTGGAAAAGGAGAATGCGAGACACACTCAAATGCAAAGAATTTACCGGAGAAGGAGAATGCAGGAGGGAGGAGATCCAGAAAGAATTAAACGAGATATTGAGATTGTACAGAAATTCAAATCGACTCCGGAGCCAACATTGTCTCAGCACCGGTACACAAGAGAGAACTTCTGAATATTCCAAGAGAAAGAAAGGGACAAAGAAACTTTTGCCCTAGGCTAAATAAACTGTATAAAACCTAGGCACTGGGACCAGAAAATTGTGAACCCCACTGGACTGCTGTGACAGGGGCAGGGGTCCTGGTTCATGCAATGTTCGAACATTGTCTTACCTTACTGTGGCATAAAATTCTGTGACTCGATTTCGCTAAAATAAATCCTGTTCATTTTTTTCTAATTTGGCTCTCGCAAATTTATTGATTTGGCCTGACCGAATCACCATCTATAACAGCATTAATATCAGTATCCAGCTCTTACTAGTAAAGCAAATACAGACCAAGAGAACCAGACAAGCATGTATTTTGAAGCACATGAGTAAACTTAAAGAACAAAAACCTACTGAAAGGAACAAAATATCCCAGTCAGGTAGAGTAGAGCAGAGTAGAGCAGAGCAGAGCAGAGTTAATGGAAATACATTATCTTGTGGCTAAAGAAACACACTCACCCAGACCTGATGCTCCCCTCTAACATTTTCATGGAATGATGGCAGATTACTACCCTGCTACTTACAAAATTAGCTGTATGTAACTTCACTGAACTCAGCACACTGAGCCACATTTGTAGCGATTTCAATAACTGCCATTCTGGTTCAAGTCCATATATTTTCTAAAATATAAAAAAATATGTTTGCATTTGAGTTTGCCTGCTCCATAGATATAGTTATTCTCCAGGTGCTGCAAAAACAAGCCCAGCTTTTCCCAGTGTAGGCTAACTCAGATACAGAGCTGGTGCATCCAGGAAATATTTTACATCTTTTAACTGCAGTGACATTTGAGAATGTCTGCACTCTGGAAGGCTGCCTGGGCTGTAGATCTTTTATCAAACTGGAGTTTACCCTCACTTTTGCATTCTGCCTGAATGTTCAGAATTTTTGATTTTATTTAAATGAACAGATATTAGTCCTGACTCAGGACAGCATTAAATAATAACCTTAATCACTTTCTTAAGGAGCCTAAAATTTACTGTGCGTTGAAATGTTTTCTTGGACTGACTCCATACAGGGCCAGACTGTTCTGAAATTACTTTTGGTCTTTCTTAGCACAGGTTCCCACTGCCTCTGTGGAAGAAATGCAATTTGGAAGCTTCATTCACTGTATTCCTTCCCAATCCACTTGCAGTATCTTCTCCACGTGAAGGGTATGTTGAGGAGCAGATCCTCTCTCATTACAACTTCTCATACAGGGCACAGCTCTCAACAGCCCCACAGTAAATCTACACCAAACTGTAAATATGATGGGGCATAGGAAGCACCACAGTTCACTTCAAAATCGTAATAGTGACCTACTTTTTATAGCAGCAGGGATTTGAGAACATGGCAATTCAGAACAAATGGAGAAATATTGCTCTGCCTTTCCCAGTTGGTACCTTCTGGTGGGTATTCACACATGAAATGCTTATTGCCTAGCTTAACTTCTGGGAAGTTTATCTCTACCTTGCCTATAGGCAGGCTCCTTTCATAAGAAATGAAGTAAATTTACTTAAAATAAGAAGAGGAATATCTTCTCCACTCAATACTCCATCCCCACCCAATAGCTGGAGCTGGTTCCCTTCTTACAGAACAAAAACCGTTTTAAACACCAGGAGTAATAAAGCATAAATTTAGCAAAAAAGGTGTAACTTTTTCCAGAGCCATTTGGAAAACAAGACAGGCCTTTTAATTACCAAATAGAAATAAAGCTGTCGGGCATTTGCTGACAGTTTTTCAAAATGATCTTTAGCACACATCATAGAGAAAATGTAACTTCAGTGCCCAGTGTTAGATCAAAGTATGTCTGCCATCAATTAGAATGAAAGAATGTATGAAGTCTGAGTGTGACATCTGGTATTTCAACACAAAAAACGGAAACTCTCAGACTTAAAAAGGCTTTTGTCAAGATAATCTCCATTTAAAGCTCAACAATGTAAACAGTAACCAGACTGAAGACTGCAAGCACTAGAACCCACAAAAGTAAGACACTGAAGATGACTTTCATTTAGCTGGCATTTTCTTATCTCTTAACATGGTATGCTGTGAGCAGTTTATGGGCTGTGCAGAGCAAAAGGGAACACCATGGATGGCTGCGTTGAATTACCCAAGTAGTGTAATATTTACTGCTCCATAAAACCCATCATATGGAAATCAATTCCCATCACAGAGGTTGTTGTTATGTATTTTGGCTGTTGAATTGTAAATCGAATTATGGAAGCTTAAGTTCAATATATAATGTGTCTTAATACAGGAAATTTTTATTTTTATTTTTAGCAGTTACTCTACATAACTATGACTTCATGTTTTGAACAAATGCAAAATATGAATCATCTGTGGCAGCATGTATTAAAATGATTCATGTTATAGACAAAGCATATCAAATTCGCTCATATGATTTCAATACGATTTATGTCATAGCTGTTATGTATAAGGTTGTATTGAAACTGTTCATTAAATAATAAAATGTAGCTTTTAGGATATTTCTATGTTGTAACCACGAACGAACCGGGTGGAGTGCTGCCAGACCTCGCCAGAGGCAATACCGGACAAATGGAGGCACCACTCCACCCCGCCTAAAATACCTGATAAGTATCGATACCAGGAAACAAGAGGACTATTGTATCGAGCTGGAGAGACCAGGACCCGCCTAGGAGCCACCATCCGAAAAGGACTGAATGAAGATTGCATCATGAAACCCAGATGCAAACGAAGTGATCCAGGGAGACTGATATGATTGAACATGGAACACACTCATATGCACTGAGTTCCCGGCAAGGGAAAATGCAGAGTCTACACACATGCAAAGATCTTCCGGAAAGAAAAGAATACAGAAGGGAGGAGATCCGAGGAGAAGTTAACCCAATACTTAGACTGTACAGAAATTTAAACTAACCCTGGAGTCAGTATTGTTTCAACTTCAGACTGAAAGGATGAGGTCTGAATATTCCAAGAAACAAAAGAGTCTCTGGCCCTAGGCTAAATAAACTGTATAAAACCTGAGCATGGTGAGCAGAAAATCGTGGACCTCACTGGACTACTGTGACAGGGGCAGAGTCCTGGTTCACCCAATGCTCGAGCTTTGCTTTACCTTATTGTGGCACGAAACTCTGTCATTTTGTTTCGCTGTTATCTTTTTGTTCATTTAATTGGCATGAGATTCTGTCATTTATTTTTTATTTGTTAAAATAAATTCTGTCATTTTTTTATTATTTTAATTTGGGTCTCAAAATTTTATTGATTCGGCCTGACCGAGTCACCATCCATAACAATTCAGTTCTAGTAGAGCTGGAGATTCAGTCTTGGCAGGGGAAGGGCAGAGAAAGGCCATGTGCCTGTTGCAGTGGCATTCAGCCAAGCCCTAGAAGACCATTACTTTCTGTTTAGAAAAAATAGGTAGGATCTTAAGTAGCATGAAGAACTCATAATGATGAGGCAACCTTTTGCCTCATGGTTTGGCTTATTATTTTCAAAAGGTCAGCTGTTAAATGTAGGTAAATACAAACACTGTTGCACAAGAACTGGAACAAGGGAAAACCACATAGCCATATAGCTCCAGCTTTTTTCTCCCATGAACTGATCATATGCCCTATTTCCTCTGCACACCCTGAATTCCCCTCTGCTTCCTGTGCTTGCTGTCTGCCACCCTGCTGGCTCATACCCCATGCCGACTGACCTGCTTGGACACCTAACATCACAGGAAAAGTTACAGAAAGCAGAATCTAATGTGATACCTGGCTTTGATTTTATTTTAATTCTGATTTCACATTTTTCTGTGTGATTTTAAACTAATGGTGGTCAGTGTGACATACAGTATCATTGATGATCAGGGAATGCAGTCCCACCATTGCTCTTGAGTCTGTAGAAACGGAGAAAACTGCGAACAGCAAGAGACTAAGAGCAGAATAGGAGTTTCTATCTTTCCTTTCTATATTTCCTTAGCTCTCCTGACTATACCTACCTGTTATGAATAAAAAACCCAAAATTTCCTCATGTTAATGTTATCTGTTTTAATGGTAAAAGTTAAAGTTCACAGTTTCTGTAATGTGTTGTATTATGTTACCCAAAAAGCTGTAAAACCCCATGTTACATCCTTGGTTTATCTGTCCTGTTCTGTAATCCCTGTTTACCCCTTCATTCCACCGGGTAAGAACTGCCACTGCCCCCTCGGACCAGAAACAAAGGCC
>VYXF01006380.1:42935-86967 GCA_013397295.1 Polioptila caerulea | reverse complement strand
GAGGCAGAGATGGATCCGAAGCTCGTTGGCAGGACTGGAGCTGTAGAGAACGTCCCGGTAGGGCAGGAGAGAGCGGCATGGAGTTTGCTCTACCAGAGCAAAACTGAAGCAGCTGTGGGTGCAGAGCCACAGGGCCGCAGCTCCCGGCAGGGCAGGGAGACACTAGGGTCTGAATTCCTAGGGGGATCCAGGAAAAAGTCACTCTGAGCTCAGCTCCAGGTGAGGTCTGCTCCCGATCTCCCCGCAGTCCCAGACCAAAAACCCCCAAACTCCCTCTGTTCCCTCCAAGCACCCCAGAGAGAGAGGAGTCGGCCTTTGTCTCTTCTAAGTGCCTTATAAGCACCCAGCAATCTGTTTCCTAGCAACTTCTTTTTGGGAAACAAAATTCTATAAGAGAGAACCCCCAACAGCAGGTTATGAGCTGAAATGATTGCCATCAGAGAGAGGTGGGGAACAATTGCTGCTCTCTAGCCTGTTCTTCCCCACAGAAGTCCATAGCTTTATTGCACCTCTAAGAGAATAGATTCCCTAGTTCACAGGTTCCCTTGAATGGGAAAATGAGATGTCAAGCACCTATCCTTCTCAGCATTGCCTCTAAAGGTCAGGTAGCTCCTGTCCTTTTTTAGTGATTTAGTTGTTGTTTTTTCTTCGGGGTTATCTTGAAATCTTTAGGGTTCTGGTTTGCTGCCTATTTAACAGAATTAACAGGTGGAATTACTGGGTTAGTTCCACTGTTTGGCAGAGACACTGGTCCTTTTACTCAGGAGATATGAGTTTAGCCCCGCTCCTGGGTCTGTACTGTAGTGTGTGTAGTGAGCACCACTTAGTAGGGCTCTTCAAACTTGGGAGTTAGAGTGTTACTTTATGTTTTTATTAATACTCAATCTCCACGGTGAATCTGGTGGACATCTGTGTCAAGGGGAGAAGTTTGGGGAAGGCACTCTCCCCCTCCTAGGCTCTCTAAGGTTTTTTCAACCACCCTCAAGTACTCTTGGGCTGCTGTCTCCCCTTCTAAACACCCACCCGTGCTGAAGGGAAGAGGGTTAAGCAGGAAAGGGAGCTCAAATATTATCTCATAGGGGGAAACCCTTATGTCTGACTAAGGTCTTGTTTTAACCCGCAGGAGAACAAGGGGTAAACACTTGAGCCAATTCAGTTGGGTTTCTATGATCATTTTGGTTAGTATATTTTCAGGGTTTTGTTCATTCTTTTTGCTTTCCCAGAGCTCTGGGGATGCTATGGGGTGTGTAGCCTCCATTTCATCCCTAGGGCCTCAATCATGTTGTGCAGGGTTTAGGCAGTAATGTGTGGCCCTCTCTTTGAGTCAATATTATTGACTAGCTTGTATCAGGGGAGATGAATTGTTTTAGGATTATTTTTGCAACCACTTTTGCAGTCTCTTTTATAGTTAGAAAGGCTTTAACCCAATGGGTAAGGTGATCAACTATCACCAGCAGATGTTTGTATTTCTGTACAAAGTCTACTTGAATGTTTTGGAATCTCTTCAAAGCTAACTCCCTCTCTTCGGGTATTATTTTCTTTATCACTTTTTGGTGGGGGATAGGGGATAACAGGATTGATAAACCAGGGATGTAACGTGGGGTTTTACAACTTTTTGGGTGGAACATACTGGTATAATACAACACATTACAGAAATGGTGAACTTTAACTTTTACTATTAAAACAGATAACATCAACACGAGGAAATTCTGAGTTTTTATTCATAACATCAGCACTGGAATTAGAGGAGCCCAGGGCTGCTGCCAGGTTCCAGACCACAGCCAAGCTTCTTGGATAGACCTGTTCACCCACTGCCTTCAGAGCAATCTGAGTTCCCTGTGCAATCCAGCAGCAAGAAAACAAAAATATCTAGTATGTCCTTGACTACTTGATGGAGGCTTGAGGGAAATAAAGCAAGCAGGGGTAGAAGGATTATATTTGTGCTTTCTATACAGGATTAATATGATAGGTGGTCCTCATTCTGAAAAAGTAGAGAGAGTAGAGAACCACAAAAAAAAAAAATTACAAGGGCAAAGTGCTTTTCATGGAGAGATGAAGGATTCCATCTGTTTCGCTTGTCAACAAGAAAAGTGAGAAGTGACTTGCTTACAGTGTGTTAGTGCTTTCCTAGACAGAAAATACTGGGCAGTCATCACTTCTCACAGCTTGCAGAGAAAGACCACAGGATCCAGTGGCTGAAAGCTGGAGCCAGCGAAATTCAATTAGAAATTAGCCCCAGCTTTGTAAAGATGCCTGCTTAATAAACACATGAACAAGGAGAGACTGTTCCACAGAGCAAGACAGGATGCTTTGTGAGACATAGGCTTGAGTCAAATGAGACATTTCACTCAACTTTGAATAAAATAAATGCAAGTTAGTGATTTCTAGGAGGAGGGATTATTTGTCAAACAACAACTTTTTAAAAAATCCAAATTGAGCTCTTTGGTTTACTTTGGTCAATTCATGGACATCTGTCAGACTAGAACAAGGGGAGACATTTCCAGTCTCTTTTCCTAACAAAAGAGTCACAGATAGCTGAGAGAGAAATGGCCAAGAATGACATGCTAGGAGGACAAAATGGAAATCTTACATCTCTTGCTCCTTCACAGTGGTAAGTAATCATGGAACCTTCCTGTTAGGATGTCTGGGGGAAGAAAATGAAAGACCATCTTTAGTTATATTGGCCATTGTATTGATACATTTGCATTAAGCACTCATCTTCATTGGTGATGAGCATAGTATCATCAACATCCAGAAGGGGCAGTCCTGCTGGATTGGATGAAAGGGGAGAGGCAGAACGCTACTGGTGTGAGAAAGGACAGCAGATCCTGATGCAGGAAGTCAGGGGTGGCACAAAACCACTTGGCCGTGACTGAGGGGAGATGGACAGGAGACAGCATGCAGAGCTGCAGTGGTAGTCCCTGGAATGAGGCAATAAAGGATGGAAGGTGGATGATAGAATGCAGGAAATTGAAAAGAAGCAGGAAAGATGTGCAGATGCACCTCTGAGTAGTAACACAAGCTCATTGACTGTTCAAGAGAAGCAAAACTATTACCTGCAGACAGTTTTCCCCTGCTTTGCCCTCAGCTACAAAATCTGTTTATACTAGGGGCCTCCCACTGCCTGCTAGAGTCATTGCTATAAAAGCAGTGTGTCCTGCTGTGAAGAAACCAAGCTGCATGGAAAAGTTTGCTCTTGGATCTCACCAGCTATTTTTACAGTGCTCTCAACATCATGAGGCTTCCCAGCAAAAATTGAACAATCCAGCACAGCGAGTGAAAAGCTTTTCACCACTCTTAGAGGCTTCACTAAAATGCAGAGACAAAACATTTATGCAACCCATTGGTGTGGGCTTTCTTGACCTACTGTGGCATGGCTTTTGGGGATTAAAATAAGAGAAGTGGGAATTTCAGGCAATGCTAGAGGTGAGAATGGGTTCCCTGCAGACCTAAGATATATAAAAGCTAAAAATCTACCAAAAGACAATTACAAGCTTAAGCAAACTTATGTGATAAGCACACTATTCCTGCAGAACATGCCTATATGTTGTAATTGCCCTAAAAGGGGGTTTGAGCTCGAGTAGCTAGGACCCTGGCAATACAACAGAACACTAAGGTGGCTAAAATGAGAGACAGCTTGATACAGCTTGAACTTTCCTAGCAGTAGAAGTCTTAAGAGTTTAATAGCAAATAAGTCCTAAGGGAGTAGGGGGAGTGGGGGGGGAAAGAGAGCCACGAGGTGTAGAGGGGGAGGGGCAAGAAGGAAGCAGGACAGCAGAGAGAAGAAAGAAGGCCAGGAAAGCAAAGAGATCAGATACCTGGTGTGGTTCAGTTTTTACCCAGGGGAAAACGGGAGGGGGGAGCTTGGCCAAGGGCCAATAGGAGACAATTGATGGAACAGGTAAAGGGGAAGGGGAGGGGCTTTAACCTGAGAAAGTAAGGTGGGGAGAAACCAGCTATTGCAGGGGTTGCATGGGACAAACCATGTGATACAAAATCAGTGAGACATTAGTGCAATACAACACCTATATAAAATGAACATGTGTTTATTAACCCTATTTAAGAGGTAACTGTCTTTCTTAGAAGAGTTTCTTTTAATTGATAATTATTATTTAAATGTTATTTTAACTGAGGCAGGAGGGATGGACAGAAAGGGGAGGACAGAAAAGAGAACAAGAAAGTCCTACAAATTCACTCACGGCTCCTAGTTAACACTGACAAGCTCAGAAATTATCTAAACGCCTGCTGATGTCTTCTTCTCTGAAAGCCCTGTATGAATTGTAACACACAAGTTCTAATCTCCAGCAGCTTTTAAACACTTGGTCCTAGGCAGCTTACAGTAGGTGATAGAAGTGGTTTGTTTACTTAATATCTTTCTGTAACAAGATGCTATTTTGTTAATTGCAGAGCAGGAAGGTAATTTTACTGTGGAATCATGGGCTCGGATATGAGTGTGTTCATTTTGCCCAGTGTGGAGTTAGACAAATGGATGGTCAATCATGGCTTGCATTTCCCTGTAGCTGAGTACCAATAACAATTACAATCCTGATTAATAGAAGCTATAAGTACAGATATGAACCCACTTGGGCTTTAAAAAACCAAAGTTTACTAAATGTACTTAGACAAGTCCTACAACACAGATTAATTGCTGCTCACTGCTTTTCTTTTGCAGATACATCACTGCCATCACAGGCTAGGTTTGGAGCCAGTCAGTGCTTCACCATGATGGACACACGTACTGTTTTTGATGTTTGCTTTTTGAAAACCAGTTTGTGCTTTTCTTCAGCTGCCAAAAGCAAGCCTGCAGCCATAGCATGGGTGAGTAGGTGGCAGGGCTACTGCCAGTCCCCTGTAGCTCTAAGATGGCTGTTATGGGGATGAGTTACACAGCAGTTACTTGCTGTCCTTTCTTTTGTAAGCTGCAGTAGTGAGTAGCAAGCAGCAGAGGACTGTGCTTTGGAGAAGCTTTCCAGTTCTGGGGAGGAAGGCTGTTATTAGCACAGAGTTGATAAATGTTCTAGCCATTGTTTGGATCCAAGTAATGGGCTGGCACCTTGCTAGGAGGACAGATTTTTTGGGGTTGAAGGGTAAACAGAGCCAGGTATCCACTTCCCAACTCTGTGCTTTGTGGGGGAGTTTTTGCTGTGGATTTGTGTGAGCTCAGCAGGGACAGCACATGCAGATCCAGCTCCAATGGGTAATACAATTCCCCAGTCACTGGACAAAGCTGGAGTTTAGATTTGGGATTAATATCTGTGCCTCTGTTTTGTTGTTACAGATGTAAACAACCACAGAGTACTGCAGAAGAGCAGAGCAGACAGCCTTGGTGCTGAGCAGGGACCAGTGCCACTGTCTCCTGAGCAGCCCCTTCGTGAGGCAGGCATACCACTGCCCACAGCCAGCCCAGAGCACCCACACATCCAGACTGACTGCAAGTTTTGCAACCCACTTTGAAGAGTGCAAACAAAAATATCCATTATCCTTTTAATTCTTCATTCAGCTCCGATAGTCAGGTGCTGAATTAATTTTTGCCCTCCCAAGTGCTGTACTTTAAAATGGGTCAAAAGACATGTTGATATTTGCTGCAGTTTGGAGTCATCCTGGAAATATCAGCTTCTGTTGCTGCTTTTCAAATCCTAAACTTCAATGGCTAATTCAAGCTTTAAAAGCTCAAACACTAACAGATGTGTAAGGAATTTCTGTCAAGAAAAAAAATCAATCGGAAAAAAATCAATCAGAAATTATTTGAAGTCTATCATTTGAAGTCTATTGGAAAGAATTTCAAGTTGATAAAACACAAATTAACTTTCACTGTCAGTATTTACAGCAACAACACTCCAGGACAGAGAGACACAAACTGAAAAATCTTATATATAAAAATGAAATCAGATTCCGCTGGAGGGGAATGCAAAGTAAATAGCAGGACTTAAAGGAAAGCCAGGTCAATTTTGGTGGTAGCCAAAATGACTTCCAGGTGCTGGGCAAAACACTTGGTACCACCAGCATCTTGCCCTGTCCATGAAACAGAAGAAAGGTAGTGCAAAACCTTTGTTGGCCTCTGTTTCTATTTCCAGACTAGCTCTTCTGCTTTAGATGCACATTATTAATGGGCTCTCTGGGGCACAGACATCCAGAAATTAGGCTTTGCTATACCCAGAAGGCCAAGAGCACTGCCAAGAGTCGGCACCTGATTTAGACTCACAGTGACGAGGCTCAGTTTGAGATTCAGAGGTGAAGTCCCTTGTCAGAGGCAGAGATGTCTCTGTCTCAGGGTGGCTTTGTGCTGGATATATGCCAAATAACAGAAATGTCCTTGTGCCAACAGTGATCTTGCTGCTGTGTTGCAGGCCAGTGAGGTCTACCTGAGGCTCATGCATTTATCTTTTTTCTTTGGAAAGTAAAACAGATCCATGAATTCCCCAACATCCAAGGTAAATAAATCCTCATTTTTTTACACAGCTGCCTCAAATGAAAACATGCTATGGTTTTCTTGATTTCTGTGGCCATTGCCAGACACAAGGAAAGTGCCACACACATACTGCTGAATTTGGTTTTGCCTCATTGGATTTTTATGGATGGTTACCCTCAAAAAAACAATTAATAGGCCTGTATCTGAATGCTCAACCATGTGAGACTTCATCTGTTACATTCAGACTGTGTTTTAATAGATTTTCATTCCATTAACTACAACTCCTTTGGGCTATGAAGGATATAAAACAGTCCTACAGCCCCTTGCCCTAAAACTAGTATTTAAATATCACAGGGAAATATTGAGTAGTCCATTAGAGAAATGGGAAAGGAATTACATCACAGACAAAGAGAATGAAATAGATATGAATTCTAGCAGTATAAACCAATGTAAAACAAAAGTATTCTGAAATGTGATTTGTTTAAGTGATGCTAACAATACTATAGGTCAGTTAAATAGATTTTGTAACTGTTGTTGCTACAGAGATTAAATTACACTAAGATAATAATGTAGTTTTGGGGTAATTTACATAAAGAAAAAGCCAGGCTCCTAAAATTTCAGTTTTCTGTATATCTTTCTTAATGGGAACAAATTCCAAAACAATTTTGATTTTAGAAGCAATTTGTGAAGCTGTCCAGTGATCATTGCTCCTGCTCTAAATTCCCAGGCAAAAATTAGCCAGTAACTTTTCTTTTCACTCATGCACATAAACAAAAATTCTTGCTTAATCTCTTTTGCCTTTTCTGGTTTATAGTGCAGGATAAACCAATTTAAATGAAGAGATTCATAATTTTAACTAACAAGTGAGAAATTTTGATTTGAATATGAGTTTTTAACTTGCATTACACATCTTTATAATTTGATTTGAAAAAAGCTTAGCATTGTTTGATGGAAACTTTGTTATGCAAATTTCCACCTAAATGTAATCTTGATGCTAAATGTGGTATTTTTTTCCTACCTATGTACCCATGCATATTTGTGTACACAGATCTTGCTTGGAGTACATGTATTCATGTCCTATTTTTTTTTTTTACTCTGATAATATTTAAAACCAAAGAAATCATTAATCAGAACCTTTAAGTAAAATGCAGAAAGGAGATGTATAAATCTAAGTCTTACAGTGCTTTTTTTAAAAAAAACCCTCTCATAGATTATTATTACATACATATATTTTGAAAACAATGCATTTTTTTCTCAAGATCCTGGTTCAATTCTGCCCTTTATGTTTGTTGCCTCTGAACAAAGCTAAGACCACCTGCAAAATTCATCAGCATGGGAAGTGACATTGTATGGGTTCAAGTGATGCAAAAACATAAGGAAATAGCCAGACCTGGTTTCGGCCCTTCAGCAAAGGGAAGTCTCTGGCAGCTCTGATTTCTTCTGCAGATTGACCATGGTCCTGCTGGCAGCTGGGTATGGTGCACACAGCAAAGCACTCCCCTTCCTGGCTCTTGTGCTAGAGGTTAGGTCACTATCAGCTCCAGCACAAGAGCCTTGCTCTGCTTGGCAACCAGAGGGTGGTGTTTAAAGCCCAGCAGGTCTCCAGGACAAAATACCTGCTAGGCCCTTCCCTTCTGACATGGGCTGCTCTGATACCTTCCACTGAGATAGGCCTCCGCTTGGTGCAATCCAGCATTTACTGTGGGGTTTGCATGAGGAACCTGGAGTGCCATTTAAAGGCTGCCACTTTCACCCACACCTTGAAGTACTCACTTTTGTACACTCCTTGTAAGCACGTGAAAGCAGAGCCTTTAGATCCGCAGGGCTTTTGTCCTCTGAGCAAAGCAAGGATCTGTTCCCTCTCTGCACCCCAGCTGCCATCAGAATAGGCCCCACAGAATTAGTAAATCAAAGGTTTCACTCTGAATGCATCACAGCTGTGGAAAACATATACTTCAGTTTTTGGGGCTGATGACTTCCATCACTATCCAAAATAATTGCCCCTGTAATTCCCAATCAAGACTGCTTCCCAAGACCAACATTAGCAGGAAACATCCCAAAAACTGAAGCCTGACATTAGATGACAGAAATATGAGTTGGTTAATATCTGAATGTTCTCAGTAAGCCCTCAAAGAGCCAGGTGGGCACAGTGTGCAGGAGTCAGTAGTACAGCACAAGTTTGGTAGGAAGTGAAAAGGCCTCCTGCCCGCTCCTTTCAGCATCCTTAAATGCCCTAGGATGTCCCTGCCTGTCAAAGATTTCTCCTCTTGCTGTAGCTGGAATGGTTCAGATGGTCTCCTGAAGTTCCTTTCACCATTGTTCTCTGCTCTGGCACATCCTGGGCAGTTTCAGCTGAGAGGACAGAGAGGTGCAGCCATGGGCAGCAGTGAGGCAGAGTGGAGGGGAGGGTGCCATGCCAATGCACGGTGCTGAGCCCAGCGTGCTGAGAGCACAACAAAAGCCTGCAGGCGGCTACAGCAAAGGGCTGCTCAGGACCCTGGGGATGGGAAAGCTACTGCTACAGACACAATATCAAAATAAAAGTGTGTTTCAGCACTCTGCTGCTCCTGGAAGAGGTACCTGTCTTCTTAATGAGCTTGTTCCCAGATCGGAAATTTGTTTCTCTTAAAACTCACATTTAGTGCAAGGGGAATGTTTCTGTCAGTGGTTCAGTTGCATTTGGTTGAAGACACAGCTGCAACACTTACTCAGCTTGGCATTTAAAGTGTCATTTAGACCAGAAAGCAACTAACTTGAATACTGAGGCAGAGGTCATGAGCAAAGGTGAACTTCCGTACCTGAATGAGGTTGCTGATAAAAACTGAATTGCAGAAGTGTTTGCAGAAAGCCCAGTGGAAGACCACTGATTCTTCTGCGTATGCTTTATTTCCTCTATGTGCCTTTTGCAACCTACCTTGGAAGAGCAATGCTACAAGAGATGTCACTGAAATTTTGCATTTAAAATTCAGCATTTGTGGTCCCTGCTGGTTAAGGTAGGATGAGCAGGTTTCTGTCCTCTCTAGAAATAAGATTGATATTTTCTAAACCAATTTACTTCCAGCAGGCCAGGGGGACATGTTAATTTTTCTCTCTTTCTGTGTAGCATTGCTGCACACAAAGTTGTTCAAAACTGTTTGCTACCTCAACATTTCTGTTCCAGATGACTGCAAAAGGACAAACAGGCTGAGATCTCCTCTGTCAACATAGAACACATAGGAAGAGTTACCGCCTATCCTCTAAGTACGGAATCTCATTCTCAAATATATCTCCTGATGTGTGTTTAGGATAAAGTAAAAAAATCCACAGGACAAAGAGGGAAAAAGAATGAAATTGGTAGAAAATAAATTAAAGAGAAACAGAGGCAAAAAAAAAAAAAAATTAGAGTTAATTGCTCTACCTGTGTTTGGGCCCACAGGGCCTGTATTAGTGTTAGTGATGAAGCTCTCTGTTGGTGCCAGGGCATACAGAGATCATCTGCACACAATATCTTTGTGCCACACTTCCCAGAGACTGTGAGTCACTTAATTAATATAGCCTTACAAGTTCTTTATTATGTTTCATCCCATACTGGAATACAGCAATACTTTTTGCATACTCACGCATGCACTCATGAACACTTCATGAATGAAAATTATAAACTGGTCGAACTATTCTAATTTGTTTTAAAAAAATTTAAAGAGATGACTTCCCAAAATGGTATGTGAAGAGTGCATTATTTGCCATGCAGAGACAGTGAAAGGATAATGTTAAAAATGAGAAATCTGTATTTGAATGCATATTTCTATTCTGCTGAATGACACAAATATGAGGAGTAACTAGCACAGGAATGGTTATCATGCTAAATAGAATTTGAGAGCAGCTTATGTGAAGACAGGACACTGACAATATGAGAAAAAGCACAGTATCTCCATGAGATTATGACTTGTCATGTATTCTGTCCTATTCCCAAAAAATTTCTCAGTTTCTCTGTCCTCAATTCAATAAACTAAACTACAATTGCTATAGGAGGCTTTTATTCTGAACAAAACCAGTGAAAATACCATTTACACTGAAAGCCCAAGCTGAGACAAGTCATGTTGTTGCTGTTATTTGCTGGCTGTTTTAGGTGGGATCCACTCGTGTATCTTCTTGCGAGTAGTGGAGTAAGGCACATACTGCTCAGGAGTGCCGCTCACGTTGAATTTATGATTCTCCCAGATAAATTTACGAGCAACTGGTGGATGAGTAGTTGGAGGGTCATCTGTCATTGAGTGCAGCCAGCGATGCCTTAAGAGGGAAAAGACATATTGTTATTAAGAAACATCACATGATGTCTACCAAGCCTATCTCCTGACTCCCAAGGGTCCTCTTCTGAAGAGACACTAAGTAATTATACTGAGAAAGGAAAAAAATAATTGTAATTCAGCGTGACCTTGAATGAGATTACAGGATACTGATTTTAGTTTCAGAAGCATAACTTACAAGTTACAGTTCTGCCTCCAAGCAATTGAAAGCACACCTAAGTTCAAATTTCCTGTTTTTTGTACACTCAGTATTTGGGCAGAGTATGCTGTCACATGTTTGTACAGCCTTCACCAGGCAGCCAGGTTAAGGAAGGCACTACAAATGACAAAACCACGAGGTTTGGTTTCGTTGCCTGGGCTTTTTCTTTGTTAGGTTACAGAGATTTGCTTTGTTTTTAATTACCAGAAGACTACACTGCACAATAACTTCAATGCCATTTTCAAAGCATACATGAGGCTGCCACTTGGGATACAGATTAACAACGTAAGTACACCTAAAACAAGCACATAAATATTTACTGACTGCACAATACAACGATTACTACCAATCAGTAATAGGGTAATTACCAAGTGATTCCAGTGATTAGCCTTTACCTATGAACTAAATGTCAATCCTTCTCTATGCAAGCAACATTAATTATCAAGCAAAGCATTTTCCCTAACAATTTACTGAAACACTGCAGCAGGGCCCAACTGAATTGATTTCAACCCTTTCCTATTTCAGGCCTGAAGCAACTTTCAAATATGAGTTACATTTTAATTATCTGTCAGTTTACATGTACTTCATACTGTGTGTAGTTACGATGAAAGTGAGGTTATGACATTTTTTGCAAGTGTATGTATTTTTTTACCGAGGTAGAATTAAGGAGACTTCTGCTAATCTGCTTTTGTAAAGACTTGACCTAAAAATAAGACCGACTCTTTTCTCGTTCTACAAGAAAACCTAAAAATTGCATCTTCAGTCCTTAGCAACAAATCCAGCACACTTCATTTATACAGCAATACAAACGATGATAAAAGTGGTGAGAAATAGGCTGACAGGTATTTTCTAAATCCAAAGAGCTCTAGAGAAGGTTGGTAATCTTTGCAAATTGCTTCTTCACATGTACTTAAAAACATAAGGAAAAAAAAAGAAAAAAGCACAACTTTGGCTATAATTTTAGCACAAAAATGTCACTTTAAAAGAAGTGTCAGCCTCAGGTTATTTTTCTAAAAGTAAAAACCAAATAAAACCCCCGAACTAAAGCCATACATTGTAGGACTAAGGGCTGCCAGGAAACAGGCTGGAATATAAAATCAGATGGAACCAGAAGATCGTTTAAAACTAAGAAGAAAAAACTGTGTTGAGAGGCAAAGAACTGCTTCCTATGGGAAAAATGATCCACTTTGGAGTTTGGAAGTTATACACATGTGTACAATGCTCTTCCTATCTCTGCTCTCCTTTATAAATCTGGTCTCATTCAAAGTGTACATTTCTCACTGCTTTTATTAAAAAAAAACCTGATAAATGGCTAATGATTTCTGTCTGGAAAAAGGTGGCTCCACAGCACTACTAATCACAATGTAGTCTGATGACACAGGACTAGGTCTTGCTCAATTTTAACCCTGGTGTTTTAAACCAGCCTTTGAAATGCCCTGGCCACACCACACAAAGCTCTCACCTTGGATGAACTCTCTTGGCCAATTCACACCTGTCAGAAGAATTCTGTGTACTACTGTGCTTCACATCACCTCAGGTATCTTGTGTCCCATGACAGCTTGCATCAAGGTTGGCAGAAACGCTGCAAAAAAGCTAACCTGACAGAGGTTGTGCTCACACCCAACAAGCTCTCCATAGCTAACACAGAAACATAGAGTTTGTGGCATGAGAGAAAGGGCAAAAGAACAGTCTGTTCTGCTAATACTGACTCAAGGACTGCATTTCAAAATGCTTTGCAATATCACTCCAGAGGAGCCCCAGCTTTTCAAACTGCTTACTGTAATATATAATGCTGGCTTTGGCTAGGGTAGTTAATTTTCTTTTTAAAAATAAAAATTAGGGCTCTTATTGCAATGTGCAAGGGATATTAATAAAGTGAATTTAACTCTTATGTGACTCTGCTGCTTTGGACTGGGGTAGAGTTATTTTTCCTCACAGTGGCAGGTATGGGGCTGTGTTTTGGATTTGTGCTGAACATAGAGTAGATAATATAGAGATATTTTTGTTACTGCTGAGCAGGGCTTACACAAAGCCAAGGCCTTTTCTGCTTTTTGTGCTGACATGTTGTCAGGGAGACTAGAGGTGTATGGGATGCTCAGAGGAGACACAGCCAGGACAGATGACCCCAACTGACCAAAGGAATATTCTGTACCACATGGCATCGTGCTCAGTATATAAAATAGGGGGAAGAAGCAGGTAGAAGGGGATATCATCAGTTTGAACTGATGATATTTACCTTCCAAGTCACCATTATGCGTGATGGAGCCCTGCTCTCCCAGAGATGGCTGAACACCTGCCAGCCCATGGGAAGCAGTGATTGAATTCTTGTTTTGCTTTGCCTGTGTGCAGCTTCTGCTTTCCTAACTGAACTGTCTTTATCTCACCCTGTGAGTTTTCCAGCTTTTACCTTCCGATTCTCTCCTCAGTCTCACTGGAGGGGGAGAGAACAAGCAGCTGCCTTGGGCTTGGTGCCTGGCTGGGGTTAAAACACAACACAGACAACTTACAACACACACACACATTCAACTAGTGATGCTTCTGGTAACAGTGGATAAGAATCCTGCACACAAATCCCTATTTAGGCACCTGCCATCACAACTCACCATCCTCATGCTCCCAAAGAGTCATGCACACCACCAGGATGGGCAAAAACAGTTACAGACTGGATTGTCAGACAAACTTGTCAGGCATAAAGGCCCTGAAAGAGAGGCTGAAGCAAGCACAGCTCTAGAACCATATTAATGCTCAACTAAAATCAACTATATTCCAAGCTTGCATGACGTCCGGCACTTCTGTCATTACAAGTGTACTTGTCACACATTCATTCCTTGACATATAGAAAAGTTTCACGATATCATTTAACAGAGCTTTGCCTGTCATTTAAACTATTGTTTTGCAGCTTTTAAGACTAAATTCATTCAATCTTTTAAAATACAGCATTTTTGAGTAGTATCTTTGGGTTCAAGATTTTCTGGAATTCTATAACATCAACACGAAACCAGCTCAAATTTAAATAGATCAGCAAAGCCAATCCTTGAACCACATTTTCTCACTGGAAAGTAAAAAAAAATTACTCACTGACAAGACATGCCAGTACAGTCACAGATATTGAAAAACATAAAGATAATTCAAAAGTTTTAGACAATCAATCCACTATGAATTATGATTATATTTAGGAGTTTCAGGGCTAAACCTGATCACAAAAGATTCCCCTTGGAAGCACAACATGTGACTTACAAAAGCATTTTGGCTTGCAGAGTCTGTTCTCTCAAACAAAAGCTCCCACTTTCCATTTAAAATCTTGAAAACTTTGTTTTGGGAAGACTTTCCCCTTGACACCTGCCTCAAAGAATCATTTGAAGCTCTGATATCTCAGACTCTACCCCCAGATGCTCAAGAAAAGCTTTTCATGCACTAGGTTGAACAGCATGAATAAAGATATATGACATTCTGCAGATGGCCAGATTTCTATACAAACTGCCTATAAATCCATCTTGGGAAAGAAAGGATTCAAAAGAAATTAATGACTAAAAACCTACAAAGAAGCAGAGAACTTGCACAGAGCACAGAAAAATCAGGAGGATGCAAGCAGCTCTGAAGAGCCTGAAGCAGCTTTCTGAATCAGTGAGCAGTCACTAGGAAGCAGACTGAAGCCAGCAAAGCCTTTGTACTTTTTCTTGCATAAACGGATAGAAGACACCCCAAAGTATCTTCAAAAGCTGTCAAGACTATGTAGAATTTTTTTCCAAAGTTTTAACAAATATTTAAAAGCAAGTAGATTTCAAACTGAAGCTGCAAGGGACTGGAGCCAATGATATGATGTACAAGCTGTCAAACAAGAATTGATGCTACACAAACTCAGTAGCCACTACCATATGTGCATCTGCAAGGTTCAGGCACAGCCTGCCTCAGCTCACCATGTTTGCCAACTTGTTAACATCCACTTTTTGCCACAAGTTAACCATGCTGCAATGAGACAAGAGGAATGAAGATGTGGATTCAGGTCTTAGGGCAGAGAAGGAAAAAAGGACAAAATATATTTATTTGTTTACACATGGGAGATAACTTTAATTTCTCATGCAAGCTACAACACCATAGCAATGAGATGGTATCCAATCTACCTGAAAACACCAAATTAGCATTTAATCGTGTTATAAAGCCCCACAAATTTATTGTGAAGCTACTAGGATGGAAATTTTCCCAATCCCCTTCCTTTTCTGTTCAATCTTTCTGTTTTGTTTTCCTTGAAGGCAAACTTGAAACACAGCATTTTTACAGGAGAATTGCACATTTCCATACATTTTCTAGTGTGTTGGCACTTTAAGTCTGAGGTGCTACATTCCACCCTGTCAGATCAACTAAAGAGGATGCAGACTATTAAACTGAAGGCAAATTTGTAATACTTCACTACATGAAGTAAACACTCCTGGAGCTCCTTCCAAAGAGATCAGATTTGCACCATAAGGAAATAAACCTCCAAGTACAGGACAGACACCACAAATACACAGGACAGTGCAGGCAAAATGAAGTGTCCCTACAAAATGAAAAACCGTTCTCAAATTACAGCTCTTCTTTTCTCCCAGGATGATACTGAAAGACCAAATTATTTTTAACTAGTGTGTACGCTTATACCAGTTGTCAATTTGTTTGTTCAAAGTATTTGGTCAAAGTGTAAACCAAAGTACATCACACCAAAAATACACTAAACAAATAGCTTAAACACACAGGACAAGGATTAGTGATGCTGCAATGGAGACATCCATGAAAGCACTAAACAGAGTCCCCAAAGGCATTGCTATAAAGGGATTTAACTTCTATTGTTTATACGTCCACAGAGCACACCCTGTCAGTGTATTAAAAAATGGAAGCACTGGGTTCCTGCAAACAACACAGACTAGTAAGAGACAAAACAAGTATTTGGTTTTTCTCACTGTCTAAAAGTGAAAAAGATGAATTTGTGTATGGAAAAAAATTGTGCCGAGTATCTTGTAAAGCATTACAAGAAGATTAGTATTCATCATTCCCAAGGCAAGTATTAAATAAATTTTTAAAAATCTAGTAACTTGTCTACAACAAAGTAGACACCAACATCTGGGTTTTGGAGACAAAAAAAGAGAAAACCCAGAGTAAAAAAGAAGTTAAATAACAACTAAATCAGAATAAACCACAAGCCTACATATTCTAGTGTGGAAACATTTTCAAAAAGCAACAGTCTCGATTCCCTGTAGAGTAGACATATGTCAAAACAACACTCTGATTTCCTTTAGACCGTACAATTTCAGTACATCCGTTGTCAAAAGACATTACATCAATTATTTCAGAACACTGAAAATACTCAGTAGCTCCTTAATGGTATTACAATATGTTATTACATATAAGGTGTTTTTTCTTGCTGCTTTTTCTTTTTCTCTAGTATCTGAGAGAAGGTAAAGGGTAGCATTTTTTTCCAGTTGTTTCCAGAACTTTTCAACATAACAAAATGCTTTTTTCCAGTTCATCGTACATGAGCTTCACTTGATTGTACTTGAACAATCATTACAGTCCTGAAGGCACACAACTTACTGCAACAAGAGGATACATCAACATACCCACAAAACTTAAGCTAAATTAACTGAACTCCAGAGTAAAAACACCAGTGTTTAGAAGAAGCATTCAGATCACATCCGACTCTAACAGCGGTACTGTATAATACTTCAAAGTTGATACAAGGATGACAAACATATATAATGCTAGTATACTATGGATTAATTACTCTCTTTTTTAATACAAGTAATTTCACACAATTTATTTCCAACAAATTTCTGGGTCCAAAATAAGCACTCATTACCCATTGCACAACTCTAGTGTTACACTGACACCAGCTTGTACAACATATTGTCAGTCTCAATTCAGAAGTCTATACCATGTTAAAAATTTAAGGCAGTATAGCACCAGATTAAAATTTTTTAGAAGTCTTAAAAGACAGCATTTATTCCCAGTCAAAATATTTCTATTTTTAAAGATGTCTCTTTGCTGTATGGAAATACACATCAGTGATTTAGATGTGTCACAAGGCTAGGATTCCTATATAAGAATAAACATTTATCATGGGACATACAAATTTATCAGCAAGAAACACCATCCCCCACCTTATCCCCCCTCCCCCAAAAAAACCCTAAATCCACAAACCTGACTGGTACTGCACAACTAAGTTTCCTAGCAAAAATACCTTAGAATGCAAGGCTGTTTACCCCTTTGTGTCTCATTACGCTCACCAGTCTTGAAAATAACGAAATCTTTACTGCTTCTTTTAAAGGAATTTTTTCCACATTGATAGGATACCTCATTAACTTCTGTGAAGTAAACAGGCTACTTGACCCTTGAAATATCACCTTGATTCTCAGGAAGAAACCCTTTACTGAGGTTTGTAAAGAGGCAACAAATAGCCCGTAAAGACAAGCAAAGGAAAAAACAAAATAAAAACCAAAATCTGTGTGAAACAAAACCTGTGCCTCAAAATAAAGAAAATCTTAAAACCCAGCACAGTCTAATAGTGGATAACAACCAGAACCAAAGAACAATTACGAAGAGAGCAAGGCACTAACATCCTGGTGTTGGAGATTCTAATGTCACTTCCAAAAACAATGCCATTCAGCTCTTACCTAATAAGGCAGAAAAAAGCATTAACCACATAAAACATAATGTAAGGCTGGGAGAGCTTGAAACAAAATTGACCACCTAAAGAGTCTACCCACACATTCCTCAGATGTTCCAGTGAGAGCCACAATTTAGGAGATTTTACAATCAATCCCAGCCTTGGCAGGGAGTAATGAAAACCAGTGTTTGCTCAGTCTACCCAAACACTTCTCTCTTGATGTCACTTTTTGCTGTTTTGTGGCTGAAGTGCTATTCCTGTTCCTTAAGAATTGCATAGAGATTGTTTATACACTGTTACTTTACGTGGTGGGAGTTTTCTAGGAAAACAAAAAAAGGGTAAACAGCTGTGGCCAGAGACCTTCTGGAACTCAAGGCTGTACAGAATGATAACTGAAATGCGCGAACAGAAAATAAAACCTCAGTAAAAGTTATAGTCAAATAGCAGTCAACATATGGAGCATCCTGGCACATTAATGTTTACTACCACATCAATGTATATAAAATTGAAAAATTATGCTGTTAGTGGCTGTGGGCTAAGGAATGCTGTTTCCACCAAGGCCATATGTTCTTAGGTTCTTGCTTATGATGAAAATAACAAATATTTTACTTTTGGTGGTCCAAGGCTTTGCCAAACCATTAACAAGGAATCACAAGTAATACGGAAAATAGAAGACTGTCTTGACCTGCTCAATCTGGCCGGCAAAATGCTTTTCTCAATCCAAAATGCAGTGAGTGCCTCTGCCAGGACAGCAAGCAATAAACAGGAATGCAGTTCAACATTAGAAGTGATGAGTCTGAAATCTTCTGGTCATAGACAAGACAGTTGTGACCATGAAAACTTTTTTTTTTAATCTTCTGCTTTGTAATGTAAGAAAATATAAAGCCATTACACAATTGGTATCTATCCACATTATTAGCCCAATAGTTTACCATTCAGGGGGCACCATGCTTCCATCAACTTCCCAAAAGGTATTCTTGCCATTCATTTCATCAGTATATACAACCCATCTGTGCCGACCTTAAGTAAACAAACAGAAATATCATATTAGCTCAAAAACCAAAATTATTTTCTTATAAAGGAGAGAATTCAAGAAAACCAAGGAAAAAGATTTTGAGTGATAGTATCTACCATAATGGGCACTTATTTTTAAGCCAGCATACCTTTTATTTTTCCAAGTCTTCTGTATTTCCACTGTTACTGTTTTACATGACTGAATCTAATGCTCTCACAAGGTAGCAAATATTGGCTATTGTATAAATAATGGAAAAGAGGAACTTACAAAATTTTCAGGCAGAGAAACAGGTTTGAGGCTTTTTTTCCTCCATTATGAGGAGTCATTTCCAAAAGGACATTGCCACTGATAACTTAAGGCTAAACTAAATTTCAGCTCCACAAAATTACCTGGCAATGTTAACTAGCAAGTGTTTTCCCTGGTTACACTCCAAGTTAACCTACAGACAGCAGTTAGCTTGGCCTGACCAGTGTGTCAATTGCTTATGTGTCACCTGTGTTGCTTTAGGTGCTGTCTAAGTACTCTAGAAGATTGATTTAAAATCCCATTACTTAAGGTAATAGTAAGTTTAAGCCAACCTGTGCTCTTTGCCCTGAAGTGATCATGTAAGTGAGTAAAGCTGTGAGGCAGTTTTAAATGTAGTTCTCCTTCTTTCCCCATCTGTTAAACTACCAGCCTTTAGGTCAAGGACCAAATTCAACTCTCAGTCACATTGCCATATAGCTTTACCTACATGGGGACCATATGACTGGCCACATTTATCCTATAATCATTGTTCCAGATTGACAGTGTTTGCAAATGAATTGAGGGATGCAACAGAGAAACAGAAGCTGTCAAAGCATTTCTTAAAGTCCAAGACTCACCCAAGACAGATGCAGGGAAATCAGGTAGGCAACAAGTTGTATTTCATTAGCAGAAAGCACACAAGCTATATGGGAGCTGCACAGTTGGCTGGGAGGTGTTCACATCAGCACACTTACCAAAGAAGTTTCTTTTGTCTTCATAGTATTTGTTTCCATATTTGTCAATTCCTATCAGATTACCAGTCTTCAAATCATTGACCCTGTGAATCATCAAAACAACAGCTTCAGTTGGTGTCCTCTCAGAATGAAATTGTGACAGAGGTTTCTTAAGTGTTAGTAAAAATCTGTATGCATGTATGCAAAGCCACTTAAAAAAAAAAACCTATCCAAGCCTATGGATTGCAAAACAATCACCAATTCCTGCAACTAATGTGCACTCCACTGACAGGATGATAAAAGCCATACAAAAAGGCTTTTTACTTATTTAAAAGCTCATTATTGTAGAAGATAAAGCAACTCTACAACATAACAATTTAACACCCACAAAACCTTAAACACTGTGGGAATCCCAGAGCCACATGTTAATCCACTTAGAAGGAAACCATCCTTCTCAATTAGCAGCTACTATTTCAGCCTGAATTGCCATTGGAAGTGGTCAGCACTAAAGCAGCACAAGTGATCTCACATGTCTGTGTGGGCAGTAACCTCCAAGAGAGGAACAGTAATATTTTAGGCCACTGCAGGTGCTTGCCAAGGAAATACATGCTAAACCCTAAACTGTAATTGTGAAAGATCCATGCATCCACCCTGCACTGCTATGAGACTTACACTGACCCAGATAAGGTATACAAGGTATACAAGTTTCAACTCTTTATACAGAATGTATTTTAACATTATTGTAAAAATCAAAAATTAAACTGAGCCTATGATGTACTTTCTAGTGATAAAACCTTAACCAAAGTGCTCTTCTCCCTCTATTATCTGCAATTTTGCTTTTCTTTTTACTAACATTCATCCCAGGCAGAATTAGAAAGTGAAAAGTTTCCTCTCAAAGATTTTAGTTGTTTGCAGTATTATGCACACTCTCAACTCAATCCCAAGTGAGAGGAGGAACGTGCTCAGATGAAGGTTTTTTGTTGTCTTTTCTCCCAGAGTGCATGAAAGTGACAATCATTCCAGCAAGTACTCATTTTAAACCTTTGTGGGGGCAGGCAGAGAGATTCTCTGACATATCTCTCCTCTGTCAAAGAAACACTCAAAGATCTCCGGCTCAACTATATAAGCCTGAGTTCCTAGCTTTAGAAAAAGAAGAGCCATTCCACTGCTGCTCTCCCTTCCTTGTTCTCCTCCCTTTCTTGCAAGGGTTCTTATGCCCTTGTCCTGACTTTGTGCCCTGAATACCAATATCAGACACTAAGAGGTATTTATGGCTTCCCGAGAATATTTTCCAGCCAATTTAACTGAATTTTAAATAAGGAGAATGTTTCCAGCCACAGAGGCTCTTAATAATTTGACTTTGTAGCATTAAATCTTCTGTGGCTGCCTCAGTGGAAAACATAAAGAGAAAAACAGGGAAATTTAGAGAAAGGGTCTCCTGACCTAGATAAATAATTTTTTTCCAGTTACCAATGATTACTTCTTAAAATAAACTGTTGCAAGAAAGAACACCTTGATAACTCTTCCTTTAAACACCAAGCCTATTCCTTGAACTGGGATGGATGATTTAATGGCTTGAAAGGTAAGCAGGAGGCAGCAGCTGTTTGTGGTTGGTGTGGGTATGAGGATCTAGTGTGATTCCCCACATAGTATGCCTAACTTCAGTATTCTGAAAGAAAAAAAGGACAGCACTGCCTCCAGTCTTGCCTGCCCTCTTTTTCTGTGTGGTAGAAAGGTGTCAGCACAGCCTTCGATCTTAGACTCACAAAAGATCTCTCAGGAGACATTAATTAAGTTTTGCTTAGGAAGAGGCACTCTGATGACACCTAATACTCAAACTCTTTCACACTTTCATCTCCCCAGCTCCATTTCTTCTTGAGAACTGTCAGAGTAATAGCTACAGCCTGTGAATGAAAACATAGTGGAGGAAACAACCAGGGGGAGGGAGGGGGTGTAGGTGTGTGACAGAAAATAGTAATTATATTATCAGTAAAGCACTAGCCAGGGAAATAATGTATTGTCCTACTGCTAAACAGGGACTAAAGCCACTATATGAAAATACTGATGAGACCTGATCAGCAACTGTTTAAAACGTTATGTTTAACTCTTCAAAACAGATCAATTTAAGCCACAAGAAATAACAGAAAAAGGGCCATTATGATGTTTATGTGTGGGAGGAAAGCTTTCAAGAAGGCTCAGAAAGCTTGGCTTGGGCTAAGAAAGCCCTTGAGGTACAGCAGGGAATTTTATATTTGCAAATCACCCCTATCTCAAATTCCTGACTTCCCAATATAGGTTAGAAAAAGGCTTTTTAGCATGTGGTCAGGCCTAAAACGTCTATTGGATACGTCCTAATACTTTTCCAGGACTAACTATAAAGATAACACAGGTTACTGACACTGCTGAATTTGGATCACATACTATTTAGATTTCCACCCTACATTTCATCAAGAATTTGAATGAAAAAAAGAGTAACTTCATCAACCTGCAGCCCCTATTTGGGAGCAGCTTCAAGCATGCTGTATCGCAATTCAAAATACTTGTCACAAGAAAGAGATGAGATGTGAGTGAAGGGAAAAAAAAAACAGGAGAAAGTTTAATGTAGACAAGTACAAGACTCTGTAGCTGGCAAAGAAAATATTCAGACATGAATGGAAACAAAGGCTGCAAGTTATTTTACACTAAATGCCTCTGAGGCTGGAGAGCATCCAAAGCTGAGCATAGGTCAGCAGTGCCAATCCATTGTCAAAGAGTAGATGTGACCTGCAATTTAAAGTGAATTAGAAGAAACAGAGCCAGTAAGGCAGATGAAGTAATTCTCTTGCTTTACACCACAGGATTTCAGCAGATGAAAGGCTTTCAGATTCGTACAGTTCAAGAAAGCCACTGCCAGCCTGACCTGACCCCGAGCAAAGATCTCGATGGTGTACACAGAAGCACTGAGTGCGGCTACAGCAGGGACACGGCTGTGGCAACAGGACTACGGACTGCTGCTGGACACCAGGACAACCGGTCGGGGCAACACCGACAGCTCGGGATCCAGGAACCCTCCAAGACGCTTCAAGAAGAGAAAACAGCCGCGGGCCCTGCCTGGGGACCACTCTGAGCACAGCACCCGGCGGAGCGCACGGCGGGCGGGGAGAACTCCCCGCCGCGCCCTTCACCCCTAGCGCCGCCGGCAACGCTTCCGCGGGGCAGCGCGCCTGCCCCCGCCCGGCCGCCCCCTCAAGGTGACCCCGCGGCGCGGTGGTGGCGCAGCGGGGAGGCCTCGCCGCCCGCGCCGGTGCCGCGTTACCTGAGCAGCTGCAGGATAGCGCCGCGGGCTCCGCCGTGGCTGCCGATGTGCTTCAGCGCCCGCTTGAGCACCTGCACGTACTCCGCCATGTTGGGGCGGGCCGCCCTTGGTGACACCGACCGCCCGGAAACGGAACCAGCAGCGAGATCTGCCTGCCGGCCTTTCGTACGGCCGCCGACGGGATCTTCTCGTGGGGACGCTGCGGTTTGGCTCCCGGTCTACAGTCTGGATTCATAGAATTGCCTACTGCTTACACATGAAGCAAGATACAAAGGAAGCAAGGTCAGCAAGATACAAAGAACTTCAGGATAGGGAGAAAAGCCTCTTTATAATAGAAATGTCTACTGACAATCCCTTATTTCACACAGCTCACAACATCTGTGGTGAGAAGAGTTACCAAGACTGGGCGGTGAAGCGTCCAGGAGTGCCCGGATCAATAATCGGGGCAGGGCAGGTGACATCTCACCCCGTGCAGACTGCGGGTGATGGTCAGGAGAGCTTAGCAGTCTTGTCTCTCCTGCGTTTTCCCAACCCTGGCAAGCCATCAAAGAACGTGTAACTGTTGTCTCACCCATGTGTCCTCCGCACCTCTCCATCCTGTCTCAGTACCTTTTGGTTCTGCACCAGCAGGAGGAAAGACCTTTGATTACCCTGCTGTGGATGTTGGCAGGACTTTACTACTGTTGCTACAAGGCTGACCAGGCAAGGTGCAGAAACTATTTCCCTGACCTTCACAAGGCTACTGCTACACAGGCCAGGCAAAAATAGACCCATAGTACTTTGTCAGAGCAGGAAGGACTTGGAAAAGCACCTGGTAAACACATCATCAGTGCTGCAACCAGTGCTGGCTGATAAGCAGAGACCAGCTGCCGAACACAGCCAGGCCAAGCTGCTGGACACTGTCACTGTCGGAACTGGGATTTTGGGAAGGGACAAAGCAGGAGTTGGACTGAAAAATTAAGTAGGCAGTGCTAAACTTGAAAGGAAAATGAGACTGGGAAAAACCTATATCAGCCAAACTCACAGTGTGGAAATATATCCACTTCAATGTGAAATCTAATGGTCCGAGTTTCCAGTCAAAGTCTTTTCGTTTTAACACAAGTAGTTTGTGTTAAAACACAAAACATAGGCCCTGCCACTTCTGTGCTCGAACAACAGCATCTCTCTTGTGACAAGTCTTAGGCTTGAGTATACTTGTGGCAGGTTATTTGCATTTTCACAGTCCAAAGTCTTAGAAAATTTATTAAATATATTAAAATTTGGTCAGATATGTGTACATTAGTAGGCATAAAACCAGGGATGAACATTTGCAGTCAGAGTTTACTCATTGTCTTTACTTCATCCACAGAAACCATTATTTTGATATAAACTATGGATGATGGAGTTTAAAATATGAAAGAAGTGTAGTTTAAATTAGGAAGCCAACTTCAGAAACATTATATAGGTTCAATGCTTATGCTTGTTTCTAAGCCTATTCCTGATTAATATAACTATGATAATTTTCACTGACTGCGAGTATAATTCCATTAGCATTTTCTCTGCTGGCAGTGAAATAATACAGTAGTTTGTTGTGGGTTTTCCCCCCAAGAGTAAAAATTATCTGGATCACTTCATTGATCCATGTTGCACCATGGTTCTTTGTCTGAGAGCACTGTGGAGGACAAGGCATTGTGGCAAAAAGCTGGAAGAACGGATCAGCTTCTTAATGTGACTTTGATGCTACCAAAGATTTTGGGGAGAATACTTTCTTAGTAGCAGGAACATTTTACAGCATCCTTTGAATTACATTTTAAATTTTTTTGTACTATTTTCTCCATTACTTTAGTCAAGTGAGATCTTCAATGAAAATTTCATTACCTCATAACTGCTCAAGTCCCATCACATCTACTTAAATTGCTTCTGTTAATGTGTCACTATGCATGAAAAAGAGAATCTAATCTGACTACTGTTTTTAAAAATTCTCCCTAGACTTGGAGCAAATGTCACAGTTGAATACAGTGGAATGCAAATGCAAGTATGTCTTCCTAAGGATTTACTGGGACATCTTTGGGGGACAGCATTGAAATGCTGTCTTGTCACTCAAGGTGCTTGTCAAACTCATGCACCTATATGAAATATTTAATTCCCAGAGTTTTTAAATTTAAGACTCTTGTTAGATGTTGCTTTTTTTTACCCCAAAATTAGCACACTGAACCTCACTGCCTCAAAAACTCTTGCTAAATACATTTAATGCTGCCTTGTTTTTCTCCTCTAGTTCAAGTACATGTCACAAAATTAGCACCAGAACTCTTTTTCAAGCCTAAAAACCCCCTCTCAAGTCTGAACTTATGCTCTTAATAGAGCATAACAAAAAACATATTTTTTGAAAATAAATAAATCCATTTCCTGAATTACTTAAAGGATGATACATAACTTCCCTTCATTTTGTTAGCACACAACCATCTCACTGAATCTTACATAGTTTAGTTTTTCCTTTAAAGAACTTTATTCAGTTTTACAATTGATCCTGAAAAATTAAAGTTCATATATTCTCAGAAAGTGCAAAAGTCAACTGATCTACAGAAAAAGATAGTGTTTACATTTTTACATTTTACCTTAGAACTCTTTATTACATTTGCCTATTCCACTGCCATTTCCTCTGTTCTTAGTATGGAAAGTCATGTAAATTTACTCTGCAGTGGTTCACAACTGTGAAACATACATTTGCAACAATAAATGGAAATCCTTTTCTTAATTAAACTAACAAAAAAATCCAACAGAAGGAAGACTAACAATAAGAACATACTATCCCCTTATTCCTGCCCCATCCTTCTAAAACTGCAAAATTCCAATTCACAACACAAATCTCCACAATTAAGTGTCCAATAATAATCTAATCCAATCTCTAACCGTAGTGTCTCTCACTTTAGTCTAAACAGTGACATTTTGAGTGCTTTCACTAAAACATTTTTTTAGTCCTATCATCCATATATATTTCCCAAAAACACAGTGGAAAAAGTTTTCATCACTTGGGTTCTATTGATTGAAAAAGATAGAAGAGAACTTCATAGCCTGGAACTATGAAATGTTAGCAAAAAAGTACACACTTCATAATTTTCAAAAACATTTGAGTATGTAAACTGTGAGAACAGTTTAGCTCTCAAAACCCCTAGAATAATAAATTTACTGGCACTTATAGAAAAACCAGCCACTTTGTGGGAAGTGTCTAGATTATTTATCCAGCAGTAACTCTACCTTCATCTTTGATTTTCCAATGGCAAAATTCTCCTGGTTAGAGAGTGAAAGAAAAATTCCTTTTGGAGCTGTTCCTCAGGTAGCCTTCATTAGCCAAACTATGTCTCTGTTCAGTTTGCTCCCTGGTAAAACCCTAGGATGAAGGAGAACTGACGTCATCATAAAGGGGCACAGACACCTCACAAACAGCTTATTGGAAGGGATTAGACTGCAGGTCTGCAAAGGACCAAAGCCACAGGGTTGGCTGCTCACATGTCTCTTGCCAATCAACTTCCTTGTCTGGAGAGTTGGTATTGCCAGGACGTTCAGAGTATGGCAGTTTGGTTCTCTGGATGTCCAGCACACAGTTCTGCTGAGTGAAATGCACTGTATCAATTCAGAAGAACCCATGATGGAGCAGTTCCATCTGATTTCTCTGTTGTCGCAGACAAATCCACCACAGAAGTTTAGTTAAAAGCATTCCCATAACAGCACTTCTGTGCTATCCCTTTTCCCCAACTATTTCACACAGAACACAAATATTACTGTCTCCTTATCAGCACCCCAGCACCTGCCCTTAATCCAAGCAGAGTTAACTTGAAAAGATATTCGGGCAAGCATTACTACAAGATCCAGTTATTAAAAAAATAATCAGGAAACACATTTGTTTAACCAGTATCAACAGCCACAAAAACCTTAAGCATCCAGATGTTGATACTTGAAGATGGTGATGCTCTAGTGGTCCAAATGATTTGCTTTCACCTGCAACACAGTGCCTCTGAGGGCACAATCAATTCTTACATTCAAGCCAAATGCACAACCCTGACTTCTTCTCACAAAGATTCACCTAAGACAAAATTGTATTCTGTATTAGCCATTGTATATCAGAGCGATGGGAGGACTATCCACAGCATGTATTAACACAAGACTTGGTACACATGGGAAGAAAAACAAAGCACCTCATCACAGATGGATTCCTATGATGAAAAAGAAATGTTCTTTGGAGTTATTAGGAGGTAAAGCAAGACTGGGTGCTAGGGATGTTTATTGACAGAAAAAGACAAATGCCACAGAGGGGGCCAAAAGGCTGTGGAAAGTTACTTGCAGAAGAGTAGTTCATTAGCAGACTGACTGGGGACAGGGCCCTGTAGAAGTTTGTGGATCCAGAGTAGGGCCACAAAATGATCAGAAGGCTTAAGCCCCTCTCCTATGAAGACAGACAGAGAGTTGGGGTTGTTCAGCCTAGAGAAGACTCTGAGGAGAGCTTCTAGTGGCCTTTTAATAACTAAAGGAGGCCTACAACAAAGATGGAGAAAGACATCAGGGCCTGTAGTGATAGGATGAAGGGCAATGGTTTGAAACTGCAGGAGGGCAGATTTAGATTGGACACAAGGATGAAACAGTTGGACTCAATGATCCTAGGGGTCTTTTCCAACCTTAATGATTCTATAATTCAATGAAATTCTATATGATAAAGATGGTGGACACTGGAACAGGTTGCCCAGAGAAGTTGTGGATGCCCCATCCCTGGAAGTGTTCTAGGCCAGGCTGGATGGGGCTTTGAGCAATCTGGTCTAGTGGGAGGTGTCCCTGCCTATGGCATCTACATGATATTTAAGAGTCCTTCCAACTCAAACCATTCTGTGATTCTAAGTACCAAGAAAGGTTAAGTCTTCAAAACAGAAGCAAGATAGAGCCTGGAGTAAAATTTATTGGGAAGGAGACTGTAAATGTTTATTTCCAGCTCTCATAATTAGTAAACTCATTGCATTATCCAAACTTTATCTTTTACCATCTTACATTTTCTCTGCAGTGTGTCAGAGGGTAATTAACTTCATGATAAAAACATTTTAGAATTTAAACATGGAAAGAATGAGCAATTAGTTTCTCATTTAAGATAACTTTCTGGGTTCTCTGCACATCCACGCAAATGCCACATTAATTTATAACAGAAGACAACTAAAAACCTCACACTTTTCAAATTATCACTGAGAAACCAGTTCTGAAATACAGCAAAACTTGTGCTGAATTCACAATTTTAAACAGTACTAAATTAATAATTTATCCAGTAGTATTTAAAACTAAGATAAGTTGACTTGAACATCTGAAGTCTGTTTCTTTCAAAAGAAAAAATGCTTTGTTTAACCATACTGTAACTTTCAACCTAAAACTGATCCATAATGAATCAAATACTAATTTCCAAATATCCATTATTGCATTATATGACATGAAGATCCATGATTGAGGTTCACTACAATACATATTTCCATACAGCGTTTTAAAAACCAAAACACTAGTAAATTAAATTTTACAATAGATTATTGTTAAATGTACAGGCCAGAAAGTAGTAAGCATGAAAATAAAGTGTTAATTGCAACAAAGATTAGCAAACAGCAAGATATTGCAGCTACCACAAATCCCAGAAACTGAATATAACTGAGAATACTACACTGTGTAATAAAAATGTGAAAGATCCACAAACTATTTGTAATCATATACAGTGTTCTAGGTCCATACGACAAACGGTATAAAACACTAACAAAGTAATAGGATATTGCAATTGTTTTCTACAATAGAAACTTACAGTTTATTTTTAAAAATACATCCAAAATAGAGTTTTCCAATTTAGCCAGGTTTCAAGACATTTAAAGTGATTTTTTTAAATACAACAGCATGACAACTACAGTGACATTGTATTGCTTACACTGAAACTGATGTACTAGCAAACCACAAAGGCTGAACAAAATGAACAGGACCAGTTTCAAAAACAACAGACTGACTTTCACTGACCCTGAAGATCACATGACAAGAATAAATGCATGGACAGATAGATTTGTGACTATGGAAGGTACTGCAATGAAGGTACTCTTGAAAAAAGTTTAAAATACAACAATTATTTGCACTAGGAACTTTAGTAGTATGAAACAAGCAACCTAAACCCACATACACGTGTGCAACATACAGCTTCATGAAAAATATTTGAACTAGTAAGTTTATTAGGTGTAACAGTACTATCATCTTTAAATTACAGGATTCTAAAATGTATAAATTTTTTTTCTTTCATGTGGTTTATATTAAAATGATTTTTCTTGCTCTCAGCATTGAAAATTTTAAAGCTGTTGAAACGAAACTTCTCCTTTCATTGGCAAAGAGTTTTTCGTTGGTAAATGCCACAATTTGGTTAAATCCTGACTGGCTCTGAAAACTGTCAAGGCTTGTAAAGATCAAAAAGTTGATCACAAGTAATTAAAAGTTGAAATAAATCACAAAAACAATGAAACATTTTAACATCCAAGGTGGAGTAAGCTTTAATACATTTTTGTTATTGTATTGACAGTGGTACTTACAGAACCCAGCAATTTTAGCTAGTCTGTCATTCAGTAGCAAGGAATATTCATTCACAAGACTATAAATGACAATAAATCACACAGGTGGTAATGTGAGATCATGTAATCATAAAAAATAACTGTAATAAACACTAAGGGTCTCAGTTGAAGGTAACTTGATATATTTCATTTAACTTAGAAGCAGTTCTCCTAAAGTAAACAAAATACCAAACCCAGAACTTCATGGTTTGGTTTTTCCATGAGCTGTTGCATTGTTCTTAGATGACTGTAATGGTTAACATGGACGAATAAGGAAAAAACATGTTGATTCCTGTATTTACCTGTTTTAAAGCTCCCACACCTGAGAAAATCCCATTATGCCTCTTTCCTTATCAGAAGGATGAATTTATAGTTTAAGAATGATTAATGAAATAATTTGAAACAATTAATTAAGATCTTGCTGAGCAAAGTGAGTAACACTGAAACAACAACCTCCTGTATGGGATGCATCTTTTAGATCATCATAAAGACAAAGCAGATAACTTGGCAGGCAGCATAGATTAGTTGCATTCCACCTTTACATCAATCTTGGAAATTTATTATCATAAAAATGTAAAACTTTGGGGGAAAAAAGGTCACTTACCAGTAGCCAGAGCTGTTTGCTATGTGTGGTATGTATGCACTTTGGCTCTTTAGAGGTCCAAATGTCAGAGGTATCCAAGATCATAAAATGCAGAGTTTTTTGGTCCTTGCAATATACAAACACCTGAATTTAAACAACCTGATGTAAAACATGACCAAGGTTTCTGTGCATTGGGGTTAACACATCCTAAGCACATAGTCTTGACCCAGCAGTCCATGGTAGTTGCAGTCCATGTGTAACTGAAGTTAATTTGCATTCAAACAGACTAGGGCACAAAGAGGAAACAAGGACAGGAATCCAGAGAAAATCAGGTTCTGCGGACATCCCTCCAAAACAGCGCTCCAATCAAAATTTTAAAAAGGAAAAAAGGGAAAAGAAAAAAAAGACAAAAAAGAGACACATACTAGCTATGGAAAGGCAGCTAAATACCCATCAAAGACTGCAAAACCTTGCTAGGGCACATAGAGATGTGGTCAGGAATGCTAAGGCTCAGATAGAACTAAAATTGGCCAAAGATGTTGAGAATAACAAGAAAGGTTTCTATAGATATGAGTAGTAAGCAGAAGCACAGGGAAGATCCAGAGCCATTGCCTAACTAGGCAGGGAAACTACTCACTAGTCATGGTGGTAAGGCAGAGGTTCTCAGTGTCTCCTTTACTTCCATCTTTACCAGCACAGCTGGACTGCAGAGCACCAGATCAAGTATCTACAACAATGCAAGTCAACCCACCAGTAGGTGAAGAGCTGGTCTGCAGCCTCTTGCAAGGGCTCAACCCACAGAAATCCATGGGCTCAGAAGAAATCCACCCTAGAATATTAAGGGAAGTGGCTGACATAATGCAAGGCCACTCTCTTTAAGAAGTCTTGATGATCTCGATACAATAGACATTTCTCATGCTGAGAGCAATCAGTGACTGTAAGATGCGACTGGACAGGGTACTAGACAGTCTCTTCTGGGGTCCTGATCCCCTCAAAGGTTGGAATGAAAGATCTTTCAAGGTCCCTTCAAGCAACAAAAATGGCTGAACTGAGGGATTCAATTACTAAAAATTTACATCTGTAGATACACAGACATTTTCTCATCTGTTTCCAAAGCTGAACAATACCACATAATAGGCTGCATCAGCTGAACCTTTTGGTCAGCTAGAAACAAAGAACTGCATATCACACCTGAGCTCAAGCTATGGTGAGAGATTTGCACAGTGTACTGCATTACAAAGGAAAGCAGGTTTTTATTTCCATCCTTCTATTACCTGGGTTTCATAAATCAGGAGAATATTAGACTAAAACTCTTCCAAGAGTAGTGGAATGCCTGGAAAACTACCTCCAATATATTCAAGAGTAATATGTTGTCAGTTTCCTTTAAACTTTTAAGGTAGAGAACTGTAATTCTCCTGTGCCTACTAGGGCCAGAAATGGGTTAGGGATAGAAAGGGACTAGAAAGCAGGGTCAGGATTTCTGGGGAGAGATGAACTGGAGAATGATCAACCTCTCATCTGCAACTTGGTCCTAGAGATCAAAAATGGGCTTCTAACCCATGGGGAGAGAACAAGCTCAGCAGGCTGGCAGCAACAGTCCTTCATACTTCCCTAAACTCCGCTGATGAGATGCACACCTCCTGAGGCGCAAGATAGTCATCATACAGCTCTCCAGGAAACACAGATAAAGAACTTGAACCCTGCAACCTTCAAAAGGTGTAACATGAGAAGAGCTCCACTGCCATGGCCAGTTCCAACACGGAAAACTGTCTTCCAGCAAGTCAGTAAGTGCCAAGGCACAGCAAAGGCCCATACACATTGTTCCATGCCATCAGGGGTCCTCAGCACTAAGTGCTTGGATCTGTGGGATTAGATATGACCAATTTTGTAGTATGGTTCTCCGCAACATTCTTCTTTCTGAACTTGAGAAATGGATTTGATGGGTGGACTGTCAGATGAATAAGAAAGTAGATGGATGGTCGCAACCAGAGGGTAGTATTCAATGGCTCTTCTTGCCAAGGGACATCAGTGACATGTGGGGTCCGTATCAAGGCCAGGTTATTAATTATCTTCATTAATGACATAGACAAAGAGATCGAGTGCACCCTCAGCAAGTTTGTGACAAGACCAAGCTGAGTGGTGTGGTTGACACACATGAAGGATGGGATGCCATCCAGAGGGACCTGGACAAGCTGAAGAAATGGGTGCATGGGACTCTCATGAGGTTTAATAAGACTGAGTGCAAGGTGCTGCACCTGGGGCAACCCCTGCTATCAGCCCAGGCTGGACGAACAGATGGAGAGCAGCCCTGCTGAGAAAGACTTGGGGGTGCTGGTGGGTGAGGGGCTGGGCATGACCCAGCCAACGGCACTTCCAGCCCAGAAAGCCAAACCTGTCCTGGGCTGCATCCAAAGCAGTGTGGTCAGCAGGGCAGGGAAGGGATTCTGCCCCTCTGCTCTGCTCCTCCTCACCTGCAGTGCTGCATCCAACTCTTGGGTCCCAGCACAGGAAGGACATGGAACTGCTGGAGACAGTCCAGAAGAGGCCACCAAGGTGATGAGAGGGATGGAGGACCTCTCCTATGAGAAAAGGCTGGAGAAGAGAAAGCTTAGGGTGACCTAATTGCAGCCTTCCAGTACCTGAAGGGAGCCTACAAGAAAGATGAAAAGGGACTTTTTACAAGGGCGTGTAGTGACAGGACAAGGGGAAATGGCTTTAAACTGAAAGAGAGCAGGTTTAGGTAAGATATTGGCAATAAATTCTTTACTGTGAGGATGGCGAGGGACTGGAACAGGTTGCCCAGAGAAACGGTGAATGCCCCATTCCTGGAAGCATTCAAGGCAAGGTTGCTCTGAGCAGCCTGGTCTAGTGGAGTATGTCCCTGTCCCTACAGGTAGCTGGAACTAGATGATCTTTAAAAGATCTCTTTCAACCTCAACCATCATCTGATTCTGTGATTCTGTGATACAGAGCTTGGGTAGAGAAAGATCCTAGCAGCTCAGTGGAGTTGAGAAGAACATAGAAATACAGTATCAGAGGCAGTTCTCGGGTTTTTTGTCTGGTAGTGATCCTCAGGTGCTGAGAAAAAATACAGAACTCAAGAACTAGAACCCAAGCCTCATCTAGTAGTCTATTAGTGTTAGGGTGGCCTTGCAACTGCCACTGCAGAGTGGGCAAAGACCTCCATTTAATCTGGTCTTCTGGCCAAGCAATTTCTGGTGCAACCATGTGTTTCTTGATTGGGTGAGGTTCTTCTTCACTCAGTTTTGCCAGAGAAAGAAAGGGGTCATGCTAAACAGAACTTGGCCTTGACCCAAGATCCAGAAAATCCTAAATGATAATGCCTGAAGACCATCACTTTCACTAGGATACTTCTTTCATTTTAAGAAACAGGAAATAAACATGCCAGGGGTGCATAACTTCCTGTTGCAAAAGGAAGCAAGAAGCAACCACATGTCAGTGTTACATATGAAGTGAGTCACATCCTCAAGACAGAAGAACATTTAAACCCGTCCTTAGATGGAGCTATGGAGTATGGTTCAGGCAACATGTATGGAGAATCTAGATGCATTTCTAATGAGGAAAGGAAAAGCAGCAGAGGCTATGCTCCCATACGGCAGGACACTGGATTTGACAAACTCAAATTTGAAAAGTAATCATACAGGACTGATTGGAAAAGAGAATTACATACCCAAGGACTAGCCATAACAAAAAATAAAGACATGGACAAAAGTTAAGAGGCATCTAGAATGACACCATCACTGGACACTGAGTATGAAAGAGGGAGGGGTAGGGTGAAAAAGCTCTGAGACTAGAAAAAGGAGTATGCTGTCTTTGAATGCTTGCAGTATACACTTCTCTGGTTTTTGTAGTATAAAACAGCTGATGTCTACCACGTTATTGCTACAATACAGTATTCTGTTGCATCTGCAAAACAGTCAATACTGACTCTTTGCTGCTTCTCCTTTGATCAACTTCATCAATGTTAGTATCAGAATATTTTAAAATGTGAATGTCCTCTACTTTCCCTGCACTTGTAATGGCATCCAGTGTTTAACTCAGCAAGAAACAAATCTGTCTTCAAAACAACAACCAAAACTACATTGGATCTTATCTGCATGGAAACTGGCCTTTTCAGGATGTTTGATTATGTATTTTTCATTTGATATGTGCAAAAGAACAAGTAGTAAAACACTGAAAACAAAATTCAGAGAGGAAAGTTAATTTATTTGTCTAAAACATCAAACTAAGATACCTTAGTTCAGTCAAAGCTTCTTCAGTTTCCTCATAAGCATAAACTTCATAAACAAATATTCCAAGTCCATCTATCTACAAAAATAGGATGGACAATTCTTGACTTTCTTTAGATATCAAGTTAATTTACAAGTCCTTGAAGACAGATGAAGAACAGGAAGTGATCCTATATCCTAATACACTCCACCATGTTTCCCAAGCGTACTGGAAAGGAAGAATATGAGCCTTCTTTGGAAAGGTGTGTTGGAAGGCTTATGACCATCTCTTGGAGACAGGGTATGCATTTACATCACCATGATTGCCATGGTACAGAATCCTGGACTGCTACTTTTACATGCCATGACCTATGATCTGAGAGTTGTAGTCTGCTGTCTCCATTCGCAGAATGTATGGGATGATGCTGTCAATCTGAACATTTCCAATTAGTCCTGCAAAGAACAGCTCCTCAGTGATGGCAGCACTCATCAGCCTGAGGGCAGGCAACCGGAGAAGAAGTCTAGATAGTCTGGAAAATAAGTTTGGTGAAAAGTGTTACTTAGCAGATCACAGATTCTGGTGTTCTCCATGATGTTATTAGCAAAAGAAAAAAAAAAAATGACAAAGGACACTACTGGCAAAAGTTTGCTATATCTAGTTCATGAAAGGCTTAAATATTTAAATCAGTATAGCATTAAATTTATGTTTAGTTATGCCTTGAACAGTACAGAAAATGTGCCAATGCCTGTCAACTACATGTACTATGTATGTTTGGATTTAGGACTAAAGAGGAAACATTCCAAATAGATGCAATTCAAATTGAATGTTACTAATACTGATTTCCGATATTTAATTTTAGAAATAAATAATGAGATGAAAAATACTACTTACAATATGTACAACCACATGCATAATATTTGAAGTGTTCTAAGGTAATTTCTTAACTTTAAGGAGGTAAGAAGAAAATGTATATATCTATTACATGAAAAGCTGTACAAATCAGTGACTCTGAAAAGAGAACCATCAAGTAAGCATTTAAGTTTACAGACCTGTAAGTATCATCTGGATATGCCTTTGTTACATAGTCTTGGAACTCCATGTAAGCTTTTTCTTGAAATTTCTCAATCTGTACCACATTTTCTAGACCCGGGTGATCTGAAAAAGAACCCTCTTCTTTGTTATACCCATTCAACAGAAAATGAACTAAAATCCATATGGATTATCCAGTTGCCAACATACTGAAATATTTATGTGGTAGCTGCAGCAACTTCAGTTTTAGTGGTAGATACTACTTTACTTCCTTATATTTCTCTTTCTTTACAATTATATTTTACTTAACTTTCCATAAATAAAATCAGACATTTTAAAGGGTTCAAATAATTTCAGTGCTTGCAATGTTTATGTTAATCTTGATATAACTCTGTTCTCAGTGTAGCAGTAAAACAGGATTGTTTCAACACACTGACATTTTCTGGAACATTGGATGCACAAATAATATTTAGGTGAAAAGTGAAGGATAAAATTAAGATCAATGGAAGAAGCAGAATACAAAGCTGTGAACTGTCTGTTTCTAAGACATGTAGAAAACAGCACTGAATCACAGAATATGCTGAGTTAGAAGGGACCCATCAGTATCATCAAGTCCAACTCCTGGACCTGCACAGGACACCCTAAGAATCACACCATGTGCCTGAGAGCATTGTCCAAATGCTTTTTGAATTCAGATAAGCTTGTATGTAGCAGAATGTTCTTTCTCAGCTATTTGGTGCAAAAATTTCAAGTGTGCTAATCATAATTTTTAGCAGTGATTTGAACTTACTTGTAATGTAAGTGTTGCTAAAATGAAAGGACATCAACCTAACTGCCAAGTAACTCTTGGAAATTATTATCCAGTAATTCTGAACTCTCTACATGGTCTGTAACTTTATTATTCATCTATCTGAATGTAAAAATTTTACTGTCATACTAGCATGACAAATCATGTAGATGAAGTGTTAGAGTTGATGTGCAAAATGCATCACTTCATGCTGCTGCTTTTAGAGCCATGTCAGGAACACAGCAAGAAGTCAGCTTCTGGAAAGAGTTTGAAGAGCACTGCTTGTACACTTGCAGCCATTTAGAAAGATGTCAAGTCTTCTTGGCACACCCTTTATACTAATTTCTTTGCCCAAGGCTGTCTTGCGGCAATCAAACAGCTGGCTTGGCACAGCTGAATCACCAGGGCCTACTAAAGCAGAGGTTCTTACCTTAGGGCTCTGCTGCATGCACAGCCCAGCCCCATGCTGCAGCCCGGCAGTAAAATCCCTGCATTTATAATTTCTGACCTGTGAGTCATTGCCAGGACATCGCTTCTGTTCAGGGTACCAAACATGACTTTCACACGCATGAAAATTTTGCTATATGGCTCAAGGATCAAGAGTCCTGACAAACACATTGCCCTTAAAGCAACTACTCATTAGTAATGTGAATTTGAAAACATCAGCTAAAGAAAATTTCTCTCAATCATGTGACTGGACAAGAGTCTTTTCCCAAGGTATTTTTCCTTCTACCTTTTGTGTAGTCAAATATAATTGGAAGGAGACAAATAAACTTCAGACTAAACAAATAGGTAAATACTACTTTGCAAGTGCAAGGCTCCTCAAGAAGTACTTTTTTTGGTGTCTAACAGGACTGATTTTTCCACACAAGCCAGAGGATTCTATCACAAATCCTAGTGGACATCATTCTATAAAAATGCACTTGAGGTATTCTTTCATGTTTTGTTTCTTTCCTGGAGTAACCTGTACCAATTCTTAATATAGGAATACCATGAAAAGGATTATTTTGGGGTAAGGAACACTTGCAGGAGAATTACATCTCCTGAAAGTATTATGTATTAAAATTAAACTAGCAAATGCCCCCCAGACATCCACTTAGAGAAAGTCTCTTCTGTAATAATGGTGTATTTGCAATTGTCCAGTCTTCAGCAGAAAAGGAAAACTGCAAAGATTTTCAAGCATGCTTAATATTGTGTTTAAACTTAGTGGGTTTAATGGGAGTCCTGCTTATCAGGAAACTGAAACTGTTTCATTGATACAGTGAACTGTACAAGCAAACACATAAAACCATGCAAGACTCTCCTAGTCCTAAGGACTGACACAAGGATTATGTTTTTTAGTAAAACACCCAGGATCTGATTTTCCTTAGTGATCCACAACAGAAAAATATCACAATAGGAATATCCTCTGGAAATTTACCATCTTTCTTCAAGGGTTCCAACTCTACTTATACTACCTTTTATTTGCATGAACCTCTTTGATCTCAGAAGTCTTCTGTTACTGATATATATATATATATATATAGCACTGAAAGATATGCAGATTTTGTTTATGCACTTAGATGAATACTATGAATTCCTGCTGATGCTGCCACTTTTACTGGTAGATACTACATATAGAAGAGATCATGCAAATCTGAGGGAAACTGCAAAGCAAGAACCTCACAATATATGAATTGTATGTATTAGAAAACCTTCTTAAAATTTATATTTTGGAAGTGTCCAAGTTCTAAAAGATTTTCTGACCTCAACTAATTTTTCTGTGTAAGGGTGAACTGCAACTGAATGCAAAAAGGAAGTTCTTCTTGGATCTGGTAAGTCTACAGAACCGACAAGAACCAAATACCCCGATCTTTTCCACGTCCTACAATACTGACAGGGGTCACTAAGATTCTGTCAGCATTTTAACATCTGCTCCAGTCTTTTCTACAGGACATCAGCATCTACAAAAGGCAGAGCAACAAGAATTAAGGAAGCTGTGGGTGCTTTTAAAATCTTCTAATTCAAAGTGGAGTAACTGAAGACTTTCTAAATGTGAGAGTGAAAAATTCTTGGCGATATAGGACATAATTGAGATTTGTACATCTTCCTCTCATCAAAAGACTTGGTTTTGGCTAAATCTCAATTCTGAATCTATGGCCTGCAGGATACTGATACAATAACTGAATGCCTTTTGTGGAAAGCTAATTCTACAACTTTCAAATAAAGAAAATTAATTTTCCAACTTTCTACAGTCCAGGCAAATGGCTACACAATGTAATTACTCAGTAAATACCTACCATAACCAGAGGACTCTCTCCTCCCTATTGTAAACTAATCACCCAGAAGGGAAATAGTTATATTACCTTCACTGTCTAATGTATGTCTAGTAATGCTACTGAGAGTACATTAAGCAAATATTGTTTAGAAGATAGAAATAATAACATAAGTGAATGTTTGTGGTGTTCAATCACGAGAAATGCATTGTCTGTGTGGAGGGAGGTGATGTTTCTGTAATTCTGAATGTGAGAACTGATGCCCAGATAGTCTTTCATATATCAAAATCTCAACTTCAATCCATCTCATCTGGATGTGCAAGAGCAATATTTCAGAAAATCAAACTGCAAGTCTTCAGAAAATGTACACCAGAAAGGAAGCACAGAATTAAAAGCAATAAATAAATAAATGAAATGAAAAACACCCCAAAACAACCAAAAACGCAAACCCAAAACAACAAAAAGCTTGAGTGGCACAGCCAAGAATAAAACTCTACAAATAAAAAGAATCAAAGTCTCCCCCCACAAAAAAAAAAGTCCCCAAAGCAACATTCAGCTGTTAACATTAGAAGCTCTTCTTACAGTCCTTACACAACTTCCAAGATTCCTTAACAAATGAGGCAGTAACTGCATATAATGAAACAGTTATATGGCAACAAATAGCATAAAAAATTTTACATTTGGAATAATTACATACCAGGACTGAAGAGGACGATTGCTTTCAAATATGCATATTCATATCCATCTAGACACAGCTTAACCATGCTGTTACAAAACTCTTGCAATTTGAAGACGTGTTCCATTACTAGTCTTCCTCTGTCTGTTGGCAGCTTATCTAAATCAAGACACACACACACACAAAAAAATCCCAAGTTAACAAACATGCAAAAAATGTGATCACACTGGAATTTTAAAAATAATTATTTTATTAGATTCAAAAACTGGGAAATCTGTGCCATCTATAAATTCCTATTAGGTCTGAATAATCTTGACACCAGCAATTAAGGAGTATTAACACTCTTTTTTCCACCTCTTCCAATTAGGGCTCTTCCTGCCAATAATATTTCCAGTAATCAGGCATGGACTAGAGTTTGAAATTATCAAGGAAGGGACTACTTATAAGTAAAGTATCCACTGCTACTGCTGACCTGTGCTCTGTGTCTAAGGATCAGGTGCCACATGAAGCCAACAGCTTCATGGGTTATTTTAGTCAGAGATATGCCCCTGCTGGGAAAGGTGTACTGTACACCTTCCCTGATTTGCACTGAGAGGAATGTGGTTGGTGCAGAGCTGTTCCCCTTGAGTCAGCAATAGCAAAGCAGCCTGAAAACCCCACTCCCTCCATAACCCATCAAACTAGAGTTTTTAGATTCCACAAACTTGGTATCTCTTGGAGACACTGCAGCTGGTACACTGAACAACTGGTTCCTGCAGTCAACCTTAATTCCCAATTTAAATGGTAGAAATATGTATTTGTAATAATGATAAAAACATGACTAATTACTAAAATACCCTTTCTGGTAAACATACTTTGAATATTAAATAGATAAAAAATTCCAGATTACAGATCACTTAGTGGAGATCTATTGAAGACTTCCATGTAGACTAAAACTAATACACAACAGTCTACAAGCCAAATTATGTAAAGAAACTATATCACCAAGTTGGCAATCAGCTACTTTGTGTCTATGAAGAGCAATGACAAGTGGGTCATTCTTTACTTTGTATCCTTCATACAGAGGAATCATACTCTCATTACTCGTCTTCTTAACCTTGATGGCACCCAAAATATTCCTAATTTGGGCTGATAATATTAATGGACAGCAGAACACTATTAGACATTACAACATACAAAATTTTTTTTTTTTTTCATTTAGAGGTAAATATTAGCATAGCTGACTTTCACAAAATTGCTAAAAAATCTTGTCTTGTGGACTGTAGTTGCTAGTATCGTCTTGCGTCAATACTAACATGAAATTCTTTAAACAGTAAATTTACAATAACAACTGAAAGATAAATAAATAGCTTCTGTGCACTTCAAAACTTAAGAAACATCAAGTAGCTCCCCAAGTCTGGCATGTGCACAGTATACACCTTACCTTGTTGCAAACTGCCTTGAAGGTGATTAACAAAAGCAGCTAAGATCGTTGCCACATTCATAACTTGTGAGCATTGTGCTAGACCAAGCGTAAAAAGTTCATTCCAGCAGGCTTTTACTAATGATATGCTGTTATCCTGTCTATTAAAAAGCACAATAATTTAATAAAACTAGCCATTTGCATTCCAACTTTATTTTTTTTCAATTTGAAGAACACTTCATAAAGGAGTAAAAACATTAAACATAAAACATTAATCTAATTCAATCCTTACAACCAACACCAAAATGCATCATTTTTCTTTGCATGCTAGAATTAAAAACCTGGTTTAAAGTGACATTTGTAAAGCAATAAATTTTTGTTTAAATTACCTAAAAGGAGATAGATTTCTATTACAAAAGCAAGCTGAAGTTACAGTAAATGACAACTGTCACAGTGTACTGCATCATGCTAGTTTTCTTAGGATTTAGGACAACACTTGCATGCCTGGACAAAAAAAGATTGCACTGTTCCTGTATTGTGGACACAGAACAGACTCAAAAGTCTTGTTTTTGTTTTATTTTTACTTGAAAACTGACAGGTTGGTATAATTTTTTCTTATTAAAGATACAGGTGAAATGGATCATGTATGATCAAGCTTGTGAGCTTCCTGACTGCTACTTTCTGCATCCCTTTCAAGTTTGGAATAAGGTTTTAAAATATGGACTTCAAAGTATAAATACCAGTCATAAGGATTTCTTTGCTGTAGCTTAAAATACCAATTCATATCCAGCCACTTCTGTATTAGTAACCTAACCTTCAGGAATGCCAAGCATATCTAACTCATAGAGCTTAACAAGAGCTCAGTACCTTAGCAAATCCCACCAGAGAGGAGTCAAATTCAGGTACTACGTTTCACAGTTTTAGCCAGTGAATATAAATACTGGGAATTTAAAAGAAGTACAAAATCTATCAAAGAAGAAAAGCATATTAAAGCTAGGATTTCAACTACAAAAATACAATGGAATGGATTTTTGCAAGAATGTTGATGTAATCTTCAATAACAGTTTTGATGATTTAGTGTAACACTAAGATGCCAAATGATAGATAAACACAGACTTGTCCTTAACTGGATTACAGAGAGCTTACTGAGAGCAGTATTTTTCATTATGATCAAGTTCTTGTTATGGCAGACATGATACAGTACATACAGCTTCTGCACAGATCTGTCACATCTTTGTCCATCTCCTTGAACATAATCAAGTGGACTATGCTGAGCACCACTGAAAATAGAGTTTACTGGCTACTCCTCTGGTCTGTGTGTAGATAAACATACCACCTACAGCATCTTTATGGCTGATCAAAGTTACACCAGAACAAGTTCTTAAGTTTGCTTCAGCAGCCTCACAAAACTAAGGCTGTAACCAGCCTGGTGAAGGTTTCAGTAGGAAACTCTCTTGTGAACAAAGATGCCCATGCAGGAAGATGAACTAATCAGTATCTGGCATAATTAACTACGTCATTAGGTCATCCTGCTGTGATTAAAGGAGAATGTTGCCTGGGGAGGAAACAACCTAGGCAATTATCCATCTTCCTTACAAAACCATTACTCATCATGCTCCATGAATTTCTCTGCAGTTTAAAAGTGAAATGAGTCACCCTCCTGAACATCACAATTATAGGATATAATATGCTCCATATATAAAGGCTGCATTAATTTCAAATAAATCTCCACTTGAAAATAGTTTGCATTTTAAGTGCTTCAAAGGAAAACTGTGAATTTATGTTATTTATATTCTGTTGCCCATGATCTTGACTGGGTCTGTAAATGCTATTACACGTGAATATTAACATTATTATGGCAGTTTACTCCTCCATATTTTTTTAAGCAGAAAAATATATTGCAAAATAACAGACAAAAACAGCATGTGCAGATTTTTCTTGTTAAATCTTTACGGAGAGAGAGGTCTTCTGTACTACATTTTATTTTTAAGAAGCAATTCCCATTTGTTGTTAGAATACCAGTTTGTACTAATTTGCAGTGTCTCTCTGTAACAAAAGCCTTTTTAAAACTTAGAATGATGTAATGTACCATATTTATTTGCTATGCATTTTGTAATTTTGCCGGTCAACAATTTCTACCAAAAAACCCCATCATATTTACCTATTTTTTTACCCCTATTATTCTTTAACTTTATATGACATTCCTTTCTCCTTCAAAACACAGGCTTAATTAAACGCAATACAGTATCTTTCCTTAAAAACTGCAGAATTATTTGGCTGAAGCATCTGAGTAAACTCAAATGGTAATCACAGATCATCCTTCTTTTGACAGATTTCCTGGAAAAGGGGACAATCCCTCATTTTAAAACACAATTCTCTTTGCTGCCACAGCCACAGGCTATTTTGATATTGAATTAAACAGAAACACTGCAGATGAGAACAAACTAACATGATTCATTCACCATTTGTGTCAGAGCTGATACAGTATCTTTGTTTGATGTATCTTCATAAAATTACTTCTGAATATAACATAAACTAGTTTTTCCCATGCACTTTGGACATGTCTTTTCATGATGATCAGCAATGGACTACAAAACTGAACTTAAGAAATTTAAGTGATACACTGAATTCTGATGGAGAAGCAGGATGTTATACAAACTGTAAAAAGAACAGTTAGAATTACCTTTTGGTTACAGGAGCTATTTATTTTTGGCAAATCTTCTAAAATTAGACAACTTTATTCTGAATGTTTGCTGAATCTAGCTAACCATTTTCTTCATGTAGGTTACTAAAGATAAAATTATTACTAGTAATTTACCTTACAAGGATAAAAATTTTGGGATTCAGACAGGTGCTTCTTTTTGGTGATTACTTGACAAGCATCAGGATGTAGCATAGAGCTGAAGCTATTAAAAAACTGATAGAAATTCCTATTTTCTCAAAATATATTTAGAAGCAGCAGTGTGCAGGCATTCAACTCCTTTAAAACGGCTCCTTTTTCTTACAAAACCTAACCAAAACCCTGAATTTGGACTCAAATTGGGACTAGTTTTGATTCAGAAAATTTACTGTACAATTAAGATTTATAACATTTTAATTATAAGTTTTATATTTTTAGAAATCCCTGAAGAAGACAGCAAAAACCAGAAATTCACAAGCACATATCCACAACACAAGTGAACAGAGTAACTGAACACTTACCCCAAAGCTTGGAAAGATGGAATGGAACGTGCCCAGTGCATGGACAAGAAAAGCAACCTGGAGGCAGACTCACAGATGTAGTGAACATTAAGATAATCAGGCATAGGAGAAGGCATGGTGAGCTGCAAAAAAAAAAAAAAAAAAAAAAAGTAGGAAGGAAAAAAGAAAAAAGAAGGAAGTGTAAGACAGTTAATTTACTTTCTTCATAATATGTTGAGGTAGAAATCAGTCTTTTGAGTTCCTTTTAAGTGAAAAAATAAAATTTTTCTTTAAATATAAAGGTATAATCCCAACACAAAACTGAATGACTGCCTTTTGCATTAATAGCCACATCATTACACGCTCTATGTCATATAACTACAAAGCAACAAAAAAGACAAAAAAGTTTGATTCGTAGATAAAGATTCATATCTTTATGAATCTGGGACAACTGGAGACGGAAGATCTCAAAACTCAACTTCTGAGACATTCTCAAAGAATAAGAGAGAAGAATCACT
>VYXF01006380.1:4602-42036 GCA_013397295.1 Polioptila caerulea | reverse complement strand
GAGAGAGTGCGCGAGAGAGAGTGAGAGAGCGAGAGAGCGAGAGAGAGAGAGAGAGAGAGAGAGCGAGAGAGAGAGAGCGAGAGAGTGTGTGTGTGTGCAAGAATTCTATTTCACAAAACTTTTTTTTTCTCTTTTGATTAATATTTTACAAATAAATACATGAGAAATCTTTTGGTGCTTGAGTAAAATGCCTAATAAATAGCTGCTCCCAAGTCCAAAAAATATAACCAACATACATCAGAAAGGACCTTCATAATGTTAGTAAGCAAAATTAGTGATGTTACCTGCATATGTGAATAAACAGATTTGACCCAAAATAGCTAAGAACTTGTAATTCTGTATTCAAAATTATTATTTTTTATTATAATGTTCTGGCTAATGCAATTTAAAAAAAACCCCGACGTTTGCATTAGAGAAGTTCATTTGAATGATCAAAACAGATGCTGGTAAGAGGGGTAAAGTTTAACCAAATGCCTGTTACTAAGTTTTCAGATGACCAAGCTTTTTGATTTGTCCATGAAAAATAAGATAATGAAAGAAAAACAGATAGAAGGAATTTCTGCAAGCTTGTAAAATGAGAAATGAATCCAGAAAATATATGGCTAACTAACACAGAAACTGTATTTAAGTCAATTACTACTATGCTAAAACAGGGTATCTATCCAAACAAGAAACTGACATTTACACTTAAAAGTCTCAAAATCCAGTTGCAGATTGCATCAGATCCACCCCTTAACAAGTGAGAATGTGGATGCTGACTGCTTCATGCAATGAAACGCTGACTCTGCTTCATGCAAATACTTTGTCTATGTAAATCCTTTTGTATTGATTACCCAGTATTTTTAAGGTAAGAAACTATAAAATAACAAGGGCAGCTAAACCACTGCAGAGCACAGTACTTTCTCCCAAACAAAGAATTAACCAATGAACAAAAGCAGTTTTGTTTTTGAAAATTAATGCCAATATCTGAATAATCCTCTAAGAAATTTTAAATAAAATTTAGTCAGATCATTATTGTACATCACTATGTCAAAATAGTTATAAACAATCAACAGTAAGAAAGTATTCAGTACCCTGAATGCTACATGAGCATCACTGAGTAGTGGCCCCTCTATTTCAACGATGTTCATGCTTGTTTCTCCACCAAGCAGCTGTGCTCTGGTGTCAGTACTTTCAGAGTTCTGGCATGCTGCACTCTCTCCTGGATTTAATGCTTTAGCAAGAGTATCAAATGCCCTGTAAGATCACAAACAAACAAAAAGAAAATTTCATTTCAGAGACCGTTTCAATTTAAAGGGGAACCTGCACAAGTCTGAAACCTGTATGTAGAAGTCTGTCTCCAAGAGAGAGATTTGGAAAATAAGTCAGTGGCATGCTTTTCCTGAGATTCCACTGAACTCTGAAAAAAAATTAGCAGCAGACCCTGTTTACACTAGTTGCCAACAAATTCACAGTTTTGACATATTGGTTGTGCAGTTTCACAGTTTGCTTTTCAAGATCTCTTTAGTGATGTTCACTGAGAGTGCTGGCATGAGTGTTTTGAGGACATGATCACCACACTGTTACAGTCACTTAGTGCATGCATAAATTTTACAGGGTTTTACTGCTAAGAAGTATAAACAGAGTAAGATTTTTTTTTTTTTTGTTAAGTAATCAGCTGTAGTTAGATTTTTCAACTTAATTTGAAAAGACTGCTTCAAAACACGTAAGAGAAAGCACTCCCATGCTTTCAATACAATCCTTAGTACCCTCTGCTGTGTGGCAGTGACTCTTGGCTTTCACAAGCACAAATGCTGGAGGGATGATGTCAGGACAAGCATAGATATATCACTCAATAGTTTGCTGCTTGATAATGTGTTGTTTTTCTGTTCATAAATACACCTGAGAACCACAGCTGACACACTTTCAATCAAAAACACACAGATTTGATCACTGCCTACAGACATGACATATCCTGGGAACAGCAACATTTCTATACAGTGTTGCATGAAAAACTTATGTACTAAGGCCTGAAAACCTTACAAAAGCTGATTATCAGCTTGTATGTAGATCTCATTCTCAATTTACAGACATAATTATTACCACAGAGTGTAAAATCACTGAACTAATGCCAAAATCTGAGATAGAACTTGGTCACCTTCTCTACCCCCACACTCTCTAGCTATATGAATTCACTAACACACTACAAAATCGAGCTGTTTGACATAACTATGCACAACCAAATGAAATATCACAGTGAAAGAGCAGCTGACACTGCCTCAAGGCTTGAGATGGTAAATGAACTACTTTTTGGTCCTCACTAGCTGGTGTACCTTGATGTGTACACATGAGGGTGACTGGGGCTACACAAGTGGACTATACAGACATACCTGGGCCATCTTCTGTCTCTGGTATGTTCAAAGCTGGCACAAAGGGAAGGTGTTCATGGCTCAGGTCTAGAAACTATACTATGGACTCCTGGTAGAAGATCTGAATTTCAGGTCTTCCACAATTCACCCTTTGCAGTCTTAGGTAGAACAGACAAACACAGTAGCTCAGTGACAGCTGCTTTTTCAGAAACAACAAGATCTCTGCAGGGCTCTCCATGTGGCAGGGACAGAAATTTAAGAGAGGAACAAGACTTCCCCTTTCCCAAAAAGGTAAATGTCATATGCATCTGTCACTATCCTGTATTTATTCTAGCACAGGTTGAAGAGTCCTTTTTAAATAGTGTGGGCATGTACACTTGTTAAACATGTCTGCCCATGATATTTTCTTCTCAACTCATTCTTCAATGTTGCTTTCAAAGAAATCTCCCTCTGTCTTGGGTTGCAGTGCAAAATGTAACCAAGGGGTATATTCCATCACCATTTGTTGGAACTGGGGTGGGGAGTGGGGTAATGTCCTGTCAATAGGCCAGCTGGTAAGAAACTAGCTAAGGAAGTTTCTTTATCTCTTCCACAACCCATCCTCCCTCCAGGGAGAGACCTTCTGCTAATGGGCCACGGTTAAAATTACATCATCCCACTGGGAAACACTCCATCCAGGGGGAGGAGCCAAGCCTTTCTACCTGGATAAAAACCTGAGATTTAGGACACCAAAGCAGCCTTTCCACTAAATTCCCAGAGGAACAGCTGCCTTTTCCACTGGATCTTCAGAGGAAGACTACACCCTTCTACAGGATCACTGCTCCAACCAAACTACAACTGCCACTCGAGGAAGACTGCAGCCACCATTCCAACTGGACTACTACCCACACCCTGACCAACAGGGTGTCAGGTTGTATTCTGACTCTGTCAGTGGTTTTCTTTTTCCTTTGTATTACTGCATGTATTTTTGTGTTTTTTTTTTGTCTTTTCCTTTTCCTAATAAATTGTATTTCTGACTTGGGAGTCTCTCACTGGTTTTGCTTTCAAACCAGAACACCCTCCTATCTCATAAACTGTCAGTAGTAAGCCAGCAGAAGTCAGTACCAGCTTTGCTTCCTCATGGCTCAGTAATTTGAGTCCTTTCCTACACAAAGCCCCAACATGAGCAATGTCTGTAAGGTAAATCATCATGGAAAAGAGAATCTAGAACAAAGCTTGCCTGGGAGCTATGAAAATCTAGCCCACAAAGTGAGAAAACAAGGCACAATCAACATTAAAATACATGGCATTGATATCCTTTGCTAGAAACAATTTTGATTCTCTTTCTGTCAGGCTCAGTCATCAACAGATACATAGGACTGCAGATAAACTGTAAAGAAAGAAGATCATGAAGCATTAGAGGACAAGGCATGTAAAATTACAATATAAAAGCAGTGGGGTGCTTGCAGCAAAAGTTGTACTCTATGTCAACAAAAATGAAATTGTAACTACTGCAAGCAATGAATACAATAAAATAAATGGAAAGTGTGGATGGATGAAATATGCTCCCTGAAGTCCCCTAAACTCTTCTTCCTCAATAAACATCTGCGTCTGTTAGATCATGCTGGCATAGGGCCTGATGGAGAAATCAATAATTTGGAGAAAAATTTTAGTTTCTCTTGGAGCAGCAACTTCACTTTTACAGCAATGTTTAACTTGAACCTCCCCACTGTTCAACTATTAGGTAACCTATTTGACAAGAGTATGTCAAGTCAGAGCTCTTTCAATCCCTCTGGCTGAGAGAAACTGATGCCTTTTCATAGACAGACCTTTAAAATTGAACAGAAATGCTGAAGTTAGTAAAAATAAGCATCTGGAAGTGCCAGCTAATGAAAGATGACTACATCTTTTTGAACAGCCATAGTATTGAATGATGTCTATCAGCACGTGGAACAATACTACTTACCCTGCATATTCTAACATTCTTTACCGAGGGGTACACAGCAAAGGCCCAAATCAGCATCTATAGAAAGTCAGACTGACTTTATAAGCAGTATATAAAGAAAGGAGCAGAAAAAATGTAATCTGCTTGCAATTACACAAAGCAGTAGAGACCACAAGGGAAATCAGGTATTTCAGCCACTATATGACCATCTTTTTCCCCTTAATGGATTTGCTCCACACACACTTTCAGAACAGCATGCAAAATGTAGACGGTGTATAAAAAAATACTGCTGGGACAGCAGTCAGAAGCTTGCATGAGATGACAACCAAGGTAGAACATGATTGTGATTGATGGAATAACTGTGGATGCTCTGTATAGTGTATATATATCTTACACATATGCTCACCACAATGGCTCAGTTAAAACCAGTGCAAAACACAAGTTTGTAAGATACTCAGTTGAATGTATTAATATTGATAATGAGAATTCTGTAACTTCTCCTGTGTAGGAGAATGCTTTTCCAGCTTTTAAGGTGATTAATAGTTACAGGCACTTAACTATCACACAGATGAGATCACTTAAGAACAAGTTTTCCAGGGTGATAGAAAGTACTAAGACTATAGTACTAGTACTAACATAGCTTAGTATGGCCCACCAAAAGGTAAGAAAATCAGCTGTAATATTTATACTGAAAATAATATCAAGTACAAACAACTAAAAGGAATTATTTCTCTAATGGAACTTTCTTTTTATTTCACTTGGAAGAATCTTACAATATTTATCTTCTACATGAGCTTATGCTGATATACTATTACTTTTAAAGCAGATAAATTTCCTACATTGTGATGATTTAACTAATTGACTGGTCTGAATTGACAGAGGCCATCTTCAAAAGGATAATATTTTTAAGTGTAACATGCCTTACCTTGTAACATCACTACTAGCTTGTTCTTCTTGCTTGAGTTCAGGCAATGATGATGCATCTCCATTACTCAAACTCTCAATCATGGATAGCTCTGTACTGCTTTGTGACATATCTTTGCATTTACTGAGATTTGCTAATGAAGTCACCACATTTGCCAGTGTACTTAAATCTCCTTGACATGCTTCTACCTAAGGGAAAAGAACAGCTTCTAATTCTCAGTTAATTGGCAGCAGTTAACCTGCAAGAGAAGAGTCTAACTTTCACATAAATAAAAAAATTGAGCAGATGTGAAGATACACCTGTAAGAAGACTGTTTCCAGTACATAGATAATCCAGTACATGGATAATCACCATACAGCAATTAGACACTGCACTGCATCTAAAATACGGAACATTTTGACATTTACTTGTAAAAGTAATAGCTACTTATTTCTGTCAGAAGGAATACTACTGATGGTAAGCAAGTGCAGAAAGATTTCACATCTCTACACACTAGTTTATCACCAGGAATGTAAGACTGCTCTATATTATATTTTTAGCATCTTCCTTCCCCATGTAAATGAGACAGTAGTAATAGGGTAGGAGAATGTCTGAGAGGAAGGAATGCATGAAAAGTCACCTTTATAAACAAGCAGAAAAAGAATTCTGCTGTAGCCTTTTTGGTGTTTATGTCTTTGTTTCACTGTAGAGGAAAAAAGCTGATTCAGTACTGGCTAACAGCTCAGAAAGGCAGTAAGACATGTCCCACTCTGTCNGGAGGAAAAAACACCCCCCCCCTTGAAAAAAAAAAAAAAAAAAAAAAAAAAAAAGTACATTATTACAGACAAGTATGCTGCTGCTAACACCAGACAGCAGACAGAGCAAGCAAAGAAAAATGTATGAAAACAGTATGAGGTAATTTAATATCAGCTAGAAAAACACAAATGCTTCCTATTGTGCATATGTGAGGAAGCTACCACATGGCTTTAGTGGATCAGTAAGTGTAATGAAATGGAAACAAAGTAAAATCACCTCAGAAATAAAACTGTCGATGAGATAGGTCTTACCAGCTTTGATTTAAAAAAAAAAAAAAGTGATTCTGGAGAAAATATCCAACCATATTTACAAATGGCACTGTGATAGTGCCATGAGAAGTTTTGTGAACACCTAACTCTTATTTGTACAGAAGACTGAGCTAAGTGTCAGGATTATCCCAACACAAAAATTAAAATAATAAGCCCTTATGGCTCTCTAAAATGTGAAGGAAGGGCATTTACTTTGTTGTGTTTTTAGCATTTTTACTGTGTGAGGCTAAAAGGATTCTTGTAAAGAGAAGGCATTTGTAACACTGGCGAATGTTGTAAAAGAGTGTTTTTAAAATTAATTAAATCAAATAGAACACTCTCCTCTCCTTATATATACAATTACAGCAATTAGCTCTACTTATTAAATCAGTCATATCATCACATACCTTATCTGAAGTCATCATCACTGTAGGCTCACTTTTTATTCCAGATGGATGAATGTTAACAAACATTCCTGATTCCAGCAAACCCGTTGATCTGACAGAAAACAGCACAAGTTTTAATTTTGAATAATTTAAAAACTGAATTTTGTTTTTCAGAGGACAGAGATAGCCACTTCTGAATACAAGTTACATACCTTGCTGTTTCATTGTCTGTTACAAAAGTTGGGGTTGCAGCTAATGGACTACGAAGATCTTTCCGAATGTAGATCTTTTCTGTAGAAGCTGCACAGTTTGAAGATTTTTCTCTTGACACTTCAATAGGTTTCCTCTCACACTGTACAGCTACAGAAGTAATACCCAACTATTAAATCACCCCGAATTACAGAATAAGAAATAATGTATTTTCCTATATTTAATATTTGATTTTAATAATAATTCTGAAAATAACTAAAATATATGTAAAATATATCCCATAACCAACAAGCTAACAAGTTGGATAAAAACCAGCACACCAACTTGATGAGTTCTAAGTGAATTGATGTAGTAGTCAGAGATCGAACATATACAACATTTTAAAGTTAAAATTAAGGGAGACATCCCCTCATTTTTAATTTGAATCAAAGTGCAAGCTTAAAGCTTCTCATCCTCTCACTCATCATCTCACACTCTCACTTCGTTTGTAAAGGACTCATGGTACGTTTTGCCCATTGAAAACCCTTGGATTGTGGGTCTGTGTTGAAACCACCTAACTTCATTCACTTAAAGAAGCTTAGCAAGTTAGGACCTCAGACAATACAGAGGGAAGGGTACATTAACAAAGTTCAGTTAAGACCATTTAAGATCAATCTGGGCAACACCCTGACCCACTGTCACTGACTTCAGAGAAGAAGTGGATTTTTAATTTGAATGACTCAGTGAAACAAGATGGAATGAATCCAGGCTTTAGCCTACAGATATATCATCTTGCTTTGAACATTAAAATGAAACTTACAGTATTATCCCCTATGGGGAAAATGTGGAGATGTGAATAATGTGTAACTTCAGATAAAAATTACAGACTTTTCAAGATAGCAGTAGACTGTGAGGCTATTCAAATTTTTACACTGATAAGTATCTTAAACGCCAAATGTTGTCATATTAAGTATTGAGAACACTATGGAAGTCAGCCTGCAACCCACAAATAGTACTTTAGAGAGTGGAAGATGGAGGCAAGTATTTAATCTTCCTTTGCAAATGTTATGCTCAGTAGCAGGGTCTCAATTTGTTGAGAAGAGGGTTCTTCAAGGGACAATTAACCCTCACTGAGGGAGCTGCAGCTCAAGACCATGCTAAGTTTTCTTTCCTTTCCCCACCACATTGAGGAACAAGACTTATCACCAAACAACCCTCTATCCCACTCATTATTTCCCCAAGACCCAGAGATTATTTTCCTGCCTTCTTGTCCCTAAGCCCAGTGATTTTCGTTCACTTAAAATGTCTTCTGTGGAGGGGCCTATTCTTACTTACTGCCAGCTGAACTATAGGGTAAAGATCCACTTTCACTGCCCCAGCTTTTCCTCCCTTTCTGAATTAATTTCCTCTGTGTTACTGATTTCTGCTGACAGAAGCAGGGCTGTAAGGAGGAAAATGTCCACAGAAGTTCAAGAGGGTCAGTAAAATAAGTGCAGGATGACAAGAGAGCAGAGAACTAGACCAATACTGTACATACTGCAACAGTGTCACAGTAGTAGGTCTGAAGAATTTGTGTTGTGTGTGATTTTCTGTGTATTTAGTATTCTGATACTGCTGTGATATTGCAATATCACTACATCTAATGTATGGAAGGCAAAAAAGGAACTTGGAATCGGCAGGAATTGGTAAGAACTGAACTTTAGATCACTATGGATCTTTGCCTCGTGAATAACTGTCTCTGCACACCTTTACCAAAAGTGAACAGCAATTGCCAGTAACCTCAGTTGTGGAAAAACTGAAAGGAACGTAGAGTTCAAAAAGTTCAGCAGCTTAATTTACACATAAAAAAGTTGAACTGCACAAAAAAAAAAATGCAGATATGTTTGATATTTGCCAGGTAGAAGTAACAATTTATTCACTTTCATCACATGGGATGGAGCTTATTAAGTTTTTAAAGCAAACACCTGAAAGCCTTTACTTGTACAAATCTTTAAAGAAAAAAGAAACAATTATTTAAAAACATATAACCAAGATAGCGATTTGTATCTATACAAAGCATATCTTTTGTACCACGAACTAGCTGCCAGGTAGAGTAGTTTGCTCTTATTCCGACTTACAGTCTTGTTTCATCCCAAAGGCAATGCATCTCTGTAGCCTACAATACTGACAGCGATTTCGGTGGTGTTTATTAATGACACAGTCTTTTGTTCCTCGGCAGGAATAAACTAAATTCTTCCGTATACTCCTTTTAAAGAATCCTTTGCATCCCTCACAGGTTACTGCTCCATAATGACGCCCTAGTTACAAGATAACAGCAACTGTGACATTAATTTTACAGTATAATATTATTTTTTTAGACTTTACATTTATTAAAGACAAAGTATTAGCTATTTTACCCAGAAAAGGAACATTATTATTCCACAAGTGTTGCAGATCTTAAAATATATTTGGGCTATAAAACAACATAAAAAAGCAAGTCAACCGTTTTTTGAGTTCAAAGCACTTAAAGGATTTTACAAACAAGCAAGTTGCTTATTAAATTATTTCCTTATCTGTTGAAAGTAGTGCTCAAAAAGAAAACAGGTTAGCAAGAACACAGCAAAAAAATAATTTATACATTTCTATAGTAATTTTCCTTACAGACAAGCCCTGTGATTGCTCATTACAAGTTCAGCTGTTGAAATTCTATGCATTAAATCTAATGAAACCATGGAAAGTACAAACATGGCAAACAGCATGAGGCAATCACTTTAACGCTTTACTTTCAACTTTCATTTTCCCAACAGAGTAATGGTACATCCATAGTTCTTGCAGTAAAACATCAATGAAAGAATAATTTAGAATAGCTCTAATTTTTTTTGAAGACCAGTTCTGCAAATTTTCTGCACAATATAAAAATTTCAAATATATTCTACAAAAAGCAAGTTTTAAAATTATTTTTAGAAGTAAATTATTTTGATTTTGTATAAAATATAAACATTACTAAAAAGGATTTATGAAGGCATGCTTGGCAGTTACAACAACTTTAATTTATGAATCCTTGAAATACCTATGGCACATCACAAATATGACCTAATTTAGGAGAAAATACTTTCAGATTTTTTCCCAAAGTTTCTAGAAATTCTGACAGGTTTTCTAGATTCCTTTATCACAACCTTTTTACCACTACTAAAATGTGAAATTTCAAAAGCATATATATGAAAAGAATAATGTCTGAAACATTTTAGTGGCAGCTGGATTATGAATATTCATTCTGCAAAGTACCAGGGCTGCTTCTTCACCTATTCTTTTGATGTAGCTTCTTGGATTCCAGCTTGGAAATGTCTGCAAAAGCAGTTTTCAGTCCTTGTCACATGGGAGGCTCCCCAAAACCTGTAGCTGCTCAGAGGAACATGGCACTCTCCCCAAAGTCATTAACACTGCCCAATATTCCAAGGCCAGTACAGGAGGAAAACCTCCTTGGATCTCCAGCCCCTCAAGGGAGACTCCAGCTCCCCTTTGGGGAGTCAGAGAAGTTTTAACAATTCGAACACACCAATAAGATCTTTGCCTTAAGTTTGGCAGAAATTTACTTGAGATGGGTGAGGTCTGACAAGTACTTAGAGCTCAAACAACTGTATTTTTTTATGTTAAACTTTGACAATTAAAAAAAAAAATTAATACATTTTACTTTCTAGCAAGTTTGCTCCCTGCTGAAGTGAGACCTCATAGTGCTCTGCAGGCTCCTCACAAGTAGAAATGGATGAGCAGGCACTGATCTACCCCCTCTGGTGCCAGAACCCAAGGGTCATGATGTTGGTCAGAGAGATTTTTGGTTAGATGTTAGGAAAAAGGTTCTTCACCCAGAGGGTTGTTGGGCACTGGAACAGGCTTCCCCAGAAAGAGGTCACAGCACCAACCTGACAGAGCTCAGGGTGTGTCTGGAAAATGCTCTCAGGCATAGGGCATGACTCTTGGGGCGTCCTGTGCAGGGCCAGGAGTTGGACTTCAGTGATCCCTGTGGGTTCCTTCCAACTCAGTATATTCTATGATTCTACATAAAATATGTAAACAATAAATCCTATCCATGAATGCTAGAGTACTATTTAGTGACATTCTCTACTGCATATATAGAAATTTATACAAGTATATGCCTGCAAAATGTTACACAGCTTCAGAAGAATTTTAAACTTTTATGAAATTGCACCACCTTAAAAAAATAAAGAAAAAAAAAATACCTGATGCTTTGTCTCCACATACAACACACAGATCAAACACTTTATTTAGGCCCTGTTCACTGGGGGAGTTGTCTGTCAAAATCTGAAAAAAAGTGTGAAAGAATTTAATTTTAATTTTTCTTTTTCTTACCATCTAGAAACAGTAAATTATATCTCATGCTTGTGGTTTTTGTGTAAGACAGGAGACTAAATCCACCAAGTATCATGTTTTCTTGATTACATCTAATAGTTTTCAGAGACACAAAGTCACTTCCTGCCACACCACTGTGCTCCCCCTTCAGGAAGGAACAAGAGTTTTACTTGCTATGCTTTTGAGAAGAATTCAAGATTTCATTTCTCTAAATACTACTTTTGCAAAATGGACTGACATTTTGAAAAACCTGCAGCGTTTGCATACTCTTACCTTTTATTCAATTTTATATTTATATACTAATGGCTCATCCATAGTATGAAAGAGACGGAACCACTAAACAGATGGAACAAGAAAAATCCCTTGTAAAGGCTACTAGATCTACACAGAGGCTTATTAACTCTTTTTTTTTTTATAATAAACATAAATATAGACCAAAAGAAAATGTACTCTGGACACTACCATTAACTTCTGACTGGTTAGCTTGGCTTTCAGTAACAATTCAACACTATTAAGGTATTATTGTCTTGTCTCATTCCTTTATCTCTGGTACCTGTAAAACTTTGTTAAGCACATAATTTTAGAATCGCAGTACTACCAGAACATTCCACTTAATCTTTGAAAACTATCCCACTACAACATAAATAAAGGAAAGGAAAAACTCCATTTAAAAAAGGAACACACAAATCACAAGTAAAACCCAAACATCATCTTGACATAGAAAGGAAAAAAATGTTCTTCTCATTAAAAAGAGAATATAGTTTAGAAGCGTGAAGTTTTTAACTTCCACTGTGCCTTAAAGGGAAGCCTGTCTCCTCATTCTTGCTTCACATATTCAGAACAGGACCTCTGATAAAAAGGGAAGTAACCGAAACATAAAGTACTCTCTCTTCTATAGAGAAAATTTAGAAATTCTGCTTTTTAGAGTTTGGAAGACAGCACAGATGATATATGTAAGAAAGTGTAACAAGCATACTTCTTTCTAGTTAGCCTTGTTAACAATACTGTCTCTGAGATTAATCTCTTAAGTTTTCTTTTAAAAAAAACCAAATTTTAGGAAAAATAAGATGATGAGTTAAGAGCGTATTAACCTTTTGATCTTTCCAAATTTCCAGTATAAAGGTCAGGTATTTTCAAGATAATATATAAAATATATATAGATAAATTCTAAGTCCTTCCATAAATTAAAGCTGCACTGAAATGGGAAATTCCACATAAGGAAGGACTACAGAATTGGCCCATGAGAAGATAAAAATCCCAGGGAACTTATTAATTGACCTTGAACCTGAAGAATAAAAATTAATCATTAATATGAAGAAGAGCCACTTAAGTTAAAAGAGATGATGGGAGAAAGGGTCTTGTCAAATGAGTCAATATAAAGATAAGATGCAATAACAGAGGTTTTTGGCAGAACAAATAGGCATTTCAAGTAAAGGCTACAGAAGAAGAAAACAGGTGAAATTGCAGATGGAAAGATCATTTGAGGGAGAAAATATAAAAGATCCCAAAGGAATGCAGGTGAACAACAAATGAATGGTACTATGTATTTCATGAACTTTTAAATGGACAAAGGAAATCTCTACCCACACATATCCATGGACAATTGAACAATGTAATTGGAGTGACAGAATACTCTGTTGCCTCTCAAACTGAACCTATTTTGCCCAAATGATACAATCAGAACTACAGCTTTCAATTTTTTGTACAGATGTCCTCTTTTCCTGAATTTTGCCTTTTAAACCAGTGTGGCACACTTCTCCATTTCTTAAGTTGTCTTTAAAAATAATTTTTATGTGGACTACTCATTTCTCCGCTGGTTTATATTTTTGTTGAGGCTTACCTAAAATACAAAGTGTATGATAACACTAAGCATGCTTCAGTGCCTCTCAAGAGGATTGGCTTTTGCTACTGGTCCCCTATTCACAGCAATCAAATTCTCTGGAGCAAGGACCTAGGATGCCCATTTCCAAAGAACTGTGAGTTTCAAAAACAGAAGTATTTTATAATACAGATATTCTTTCAAGCTTATACAACGTGTGGGTAGTGAATCAGTGGACTGGTTCATAGAAGAGCACAAACTAAACACTTCAAGGGTCTGCAGCTCTTCAAGCAAGCTCAAATGAGATTGCTTGAAAGAAGATTTCATAGTGATTTATAAACCCCCACACAAATCCTTAATAGTATCTTACAGTGCAAAAGACACCTAATTTAACACTTCTCTCCAATGGTCAAATCACCTAATACATTCTTTGTACACTATACAATACTATAGGATATTATACAGACTAAAGCTTACATGGCCTATATAAACAACAAAAAAGGCTGTTTAATAGCAGCTCAAATATGATGGTCTTACTGCAGTCTCCAAATCAGGAGGTTGCTCTGTATCATCAGTTAATGGAAGTAAAAGGGTATGCTCAGAAAGATCATTATTTACTTGGCCATCTTTTAATATTTTTCCTTAAGCAGCTGTTTATGGTCATAATATTCAAGTGTTTGATATGGAACTAAATAGACGGCAGCTATCTAAATATTGCCTACCCTACCACTGATGAATTGGAACAGCAGCATAAATGTGCATGGGTGAATTAATTTTACACAGTAACTGTACTTTAGCTGGAGTGCAGTAACCTCCTACTTCATGCTGAAGGATGTCACATCTTCCAGTTCTTCTCGCATGTTTTCGACATTCTTCACATCAGTGCCATCCCATCCCTACCAGGCTGAGGATGTGGGACAGAAAGCTTGGAAGCTGTAGGGTCGCAACTAAGGAAGTGGCATATATAACGAGCATGGAGTAAGATGCACTGAGGACCAGTTTAGGGAGTTACAACCCTGGCTAGTTAGAATACCACATTAGTAAACCCAAAATCTTTAGTGTTATTTTCTCACCCCATGGAGTAATGTATTTCCCTACTAAATAGTCTGAGCACTGCTGTGGACTACAATTCACACAGCTGAACAGCAGTTGCAACAGTGTACAAAAAGGAAAATGAGCACAAGGAAATGTTAAGTGAGAAGGACAATGGAAGAAAGTGGATGTTTTTCAACAATACATGAAAACAGGTGGAGAGTTAACGAGCAGAAATAAAGGCTTGCTGGCATCGCAGAATCTGGAAATTATAATAAAAATAACTGTATTCTTCCTAATGTCATGAGCTAACATATAAATTTTAAATGCAAGAAATTTACTAAAAAATGTTTTTTTCATAATTTTTAAGTACACACAATAAGTTGTAGTGCAAGGAAAATTATACTTTAAAAAAAATCAAAAAGGAGAACCCGGACAGACTTATTTGGAAATAAAACATCTTTTCTTATCCAATCTGAATTAAAATTATGAAATAAAGTGGATTATCTACCTGGATGTGTTGTGCAGATATATCAGGGGATGCAAAAAACAGTTGGTTGACACCTGCAGCATCTGGAGTTGCTAGGATAACTTTTCCTGGAGTGGAATCTTGTCTGGCAAGGATCACCTTGCTTGGGGTAGAGCCATCATGATTTGTTAAGATGAACTGCTTGCCTGCTGAGTTCTGATCAAGTGCTGTAACAATCTGAATCTTCTGGCCCGTCTGCTGATCTGTGACAATCTAATAATACATTTATCTCAAATTGTTATGGTAATTTAAGTTAGCTTTTTGGACCCAATCCGGGCACTTGAAGAAAATGGGAATTTTGCCTTTCACATTTGAGAAGCAGGAGCATCTTCCCCTCCATCACACAAGAGCAAATTAAACTCAAGCGAAAACTTGGATTTTCACTGTATTTGAAACATATTTCAATCACGGATGTTTGAAGTCAAAACCTGAGTTTGTACTCAATTTTTAAAACTGGCATATGCTTTTACAACACTGAAACTCTTGCCAATTCTAACATCCAGAACTCAAGGCATATCTATAGCTGAGCCCTAAGACCCATCAGGTTATAAGAAATCTTAAATCTTGAATTCACTGCATTCTACGCAAAGTGTTTGCAGCACCTTCAAAGTTTGGTTACTTGAGAAAAAACTTAAAACCACAAATGTAGATGTCCAGGTGAAAAAAGTAAGAGGCAAACAGCAGGAAAAGCAATTATATTGTTGCATCTGTATTTACATTTTAGACTTCCTTTTGTGGAGACCTTTCTTTACATATACATTTCTAAATAAAATAAGTGAAACAGAATCTCTTTCCCTGTCTTCTTTTCTTTTTTTTTTTTTAAGAAAAAAATTATTTTCATTTTATAATCAAGAACAGATCTACAGGGTGTTTCTTTTGATTTTATCCCTATTTTCAAGAGAAAATACAACAGAATTTTATTAAATAATCCTCCACTTTTTGTCAACTCTGTCAAAGGATTATAATCCTCAGAGAAAATAATCAAGATTTTATATATATATTTCATTATAAATCTCACTTTTAGTCACATCATTTCTCCATCAAAATGCCTATATGGAAAATTGCCTAATTTATTCTGGACACTAAGGAGAATTATCCTACAAAGACTTTTCCATGCAAACTATTTTGAAATACAGATCAATAAAACAGCTCCTATTAACTTGTTTTTTAAACTATAGCCAAACATTTATGTTTATCGACACATCCCCAACAGTCACATTACAGATAAGAATTTTATTTTTATTACATATTTTATTTAATTGTCTAATACTTACCATAACTAGTTCCATAGTAATTGGGGTGCCAATATTAATTATATTTCCTAGGTGGAGAACCATGGTGCAAAGAAACTGAATGAGGCATAATTTCACAGGAGTTTTTTATCAACTTTGCTACTGCACCTTCACAATAGGCTTATTACTTTCTCTAAATGCTCAATACCTGTGCATAGTTTACATTTTAAAAAGATAAGCAGTGATGAGTATCCAATTTCAGCATTTATAACACAATATTGCCGCTTTCAAATATTCAGAAATCCTGAGTTTCAATACACAAAATTAATGTGTTTCTTTCAGGTGGCCTTGTGCTCTTAACATTCTAATGTTCAAATTTCAATCTTTTTTTCTGCAAAATATGATTAAAAGCATATCTAAGAGAAAAGTGCAGGTAAAATTCTAAATGCTAAAGAACAAAAATAATCATGGTATTTGGGGTATAGGGGGGGAAGACAATGCTAAAGCATGACAATAATTATCAACATGATAAATTTTCTGTTCAGTATTTTGTATATCCACGTGTCTGGGACCACAATGGCTACAGCAGACCCTTATTTCTTCTTTAAATTCCTTTATGTTGGTTCTATATTCTTTAGAAGGCAAATTTCCTTGCCCTCTCCATTTCCTTCATTCCTTAAATTCCTTTTCCTTGTTCCATTTTCCTTCATTTACCATCTTTATTTTTACACTCCTGAGTAATTTTTTGCTATTTTCAAAGTAGCTGATATTCTATTCCCCTTCTTTCCAAACATCTGTTTTATTGGGATTAGGAGAAACCCAATGTATGTTATGCTCAACAGGGGGAACAGATGTACAAAAGCCAATCAGAAAACTGTTTTTTTTTGAATTTCCAGACCTGCTCTTTGAAAGACACTCATAGCTAAAATCTGTTTCCCTATCAAATCTTAAAAGCACAAAAAAGGCATATACTCCATCTATTTATTTTATATTGTATATATATTTGTATATTTTATACAAAGTATACTCAAAAACCAGCATGTCCTAAACAGTAAAGACACAAACTTGAACTATAGCTGAAACTGTTTTGGGGACTTTTTTCCTATCTTAGCCCAGCTGTATAATTAAAAAAAAATATGTACTTGTAGAAAAATATGGCAGGAGAGTAGGCAGAAGAACCACTGCTACTTCACCCAATTCACTTCACCTTCTATTTAACAAATAGTGTCTCAATCTTCAAATGAGTTCCTGCAATTCTAGGAGGATGCCCAGGTAGTTTTTACTACATGGTATAGTATTACATTAATATCCTTACAAAGCCATTCAACCTGCACAAGTGATTTCTGCAGCTGACAAGCATTTGACAACTGACAGAGGCATAAGAGAAAGCAGTTTAAACAATTAAGCACGTTCTGTCTGCAGCTGACCTGTTATGGCCATACACCTGCAAAACTTCCACCTACATTGCAATGGGGACACTGAAAAGTGGAGCAGCTCACCATAGTACAATAACTTGCAATACCTAAATGTCAAGGTAAGAGAAAAAATTAATCAGAGGGAAGAGGAAAAACACTTATCTTCTGACCATGAATCCACCACGAATCAGTGACAACAGATTATCTTTCTTAATAATCTGAAACTCAATATTGCTAAAACAATATTATAAAACAGGAATATACCAATTCAGGATTGACTGCATAAAAAATAAACTACCCTCATGTATTTCATTTAAGCACCCTGATGATAATGAAAGATATTCTTCTCCTTTATCGCTTTTAAGCCTTTTCTGTTAGCAAGTTTTGACTTCCATTTGAACATCATTTCAATAAATTAAACACCTCAGTAACTGTGTGTTCCTACTTTACAAAAAAGAAAATATCTAAACACAGACAACTAATACATTTATTTATAACAGATGTTGTGCAGAAATACCTGTTGAACAAATGTAATATTCAACTTTTCTCCCAGAAGAAATGTTAGCTTTCCCTAAGAAGAGTGACTAATGAAACAAGTTTTAAAGAACATTTTATTGATCAGTATTTCAGATAATTAGGTGCATTTAATGATAATAAAGGAAAAAATATTGACTGAAAATATATACTCAAAATAATTTAATGTAGCATTTATGGTGGACATTTCACTGAGGCACATTTATTCCTACAAACTACTTTGCTCTTCACATAAATTCTTCTCTAAAGCAAAATTTTTATTACTAAGTTTGATACTAGTGATACTTTGATCTACTAGTTTGTAGATGTCTCTTGCAGGAAGGATATGTTTTGACTAAGTGTTGTTCCACACATATCAAGAGAGAACAACCAAAGTGCTTACCGTCCTTTTTGAAGGCAGAATGGTGGTTAATTGATGAGCACAAATTAATTAATAAAAAGTACAGCTGTACACGAAGTGTAGAAACAGAGTGAGGGTAGTTGACAGAATGAAGACCTACTGGATTGGTAAAGCAGATACCACAACTAAAGCACAGGTGGGGGGCAATAAATCTAAAAAAACCCACTATGTATGGGGGGTGGTTGTGAAGAGTCTTGGAAGGTTGAAATCTTGAACATAATATACCAAAACAGGAAAAAGCAGAGGAAATTATTTATGAGTGAAGCTGGTAAAAGAAAAAGCAGCCAAGATTTTACTAGCAGCCGGCTCACTTAAATGTGTGCTTTTGTATGAACAACATATATCTGAGAATATTTTTTACATTTATTCTGCAGTTGATATTTTTCTCTACAGTGAAAATTAAAAATAAAATGGACTTGCACTGACTTCTAAGGCATAAAATATAAAATTTCATTCCCCAAATCTTCCTAGTCTCCATATACACATTCCTATGTTGATTTAAGCACCTACATTGCTAAAAATCTCACCACCCTTACTTCAACTGGAGGTTATTACTTGGCTAGGCTACGGATTATAATACCAAGACATACAAACCAGTATTCTTCTGAGACATAAAGTTTCCCTGCAGTTTTTCATGACTTCAAGGATACAATGCAGTATTTCCCTGCTTCTGCTCCAAAATGTAGAAATCCTCCAACTTAGCTGAACTACCAAATCAACAAAATATTCAACTTTCAAAGAATAGCTTCACTTGCAAAAAGTATTTTTCTGTTCAGTGATTTAGGATTTCTGTAATGGTAAAATTCTTATAAGGGGTGAAAAAAAGGAAAAAACAGAGGAAAGACTGGAATGATGTTTTATTCCTGTTTATATAGAAAGGGTCTCTGCCATCTGGGGCTGAATATTTACATTAAAGCAAGTAACATGATGAAAACAAAAAAGAATTGCATGTAAAAACAGGCAGAAGCAAATAGTTCATCTGTTCTTTCAAAATGCATCAGATGAAGCATACCTGTATACGCTGGGATAAAGAGAGGCCTGAATCTGCAGGGACAATCTGTATTCGTTGTGGTGTCCCATCCATTAGTGTTTGTGTACCACTTTCCTGGGAATGTGTAACCTAGAAAGAAGAAACAAATGTAATGGACTGACAATGGATATACTGTTTTAATGGACCCACTACCTTAGTGAATTAAACCTAAGGTTTCATCAACTTCTAATTTCTCTGAACAAGGCTATGGAAAGTCTGACACTCTCTTTCTATAAAAAAATGCGAATGCTTGTAATCTAATTCAACACCTTACTTTTTTTAATTAGAAAATTCTGTTTTAAACCCATTTTTAAATACCTTTCAATGTGAAATTTACAAACACTTTAAGTAAAGCAATTAGTTGTTGACAAGTCTATGTATGTCAACCAAACTGAGTATTTACTACTGTTGATGTTCATGAGACAACACCAGTCATCACAGTTGTGCTATGTTTGCAAAAAATGTATTTTAATGGCTCACTTGAAGTGACAGAAAGGTTTTTTGAAAGGAAACACAGCAGTTGGCAGTTTCAATTCTGTTTTTCTGTTAAAGAATTCTATACTGGGGAACTATTAACAAAGGTAGGGAAAACTAATAAATTGTGTGACGTTTGCAAACAGTCTATCTTGTATTAAAATCTTTGCATGAATGCTCTCAATTAATGGAATTGTTTTAACAATTATCAGTATTTTAAAAATTCTTCACATCCAACAGCCAATGGCATATGGGGGAAGGTATTGTATTATTCATTACATTATCTCAATAAAAGGACAGCTGCCATTTGTAGAGGCTTGATCAGAAAGGCCAGTTTTTGCAGTACAAAAATAATTTGTATTCACAGAGTTTAGACACCTTCAAATTGAAATTTTTGTCTTAAATTCCCAGGTAAGTCCAAAACCTTTTTGCTATTCACAAAATCGCCAGCAACATCCTCCAAATCTGTATTACCAATAATTCCCAGTATTTACACCATTATACAAACACTCCTCTGCATCTGATTGCCCCTCTGCCTCTCCCAATTAATATAGAGAATATATATGTATATTACAGTAAAGGTACTGTTTCGTAACAGTTTGTAAGGGTTTTTTGTTCCTCCTGTATCAGCTTCCTGATTTCGCAACCATACTGTCATCTAAATGCTAGTACCAGCAGAAAAAAGCAGGCCAGAACATGCAGCTGGAGCTCAGTGTGAGAGGGGGACAGGGTGGAGGGTAAGATTTCCCCTTACAGCAGAAATACAAACTCCCATCAACCTATGTTGATTTTGAAATTTTGCCCAAAAAGGTGTTACTTTTGGAGCAGTCTCATAATCTACTTGCTCCTCTCCCCTCAGTGTGGTAGGTAAAACTATCTGGTTAGTCATTCTGTTATCTGGAACAGGACAGCAATGCAGTCTGAAAAGCAGCCCAGCAAACAAAGGCTATTCTTAGCACAGATCAAACCATCAATCCAATCTCCACAAGGCTCAGAAGCAGATGCATCAGAACAAATGAGTGAGGCTAAGCTGCTGGGGAGATTGCATAAGCTGCCAGCACCACCAAAAGAAATGCTTGTCAAACTACTGCCCAAGCCATTTCTGTACAGTGCTTTCTAAAATATCTGATTTTTCTGAGTACAAGTACTCAGAACAAGTACTTTTACTTGTACATGTAAACAATACAAGTTTACAAGTACAAGTACTTTGAAACAATTCATCCACTTCTTTGCCTAAGTAAAGGACAAAAAACTGCTCATTACCCAGCAGCATTTTCAGTTCAAGAGAGGTACTTTTAAGCACTGAAGTTCTGCATCAGCCACTCAAATGGACAGGTACATGTGGTGATTCAGAAGCAATTAAAAGTTTTACGTGCATTTACCTTTGCTTAACAAAATAAGCTACATATTATAGAACTACTTTACATTCGCTCCCTTAAAATGTCATGATCCATATGTTGTGTAAGGTAAAGCTGCTTTTTGATCCCACAAAATATCAGCTTGACAGTTTTACTTCTATGCAGAATACAAGTTTTTTTATTGCAGTTAATACTGATAAGAGTAACTGCAAAATTTGTTTGAAATTTTTACGTGTGTGACAGACTGTTTCAACAACTATGTAGCTTTGCTCTGTTACAGTAAACTTGCAGGACCATGGAAATGAACCACCATATACTTAGTCTACCCAGCCACAGATTAAAGAAAGAAGAATGCTGCACGCTCTTGGCAGGTAGCTTCCCTACATGAATCAAGAAATGTGGTCTAGATATGGATATAGGAATTATCTTGCACTGAGCAAAAGATGACGAGCAGATGGCAGAATCTCAGAAACGACAATCACTGCACAATGCCCCACACACACAGGGTCATATTTTGCCTAAATGTTTTGTTCTCATGCAAAAAGTCCTAAATTACCAAAAGCATGTTTGTGAACACCATTGTAAAATTGTTGTGGTAATTTTGTGATTTAAAATGCTTCATGAACAAGAATTAATATTATAAAAATATAAAAATCTATGTACAAAACACTTCTGACCATTATTTCAATGAGACACAGAAGCATTTCTGTTCTCCTTAATATTGGAACACCTTTTCCATTCAGGTCTTTTTCCTTTCCTTTCCTAGTTATGTAAATTTTTCTGGTAAATTCAATTAAAACTTCTTCAACATTCAAGAGTATTATAAATGCTCGCAAAAATACTGCTGTAGTTCTCAACATCTTAAACTATGATTTTTCAGTACTTACAGTGATTAGGAATGCCACCAAGCAATTATAAGCCTGTAGGTAGGCAGGAATGTCAGTTATTGCATAGAGACCCCTGTGAGACTGCTTTCCTTGCTGATTTCACCTTTCAGGCAGCACAATCATGCATGGCATGCACCTTTGACAATAATTCTGGCTTAAGGAGTCCCAGCTTGCATTGCCCTCAGGGATGCTTTTCAGTCCTTCCAACCATGTGCCTGGTAGGGCTGCACCTTGTACAAAGTAAGGACACTGATCACAACCAATAGGGAGATGACCTTCCTCCACTCTGCTGTAATTAATTGCTTTTCCTAGTTTTGTCCACCAGCTGATGAAACACACAGCTTACAAGAGCAAGACTAGCGCAGTGTGACAATAAGTGGCTAAGTGAGGCCTGGGGAATGGTTATGCTGCACTGCTGCAAAATACAGTGTGACCGTATCAGACACAGTAAAACCTTGCCAAAGGACAAATCCTAATCGACACTGCTGACAAAACAGCCATGAAAACTGTAGAGCTGTGATTTCACCATGAACAGGAACAGCTACAGTTCTCTGCAGCACTGCACTTTCACTGTTTTCTCCACTGCCTTCTTCTGGCTAGCAGCCATCTCCTTTGTGTTGGCTCTGGTAGTCATTGGAGCCTTAGATTCTACCCGATGCTAACCCAGCAGAAAACCTTCCACTCGTTTTGGATGGGTTATTAGCTTGCTGTTGGTGGGAAAATTAATAAGGAAAGAAATAGAAAAAGGACACTCTCTCTCCCAGAGTACTGAGATACAAAGTCAGCTCAGTGTCTCCTGGAATCATGTTATGAAATTGAGAAACAACCCCCACAGAGGCTGAACACCATCATCACACCATCCTATAACTGGAATGTACACTTCAGCTAGCTTTGACTAGCCTTGTACTGTGAAAAAGAAACAAATTTAATCAGGAAATACAGCCCTTTATAGACCTCAACAAAGAATTATAGTCCCAAAGCAAAACGGCATTAAACATGCGTTCTTGCCTAATAAAGAGGACAAGTAATAAAAACAAAACATCATACATCCCATAAACCACTTATGTCCTTTTGAGATAGCCTTAGCAACACTCAGATGCTACAAAAATAAAAGCTGTGAGAATTTATTCAGAGTAGAATTAACCATCCCATCCCCCACTCCAACCTTTCCATCTGAAATCAAGGCTGAGAGGAAATAAAATTAGTTGAGAAGTAAGTCTATGTCTAGACAAGAATCCAAGAGTGAATATTTCAAGCTAAAAAAATAACATTTATTAAGAGATAAATAAATTACTGCCTTTATCTAATTAAAGTGGTTGTAATTTTAAATAAGTCTATGCTATGCGGAAACTTTCTAGATAACTATGTATACTCATATCCACACTCTCAAACTATCTGTGCATCTCGGGTAGTTCTCTGGCTGCAGTACACAGATTCTGCACACAGGTCACAGAGAACTAAAACTAGAAATCTGCAGAAACAGAACCGCAGTCTTTCTTTTGACACATAGCAAGCAGATACATCTGAACGTGAAGAACACGGCAAAATTTTACTAGTGAAAACAAAAATGACAAATGAAGTAATTGCACAGCTGTGAAGTAAAAGCTGTGTCCTGATTTTTTCAACTAAGAGTAAAGCAATTACACAACCAGATGGCTCTCTGAAAACCACTACAGGCTCAGACAGCAAGCTGAAAAGCTAGTGACTTACTAATAACACTGCTAGATTGTTCTTAACTTCTGTGGGGCGAACTTTGGCAGAAAAGGCTTTGCAGCATAACTTTAAAATGGACATAGTAGGTTCTTCTGTCTTCTGAGGGAAGTGTCCAGAAGCCCTGCCTAGACCAAAAATTTTCTCTTGTGATTTTGGTTTTTACATATCATTCTGTGCATTTTATTATTCACTTTCTCTTAAATAGGACTCAAAATTTATGTACCTCTCCCATGTGCTGTTCAAAAATTTGATGGGCCAGTTCCTCTATGGTTGCCATGATCTTTAATCACCAGAATTTCCTGTCAAAGAAAGGAAAGAAGATGCTTAACATCTGTAGTTTCAAAAGTAAAAATATCTCGGGGAAAATATAGTTCACGTAAGTATGTTCACAGTCTTATGAAGATGAAATCCCTGCAGAATTTAAAGTTCAATTATGCTATTAAAAAGAAATAATTTGCTATTTGAAATACTAAACTTCGTATTGTTTTATTTAAGAAACTCACACAGAGACTTCCTATTTTTCCTCTTCTGCTTTTCCAATAAACAACAATATAGTAAAATCACTGTGAGAAAAGAAGTCTATTACTGACCATGACATCAGGTACATTTTTAACATCTTAAAAAATTGGAACACAGACAGTTTTGTTAATGCAAATCAAGAGGGGCTAATCTAACTTCTTCTGAACTCATACAGATTTTTTACTATTAACAGCAGTGTTTGAAGGTCAATTTTGTAATTAACAGGAGGCAGTACTTGGGACACAGATGTGTTTAAAAAAAAAAGATGCTGTTTCATTATCAACACTGTAGCTACAGCATGAGTCCAAATCTTCATTAGAAGAATTTTGTGGGGTTTAACAGACACTGAGCCCAAATCTTCATAAGAAGAATTTTGTGGAGTTTAACAGACACTGCTACATTAATGCGGTATAAAGGATTTAGATGCATGCCTTTTTTATTTGGCAAGGCACGTATTATATTATTGATATACAAACATTCACTAGGCAGTACTTAAAAGGAACATTCACCAATTATAAAGCACAGTATAAACAATTTTAGTGACAAAAGCAAATTAAAGACACTGCAATACCTACTTCTTGTATGAACAAAGACAGTACTTTTACATTAATACTGATTTTCATTCTTGAACTTTTCTGGAACTCCTAGGAACTACCTCCTCCTCAGAGATTCTTGAAATCTCCCCAATGAGCCATGCAAATAAAAAATTTAACCGACTTTTAATTCAAATTTAACTCAAGCTAATCCTGCTCCTAAAATTGGAAAGAGAAATCTTTTTTGACTAGAGCAAGAACTGCAGGCCTTGGTGGTACGCCCAATGGTATACTAAAGCCTAATCAATGTGTGAAAGGGGAAATACAGAAATATTTGGGCACTGTAGACCATTCTTAATCACTCACTAGCATGCTGCATTATTAGTTAAATTAGGACAAAAGATAACAGGCATGCACATAGAGATATGATACTGAAGCTTATGCTGAAAAGTATTATCTCCTAGGAAGATCTAGGTGCCAGCATCCTTGCAGGAGCACTCTTATTAGCCCACTTCTGCATCCAGTGAGCTGCAACACAACTACTATTCAAAGAGCACTTGGAATTTTCAAGGCAGGCAATGTGTCTTATCAATGTTTTCTTCTTGTACATAAAATACCAAGAACAAAATATTGTACTGTTTATATACAGAGTGCCAGAAATTACTGCTATTTCCTTACAAAATAACAAAAAAAATATCACTCTGAGGTATTAATTTGCACCAGCTAGTTAGTTCTCCTAAATCAGATGTGACTGCCCTCACAGTCAAGATGCATTAGTAAAACAGCTTGAAAACTGAAAGTTATTTAAACTTATGTGTTTCACTTTGGAGTAAAGCAGAGAAGGAATACATATGTATTCAACTACGATGCACCAGTCAGAGGGAAACTGGCTCTCAGAGAGGCATAAATCTAGCAGTGAATTTTTTAAGCTTATCTAAAATAGACTCATTTGAACTACACTTGCATGAACATAGGACATCAAGTACACAAGACTGAATTCTTATGATGAAGACAAACCTGGAGAAAAGGTTGAACCTGTCCTACCTGTTCATGCTGCCTGGAACAAGCACAAGGAGATTCAACTTATGGATGCAGAATCAGTGGTCAAAGCTACACAGATCATCTCAGTTTGAGCATGTGAGGCATGCACACCATGGAAAAGGAATGTACTCACTATTATTGACAAGAATTTATATATTAATCACACAGTGGTTTATATTTTGACACTTGCACTTTCAATTTACATAAACACTCAGAAGTAGGTTCTTTTGTGTGTTGCTGCTTTATTTAACTCAGTGATCCCTAAACCGAAGTACACTGACAAAACCAGTATTTGTAACACCAGTACTCTGTACTAAAGTATCTTAATTGAAATCACCTCCAATAAACCATGCAACTTAGCTCTCAAGAGCATGTGTAACAGTGAAAAAAATCACCTTCAATATTTCAAGTATAATCTTTCAGACAGCATTTCATGTTGCAGATCAACTACAGATATGGAGAGCTGAAATAGGTGTTCCTATCTCATTTTCCATTTTTGGTTTATAATTTCATCTCTTCATGCGCTGACATACACATAATGCCTAAGAAGTCAGTTCAAGCAACTGAACCAGCAGAAACTTCTTTCTTAACTGCAGAATCAAGGAATAATTTCAAAAGCAGTTTGAACAGAATTTACAGCTCACCCCCAGGAAGGAGGTCCTGGTTGGCCTGACTAAGCTGCAGTGGTCTTGACCACACAGTAGGAAAATTTAACTCACTAAAAGGAGAGAAAACGTAGCTGACAGAAATGCACCAAAGATCATCCGAACTGATTTCTTTCCTAGTCAGATTCATTCTATTACACACAAAAGGGAGAACATGCTGTTGTAAGTCAAGAGAGGAAGGAAAAGAAGGAAGATTTAAGGAGGAGACAAACCTCCATTACATTGTTATTGGTGGGAAGCTGATAATTCAGTAGAACTGCACCATGAAACTGTACCCATCATTTTTGGCCCAGCCAGCTGCCTGATGCAACTCACTCAGACAAGCCCACAGCCACTTGAGTGAAGGAGCAAGGTCACCTCTCTGAGGAGCAGCTATGTGTTAAAAGCTGTGCATCTTGCTCTGGGGACAGGGGAGCAGGACAGGTCAAGGAGAACTATCTACAAATCCTCAGCTAACTTTGGGACAGCTGTAAAACGTTTTGTAGTTCGTATTTTGCTTGCCTAGGGTCTCTGTTAGACTTCATATCAGGTATGCTTGATTAGTCTTTAGACACCCCTGCAAGGAATTAAGCAAAAAAAAAAAAACAAAAAAAAACTTCAGCTGTTTTTCTTCTATTACGCAAATTTTTAAATGTAGCATATTTTTCATGTTTAAAAGCTTATTTTCCTGAGTTACTCCAGCCAGTATTCTCAGCAGCTGAATTGTTTCACATGAAATGATAAATATATTCTAAATTCAAAGCTACCTGAAACTGAGAAATGTTCCCTAAACACCTTATAACCTTCATTTCCCAGCAAAGAAAATTACTTGAGGGATGAAGGAAAGGCCATGGATGTTGTCAACTTAAAGTTTTGCAAAGCCTCTAGTACCATCTCTCCCAGCATTCTCCTGGGCAAACTGGCAGCTCACAGCTTGAACAGGGGTGCTGTTCCTGGGTTAGAAAACTGGCTGCCTGGCTGGGCCCAGAGTGATGGTAAATGGAGCTACATCCAGGCAGTGGTCAATCACCAGTGGTGTTCCCCAGGGCTCAGTACTGGGATCAGCCCTGTCTAATATCTTTATTGATGATCTCAATCAAGGGGACCCTTGCTAAGTTTGCAGATGATGCTAAGCTGGGCAGGAATGCTGACCTGCTGGAATGTGGGAAGGCTCTGCAGAGAGTCTGGACAGGCTAGGTCAGTGGGCTGAGGCCTGGGGGTGCTGGTCAACAGCAGCTGAACACAAGCCACCTGTGCCCAGAAAGGCCAATGGTTCATGGTGCAGCCATGACATCCTGGTCTGTATCAGCAACAGTATGGCCAGCAGGACCAGGGCAGTCCCCCTGTACTCATGTGTGGACAAATGCCATGTCCACTTCTGGGCTCCTCACTGCAAGAAAGACACTGATGTGCTGGAGGCAGTCCAGAGCAAGGCAACAGAGCTGGTCTGGAGCATAAGTCAGTTGAGGAACAGCTGAGGGGGGTAGATGTGTTCAGCCTGAAGAAAAGGAGGCACAGCAGAAACTTACTGCTCTCTACAAGCACCTAAAAGGAGTAAAGTTGTAGAAGGGGAGGTTTAGATTAGGTACTAGGAAAAATTTCTTCACTGAAAGGGTAGTCAGGCATTGGCACAGACTGCCCATGGAAGTGGTGGAATTGCCATCCCTGGGAGTGTTCAAAATGCATGTGTGTGTAGCACCAGGCAACCACTGGGGTGCCAGGTTAACAGTTAACAGTCTATTCTCAACCTTAATGATTTTAAGTATCATCAGTCTGAGTTTTGATCTTCAATAATCAGAAGTGATCTTCAAGGTGTTCCCATCTAATGTGAATCTTCTAGATTTCAGAAATGCTCTTTTCTGTGCTTGTCAAAACCATGCCACACACATTCAAAGGACACCCAAGCCCATATATGAGAAATATTTATTGCTAGTACAGAAGTAGATGGAGTCAATTACTTGACAGCCTTTTCCTTAGAATACTCTCTTCTTCTTTCAAAATGAATGAGATAAATCAGATTAAACCAAACTTTATTCAGATGCTTAAAATTGCTAAGAACATTTTTATTTCCTTTCTAAAGTTATCTAAAACATTTACAGGAAGAAATCTGGAATTCTACAAGACCAGATACCACAACATAGAAAAGCCGCACATATTTTTTAGGATCTGCTTTTTATTACCAATAATTAAAATAACTGTAATAATATTAGTTATATTATGACTACAAGAGAGAAAGGAGAGCCAAGGCTCCCACCAACACACAAGCATTATCTCATTTACAAACACTGCCCACATATTTTTTCTCTCATTTATATCTCACTTTGAATACTCTTGTAAAAATTATTTTCAACTGCTGCTTCAACCAGCAATAGTCACTTATAACAAGTAATCCTCAATTGCTCTACTGGTTTTCCTTTTTCACATCAGACTAAGATCCTTGCCTTTACTTTTATCACAAAATTTCTGAAAAATGAAGTGGTAAGAAGTGCTTTGTCCCATGGCCATTTAGCCACTGACACTGTCACAGCTTAAGCTCTTACTTTCTTCTACAACTTTCTGCAGATCTACCATTAATATCTGACACACTGTAAAATTACAGAACAAACATAACCTTTCTAAAATTTTCCTTTAAAAAGATGTGTTGCTGACAACTATGTCAAATTAACAACATTAAGACTGTCAATATGATTAGACTGCTGCCTCTGCAAACGTACATTATATTCTGGTTTGGCAGCCTTGTATTTCCTTAGTCTGTGATGATCCCTTTGCATATTTTCCTATTTCTGGGAACAGGGAAAAATCCCCTTCTCAGAAGATACACAGCACAGAAACATTTTGCTTCTGCTGCTCTAGGTACAGAGTAACACAAATATCAGCATCTGTACTTACACTGATTAGACCTGCTTTACAAGGACAATCACTGCACTCGTGCTCAAATTTATTCCTTGAGTGTTTGACAGCATTATCTGCCACGGATTTAAATAAAAAATGAAGCTATTTCAAAAACATTTGAAAAAATAATAAACAGAATTATATACCCATCTCTTTTACTTACAAAACCTCAATCCCCCCATCCACTAGAAGCAGCATCTAAAAGCAGGCATTTTGACAGAAGGCAGGCATTAGACTTCCTCTTAAATGCATTAAACTGCATTTATTGCTTTTCTGTTCAATCTTCAGACTCAAAATGCTACCAAAATCTTTTTGTCTGTAAGTTACATGTTGTTAGTTTATATCCCTAGTAAATGAGTTAGTGAGATTTCCTGGCAAGACTCAGAATTATTTTTAAATGCATCACTGTCTTCAGTTAGTATAAACTGGGTGGTGGTGAATCTGGCATCATCTAGTCCAATGGTGTTCCACTGCCACTTTAGATAAGCACCCTGTAGGCCACCATAGCAGTGGAAAACTTTCATTAGCTTGCACCAATTAAACCCCTTCTCTCTACTTCCTCAGCTTTTATGTGCCAGAGTTTTCTCAATGTTTTAGTCAAAATAACTTATGAACTACTTACTTTTTAAAGTATTTCAGGCTTACTTCCACTGAAATGGGTCAGGAAACAGTCCCATGAGCACAGACAGCAATTTTGAGGGTTGGCAGTCAGAAGCATGAACCTCTCCACTAGTTAAGTTATACCCAGAAGTTACCTACAGTTAAGTTATACCCAGAAGACACCACTGTTTAACTTACCCTTCTCCAGGGACCAAAGTTACACAACTTTAATTGTCCTAGTAGGAAGTTCCTATTAACAGTATTTTTAAATATTATACCAGTGTAGACTAAGGACTTTAAAAGTAGTAGCAGGAAGTATAGTTCTTTGTTTAAATGCTCAAATTGATATAAATGATATCCCTCATTTTATATTACACTGTTGATACAGCTGCCCCACTATCAAGTGCCTTGTTTCTGACGTAATACCCTTTAAATGAGTAAAAACAAAACACATCAGCATGAAGATACAACATGAGAAAATTCTGTCCATTCCAAAGATCTTCAGTTTACTTTGGAAAAAAGTGTCATACCTCTGACAGTTTTACTGGTGCAAAAACAATGTTCACAAGATTTAAGTAGTTTAACTTACCCTGCTGGCACTGTTAAACCAGTTTGATTCTGTATATATGGAATGAATAATTATTCTTCTAATTACTCTGTACGGAATGTGTCTTAATACAGGGGTCTTTCCTAGATGAAATCAACCTGTTTAAAGTAATGAAGTTACACGAGTATGTTCTAGGTACTTTAGAGGTACAGGTATATTAACTAGTTATGACTGCAAAGGTTACTGTGAACTTTACTTTTTGTTCTTTTATCAGTGTGCTGGTTTTGGCTGGGGGAAAGTTAATCTTCTTTGCAGTAGCTGGTATGGGGCTGTGTTTTAGATTTGTCATGAACACAGGGCTGATAATACAGAGATGTTTTTGTTATTTCTGAGCAGTGCTTACACACAGCCAAGACTTTTTCTGCTTTTTGTGCTGCCACACCGGTGAGGAAATTGGAGGTATATGGGTGGCATGGAGGAGATGGGTGGCAGATACAGCCAGGACAGGTGACCAAAGGTATATTCTATACCATATGACATCATGCTCAGTATATAAAAATGGAAAGGAGACGGAGCGATGGCATTTGTCTTCCCAAGTAACCATTACGCATGACAGGGCCCTGCCATCACATTGGATATTCAGCCAGCAACCTGCCCTGGAGATGGCTGAACACCTGTCTGACAAATGGATACAGTGAATTATTCCTTGTCCCACTTTGCTTGTCTGTGTGGCCTTTGCTTTCCCTACTGAACTGTCTTTATCTCAACCCACGAGTTTTCCAGCTTTTACCTTCCGATTCTCTCCTCAGTCCCACTGGTGGCGAGCAAGCAAGTGGCTGCCTGGGGCTTGGTGGCTGCCTGGGGTTAAACCACGACAAATACAGGAAGGTCAACACGACTTTTTAGCAAAGTTCATAAAGTTAATATAACAGAAAACTAACTGCAAAAGAAGAGGAAACAAACTCTGTAATCATACTGCTTTGGTACTGAATGATTTCAATATACCTCAAAAGTCAACTAAGGATTTTAGCTCAGATCATCACACTGAGCTTACAGGGACTCTGTATCTTAAAATGGAAACTAGTCCTCACTTCCAGTATCAAACTAATCATATACTAATTAAGAATTCAGCATAGTCTGTCCCAAAGTTGTTAAATAAATTCCTACACAAAAAATAGAATGCACTTAATGATCTCACTATGATTAAATGTGCCTGAGTTAGTGCTTAAGTAAGTTAAAGAATTCTCCAAGATTTCTTTATATGTTAGAGCAGTGTTCTGTAATGTTTTATAGATAAATTAAGCCAAAGAATTCAAACACGTCTGTGAAACAAATGATGCTACTGTGCTCAGGGTTTCATACAGGAAAAGCTCCACGAACACAGCAAGCTAAATGAGCTATTCTTGGATTATTGTTCTATAAACCACATTGTTCAAGAGGGTAGAACAGCTTTAAAGGAGTAAGATTCTCTTTATCAAAGAACTGAGGAATATTTTATGTGACCCTTGACACTCAGACACCGTTGTTTTAACTCACATGAGACCAAGATTTAGACAGTGCATATAAGGGACAAGTAACAACACAAAATTGAAGCAGCTGGACCTGCAGGTAAGCAAGGGAAAATGAGACACCTGCAAAAGCATAAGGAAGTAATTAAAAGGCAAAGAGCAATACAGACTGAGATGCATTTGCAGGCACGCTAGTGCAATTAATTTAAAATCAGTGCTCTCACTACCTTTTCTTGTAAGCAAGTGCTACAGTGGGAGGAAACATGAAAAAACAGAATGTCCAGGACAAATTTTCAGGTGACTGACAATTATTTTTACAGTTTGGGCCACCAAAGAGATAGTCCCACTTTTAGGCCTTGGCTTCTGCTTCTTTATCATGGTATCTCTAGAACTCGCCCCATCAGCTACAGGTGAGCTGACTTAGCTCAATAGTCCCACAACCAACTGGGAAAAGAAGGAAGAAGAAAAGCAAGGAGGCTGTCTGCAAATGGAGTCTACTCACAGGAGCACTGGCAACATGCCAGAGCTAGATAAGGAGCCAGCCACTTAGTCAGGTCAACCTGCCCTGTGTACTGTCAGCCATAGCCTGCATGAGGAAAAAATGAGAAAAAAAACCCCAAACTGATTCCCTGCACCAGAGCTGAAGCTGCACCATGAACCAGGACCAGGAAACTCATCTGATTGAAGACTTCCCCATTCACTGGATTAGGTTCAGCCAGGTCCATATTCCAGCTGCACAGAACGACCACTCTAACACAGCACAGCAAGGGTTTTTTTTCTTTCTTTCTTTCTGAACACTTGGAGGCAGTACCTGCTCTATGGTACAATTACAGTATTTCATGAGAGGTAGCCCCACTGCTGACTTTGTTCTACTCTGCATTTGCCTTCATGGTTGTATAGCTAAAAACTCATCTTCTGACTTTATTCACCTAACAATTGTTACACACAATACAGGAAAAGCAAGTAGAAGCAGACTCAAGACACTTCTTTTTGGAAAAAAGCCCACAATGTTACACTAGCTTATCTACAATGCCAAATTGCCCATTCAGGTGTTATGCAAGATGACCATTTGGAGTATTCACTGAACTACAGTCACAGATGAGGCAGCTGATACATGAAGGCACTCTACAGAAATCAGCAAACCTCTTCAACAGTACTACTAACAAGACAAGCCTTACAAACTTGCACATCTATGGAAGCTTCCTATAGATAAAAAGGAGAAACAAAACAAAAAACCCAAACAAAGAAGCAAAAACCCCACGCAACAAAACTGAGTTTTTCACACATACTTCCAATAAACAATTGTTGACATCATCCCATGTAAAATATTCTGGGGGATGAACTGATCAAGAGCAGCCCTGCCAAGGACTTGAGAGTTCTCCTGGATGAAAGGCTGGACACAGCAATGTGGACTAACAGCCCAGAAAACCAACTGTGTCCTGGGCTGCATCCAAAGCAGCGTGGTCAGCAGGGAAGGGATTCTGCCCTTCTGCTCTGCTCCTGTGAGACCCCACCTGCAGTGCTGCATCCAGCTCTGGGGTCCCAGCACAGAAAGGACAGGGACCTGTTGGAGTGAGTCCAGAGGAGGCCACCAAGGTGATGAGAGGGATGGAGCACCTCGCCTATGAGGAAAGGCTGAGAGAATTGAGATTGTTGAGCCTGGAGAAGAGAAGGCTGAGGGTGACCTAACTGCAACCTGCCGGTACCTGAAGGGAGCCTACAGTAAAGATAGAGGGGGACTTTTTACAAGGGTATGCAGTGACGGGACAAGGGGGAACGGCTTCAAACTGAAAAACAGGTTTAGATTAGATATTAAGAAATTCTTTACTGTGAGGGTGGTGAAGGCATAGAACAGGTTGCCCAGAGAATCTATGTATGCCTCATCCCTGGAAACATTCAAGGCTAGGTTTGATGGGACACTGAGCAAAGTAATGTAGAGCATGGCATCCCTGCCCATGACAGGGCAGTTGAAACTAGATTATTTCTATGTATCCTTCCAACCCAAGGCATTTTTTGATTCCTTGTTTTTTCCTTTGTTACCAACTACACAGGATTAGATTTTGTTAAGGAGGTGTGGGTGTGTGTGAATTTTTTTTTTGTTAAGTTTGGGATTTTTAAAATTCCTATAAACATGTGGAAAGCACTTTGAAAAAATCTTCATATTAAGTCCAATTAAGAGTCATGTTAACACACTGTCCCACTAATACCTCAAAGGAAACACATTACCACACTAAATGAGGTAGTTCTCACACCACAAAGTTACTGCTCAATTATAAACAGCAACCTCAACTTATTTGGAATAAAATAACTGTTTATGAAGCTAATATGACAATAGTAGAGGGTTTGGCTTTAGTTTTTTGGTGGTTTATATTTTTCAAGTTTCCACTTTAATTTCCAACAAGGGCATTCAAATACTGAGCTTAGTCCAGCCTGGTTTACTGCCAAGTTGAACAAAAGTAATTTAAATTAAATAAATGTAAACAGTCTTTTAGAGAAGGCCTGGCAAAGTCAACAAAATTAATCTATATATTGATATAGAAAGGCAGTTCCTAGACCATGATTTTCAGGAATTAATGTATTTCCTTACAAAATCTGCAGCACTGCATCATCAGATACATGGGACTCGGACAGCACAAGCCATCCTCCAGTCTCAAAGAACTGGAATTTTAAAGAGTTTGGTTTTACAAAAAATAAATCCTCTGCCGATTTAAGATTTTGGCAAGTAATGTAGTAATCTCTGAAATTAAAAGCTGATGACTGAAGGGTAAAAATACGGACAGGTCTGCATACACAAGAGTAAGAATTTAACTGTACCTTTGCTGTTTTATCCATAAAATTCTACTAATATAATTCTGTTTTGCAGCAGGTTATTTTATCCCAGTAATGTACAGGCACAAGTTTAAAGTGCTAAAAGCAGCTTGAAACACCCCTAAGGGGAATAAAACCAAAAAACAACCCACAAAAAAAACTTTGCCAGGAAGTAACACCCAGGCTACAGTTTAGTTTCCCCTGATGGTCACTGTTGGTTGCAAACTGCAGCCTTTGTGTGACAAAAAGCAGAGAGCTGAGCCAGCCAGAGCCTGGGTAACCCTCCCCAGAAGGTTACTGCTTCTCCACAGGGGATGTTAAACCCACCACAAGCCTGAGGGCTCCCTGATCTCCATCAGCTAAAATAACTCAGGTTAGCAAACGTTACTCCTAAAAGTGCTTAAGCCAGGATGGCTGCTGAAGCAGCACAGACACACACCCCCTGTACCAGCTGCAGCACTTGCCAGCTGAAAGCCACACTTCATCCACTAGCAGAACAAACAAGTTAAGATGCAACACTGCTCTAGTCCTTATATACAGTTAAACTCCTTATTCAAGCATGAGGTACTACTTTTTTTCAGGGTTTTTTGACCCAAACATTAGACGCAAATTACTTTCTTTAGGGAGACTGCTTTCCTTCACAAACTCCAAGGAAACTCCAGCAAATTCACTGGCTGCACAAATTTTAATTACATAATACAATAAGCACACTATAAATTAAAGCAAAAAAAATGAGTAAAAGCATAGGGAACAAACTAATCCTACTACTGTAAATATGAGATTTCACATTATGGATCAAAGTCAGTTTTCATCACATTAAGCATTCTGTAGCTGTATTTCACAGGTGAGCTATTTAACTGCATGCTACAATATCAGTGAGGTTTTATTTGGTTTTTGGTTCCCTGCACACCTGTCTGGTCCCCCTGACCTTTAATAACAATTCAATCATGAATCATGCTGAAAGGCACTTCTGGAGGTCATCTGGTTCAACCCCTTTTCCCCCAAAACAATGTTAGCTTCAGAGTTACACATGTTGCTTAGGGCTTTCTCTTCACAGGCTAAGAACCTTAAACTGAAAAATTAAGGCAGACTTTAGGAAAGCACCAAAAACATGAAAACTCCAAACAAAAAAAAACCTCCTATCCCACAATCTCGTCTGGGATATGACTATTCTTAAAGATATCAGAACTCCCATGAAACTTGATCCCTCCAAGAGTACATTTAACAAGAAAATACAACCAGTAAGAAAACCAGAAATATTAATAAGAATTGAGGAGAAAAGCTAAAGCTAGTTAATTTATCCACTGTGAGCTTCTTTCTGTAACAAGCACCTTGCTTTGTTGTTGCAGAACGAAGCAGACTTAGCAAGTGGTGTCCAACCATTCAGAACAGTGCACAGGAAGCACAGAAGCAGCTGAGGACTGCACACCCCCCTGGGTGACCTCAGTTACCTTCCTTTTATTATCACACACGTGCACACATACAGCTGACCACAATCACATGAAAATACTTAGTCCTGTGATTACAGAGGTTCCGCAATATCTCTGGAGAAAGAGCTCCAGAGAGAAGCAGGCAAACATTTCACAGACCTTAAGACTTCACTGAAACAAGTGCCCCTGAGTAAAGTTGTACAGCAAGAAGCCAAGCCACGGGCTAAATGCTCTGTTGGACATCTCATGTCACAACTGCCAGCCATCGACTAAAGGGGGTGGGGAAAATATCCAAGAAATTGTTTTCAGAAAAATAACTTACAGAAAAAGTCATACAAAATTACAAAGAGTGACCAGATGAACACTGAACTGGCACAGAAATTGTGATGTTTTCCCACTGATCAGATACTTCTACTTATATAACGCTGATTCCAAAACCAGGACGCTGTCCTATAGAAAACTATCTGATTTTTTTGCCATCTTATTTTTCCATGACAAGTGTGGATGCAGCTCTTCCTGCTACACCACTTTCCAAAGTCCACTCTGCTGACATTAGTAGCTTAAAATCAGAGATTTCACGTAAGAATGAATACCTAACTTGGTTTTTCAATAATCACGTCCACACACTCATCTTTCAGTAAAACCAGTATCAAGATGTTTTTTTCCCTCTTCTGTTGCGAAAGTTCACTTGCACAACACATGGCATCTCCTCTATTCCCTCCACAACCTGCACATGCGGCCGTGCTTTTTACACTTAGAGCAATATATAGCAACAAAGAAAAAATAAAGACTCCACAAGCTCCGCAGCTTAGAAGAAATACCTCACCCAACGAGACAAAATGAGGAACAGCGACAGGGTCATCTGACCCAATAAAAATAGTACTGGGTGTTGCTCAGGACATACTACCTTAACCCAAATAAACCCAGACAGCCGCCAGGGGTATACTAGAGGAGCGAACCGACGGGGTGATGACGTCAGCAGGCAGGGTGGCTGAGGGGTTCGAGGAAGCGCTGGATCACCCCTCCAGGAATCCTAGGGAGCAGGGCTAGGAAGATGCGCCGAGGTCACGCTATAGCGCAATGCCGGGGCCTCTCCGCTCCCAGCCCTCCCCGCCGACCCAGCTCGCTGCGCTCGCATTTCCCCTGCCCGGGGGTTCACAGCTCGCCCCCGCAGCGGCGCTCTGCACAAAATGGCTGCGCGGGGCCGGGGCCCAGCACGAGGGGGCATCGCCCATCGCCCGCCACCGCCTCCCCCCGCGGCTCCTCTGCCCGGCTCCCGCGGGAAGCAGCGGCCGGCGCCGCCCGGATGCGGGACGGCGAGACACTC
>VYXF01006368.1:15446-43148 GCA_013397295.1 Polioptila caerulea | reverse complement strand
ATAAAGTTTATATTCATACTAAGAATAATGATGAAAAGTGTCTAATGATGATTTATATTTAGGCCCCCTAGGAGCAAACCCTTATTCACACTGCCATGCTTACCACAAACAATTAATTCATAGTCAGTCTATATGGCTAACGTCAAAAGGTACTGTCCAGGTCAGCAGAGAAACAGCCATGATCAGAAAAAATCCTAACAGAATATAATGTTGGCTACACTCTCCAAATACACAAATTCACATAGTAATATACAAATCAAAATAAAACCAGATTTATTACCACTTTCTGTAGCTATTTTTTCATATGCTTTGTTTATATGCCTTACATCAATCAGCCTTTATTCTGCTTTTGTAAAGTTTTCAGCCAGCAACTCTTTCTGTTCTGCATCAACAAACCATAGTTAAATAACTTTGTACAAAACACACAATCTTTCAATATTAGCATTCATAAAGCTTGTTAGAACTTTTATTATTATCTCCTTAGAAGCCATTGACTGGAGATTTGATTTTAAATAGGCTTGTTTCAAAGGTGATTTCAAAATCTTCCCACATTTAGACAGCATATTACATTGATAATCTGACCAAATTCTACTAGGTTGTACTGAGTTACATAGAGGTTCTTTTATTTTTTTATTGCACACAAGTGAAAAAGCGAAGAGTATTTACAAGAGTTTTTTTCAGAATATTCTACATACATTTGTTTAAATATTAAAATAAAAATGCACAGTTACAAAATGGAGCAGCATTAGCTCTGCTTTTAATTCAACTTTTCATTCATTACACAAGCATTGTAAAGATAAAGACACATGACAACTTCCAAACTATGCAAAGATTTTATTACTCTCTTTCTATAACACTAGAATTTAACAATAGCAAAAAAAATTAAATTAACATTTTCTAGGATATGTTGAGGACCATATTCTAATATGAATCTCTAATGCCTTTAAAAACAAAACACACATACTCCCAAACCTACAGATTCATTCTGTGGACATACACACAAGTCGGGCAGGATATTGCCTTTTTCCTGTCAGCAGTAGGTGTGACGCTTGATGCATTTACAAAGCAATATATTATAGTTCATAATGCCAGATTCTGAAAGCAGAGACTTGGACACAGAGACTCTCCTCTTCTCCTTAGCCTGGGATCTGTAGGCAGGTGGACATTAGAGTACCTGGGGAAAGAACTGGCCTGAGAGAACAGCCAGCAAAAATGTCAGAGGCTCACAACTGTGCACATCCCTGCCCCACGCCACAGACCGAGGCATGGAGCCCATGGGGGGCCCTGATCCTGCCCCAAACCTGTCCCTGTCCATGGTGCTGCAGGAACGCCTCTGTCCCATCAGGGAGGGGACTCCACTGCCACCACTCCAGCTGCTCCCTGCCTGTAGCCAGGACTGAGACTGTGACTGGCACAATCACATACACTCAATAGGCATCTACAGCTTCCAAATCCAAGTTCAAACACACAGATGTTAACATCTGAACGTCCATGAAGAACCAGGTAAAAAAGCAGGTCGATGACCCATACAGGTAATACACCAAAGGCTTCATACATGAAAAACAAAGATACAAGAGCTGTGCTTGGCATCACAGAGCACGGTGTAAGCTCAGTTGACTTTTCTATGTGTTTGCAGAATGAACTGCAGTGCATAGGAACAATACTAAGGGTCTGTTCAAGATACCATTCCAACAGTCTGAGCTAGTCAACAAGTCCCCTCATGCTAGGAAGAAGCAAAGATACAAACAAGTGATTCTTACTGTAAGAGGTTAAACACCCTTATCCAGATTTTAAATTATATTGCAATTCAGTGACTAGATGCAGCACACATTCATCATGAGCTAAGACAGAGTTACAGAAGACTGAGAACCTCAACTCAAAAACAAAGACAAGAGAAGAAGCACCTCCCTTCATAACAAACTCACAGAGATACTGTCAGGAAGAAAAGACCTTCCAAAACACAAAGAATAGAAAAGAAAGAGTCCTGGAAGGACAGAAAGAGATTAAGCACACTGGAAAAACCAACCAACAAAATACAAAAGAAGAAAACCAACCAACCAAAAAACTGCAAACCCTAAAACTACAAACTCCCCAAATACCCCCAAAACCTAAATGAATACACCCACAACAACAAACCCCTAACATATAAGGATGGAAGGTGCTTTAAAACCAACCAATCAACAAAAATCAAACAAAACCAAGCAACCGTGCACACACACACACAAAAAAAAGCCGTAAAAACTTCTGAAGGTATTTACCTTCAGAAATCATTAGAGAATACAATAGCACAGAATCATAGAATCACAAAGAGATTTTCCAAGAATGGTCATATCAAACAAAAAGCAAGGAGAACTACTTGCAAAGAAAGACAAACCCACATTTCTAGCCTAGAAAGTTTGTAATAAATTTATTATATATATTTAGTATATAACAGCATTACTATAATGAAAAAACTTGGCATCCAGAGACTCTCCTGCTCAAAACATGATGAATCTAACTCACCAAGAATTCCTGAAAGTCAGAAAATCCTAGAGAGAAGAAGAGATCCTAACTAATTTGGCACTGAGAGGGCAGCTGCTTATTTTGGAATGTCTTCATTCCTTATATTGCCCAATTCTCTTCAGAAAAATTACAGCAAATGCTCCCACCATGATTTCCAATTTCATTAGTGCATGACATTAAATCCTCCATTTAAGTGTCCAATGGCCATTACATAATGGTAATACAGCCTTTTTAGGTCTCATGTGTTTTGTCTGGAATCTCTGATAATCCTGCAATTATTAATTTTTATATTGATAAATCCAAATATTCATAGACTTTTGGGTTTAACTGTTGGAGATGCCTCAACAAAGTGAGAAAAGCATACTTTGGTGCCTCCCTGAAACACTTATACACCAATGCATGGGCAAAGGAGATTACAGAGGTCTGTGTAATAATACAGCTCAATAACAACACTGGGATTATGGAGACATGGTGAGATAGCTCATGTGACTGGAATGCTATGACTAACTGGTAAGGACTCTTCAGGAAGAAGAGGCTAGGAAGACTAAGAGCAGTAGTCCCTTATAGGAGGGCAGATCAGGAACCAGTAGAGCTTACAGGTCAAGGTTAGCAGACAGAACATTAGTGATGCTGCAAATGGTGCCTGCTATAGGGAGTAAATATATGAAGATTCTTTCAGACAACTGGAAGAGGTTTCATGTTTACAGGCCCTGTTCTCACAGGGAACTTGAAGCACCATGGCATCTGCTGGAAGGTCAAACAGAAAGCAGAACATAAACAATAAAGGGAATTACTGGAATGCAGTGGTAACAACTTCCTGATCATGGAGAAGCAAATTGCTAGACCTGATACCTACAAACTGTGAAGAACCTGTCATGACACATTGAAGTTTGCCTGCAATTATGATGGCACGATGGAGTACAGAATCCTTAGAGGAAAGATAAAGTACAAGACAATCTTGGATTTCAGGACAGTAGAATATAATCTCTGAAGAGATCTACTTGGAAAAATCCTACAAGATATCCTGTAGAGAAGGGCCCAGTAAAGCTAGTTGATATTGAAGGATCATCCCAAGCTCAAAAATCATCTATTAGCATGTGGATGACATCAAAGTGAACAGGAAGCCTGCAGAAATGAATAAGGATCTTAGATATAAAAAGGAAATGAGCAATAAGTGGAAGCTGGGAAGGGTGATCTGGGGCAGGAAGAGGTATCTTATTGTGCAGGCATAGGTTTGGGAAAGCCAGGGTCTACCTTGATTTGCATCTGGGGAGTAAAATTCTATGACAGGAAAGGAAAACTAAACACCATCTGCATGATATTTGGATGAGTGTACTCCTAGTCCTGCTACTGAAAAGTGATTACACCTTCCTGTTAAACAGAAGAGAGCGAATATCCCACCTATCTTCAAGAAGGAAGACTGATGACAGACCTATCAGCCTCAACTCAGTCCCTGGGAAAATGAATACTATTTGCCTCTGCCGCCATTTAGAGTTGGACAGAAAGGAATTTCATCATGTTCAACAAAGAAAAATTCAAGTTCTGCTCAGAGGGAGTACCAGTTACCTGCAGAATGTCTCCATCTGACTGGAGAGCAGCTTGGTAGAGAGAGATCTTGAGGAACAAAAAAAAAAAAACATAAAAAACCAAGCTGACCACAAATCAGTTATATGCCCTCGCAATCAAAGAAGGCCCACAGCTTCTTGGACTGCATTAAGAGCAGCATTGGCAGTAGAGGGAAGGCAAATGCCCATCATGACTTAGCATTAGTTAGACCAGGCTGCAGGCACCAGGTGCAGGCTCCCCAGAAGGGTTTACAGAAAAGGGATACAAAAATGAATAGTCCTGATACACAATATCCTTGATATAGGAATGTTTAATCCAGAGAATAGAAGGGTTGTGTGACAGCTCTTACCTATGTGTATAAACAGGGAGTCAGACTTGTCTAACTAGCCCACTGCCAAGATAAGAGGTAAGAGGTACAAACACATAAAAAACGCATTTTGTGTGGCAAGAGTGAATGTTCTTTTTACAGTGGATTGTTCAGAAAGCTTGTTGAGTTAGCACTCAACAAAGCCCCAACTACACTTAGTCCTAGACAAACTGCTCTAGCTGATCCTACTTGAACAATCTCAAGAGCTCCTTTCCATCCTCAAAGTTTCTCCTAAATGCATGTGTATATTTCAATACCATGTCTTTTTTCTATTTTAATAACGCTTTGCCTAATATTGTGCTCACCACTATTTCCCACCCATCCACCCACTGCTTGCCTATTTGCACTTAGATTTGTTTTCTTTTGTTCTTCTTCTTTTGTTTGGACTTAGTTTCCTTAGTGAAAAGAAATTAAACTTCAAAACACTTCTAAATATCACCCCCCTAAAAAGCAAGTCAAAAGACTCTGTGGTTCCAAGTCTGCAGGTTTATTAGAGAAAGGACACTTACAAATACTGAAGATATAATTTATGTTCTGCAAAACCAAACAAAACCCTAAAGATCCAAGTCAACTCATTCTTCACCTTCAAAATATACTTTAATCTTACAGTAACAGGACACCCAAAATATTTGAAATTTTAACAATTTTTATGGTTTTTTTCCTGTTGTTAAAGCAATTGTTTTAACACATGATTTATTCAAATGTTAGGCTTTTAGATGCAATCCAAAGAATCAATTTTCTGCCCCCTCTGCTGAAATTCACTGCTTTTTATGTATCTCTCTTTTCTCTATTTAGATGAGTGGATGTGTGTTTAGAGGAGAGTGGCATAGGAGGTGAGTGGAATATTCTTTAGGCAGTTTAATTAGTACTTAGTAAATGAGAGTAAATCACTTCCCCCAGTCTTCTACTTATCCTTCTTTTTATACTTTTTTATACTTTATATTGTTAAGCTTCAGTACACACTGCTGGCTCATATCCACCTTGCTTCCTACCAAGACCAACAGATCCCTCTCATCAGAGCTACTTTCCAGCCAGTATTGCTTCAAGAGGCTGTGCCTTCCAGGTGTAAGAAAACTCTGCACTTACCTACCCTGACTTTCTTTAGTCTCCCGCCACCCATTCCTCCTCTGCTTTAGATCTCTCTGACTGGCAGTACTACCCTTGAATTTTCATCAATTTACTGTGTCTGCAAACTCAGCAAGAGTCCACTGTACTGCTATAAGATACAGAACAGTACAGGTCTCAGGATACACCCCTGCAGTTCGTTGCCTGTCATCACTTTCCAGGTAGCATGCAACTTGCTAAACACTATCCTCTAAGCCAAATCATTTAATGTTTTCTTTTTCTAAACTGACCTCGTTGTCCATCCTCCCAGTTTACTACAGGAACCACCAGACTGGGACAGGATATTATGGGACACTTGCACATTGAATTAAATTACAACTTTTGCCCTGCCCTTAGTGTTGGGGGTTAGGTTTCTTGCCTTTTGTTCCATTTTACCCATAGAATTTTTTCCCATAAGCTGCTAGAAAACACTAAAACTGGGTACTTAATAAAGAAGTGACCGAGCTCAGGGGAGGAGGGCATCTCATTTCACGTTTCCTGATCTGGGGGTTTCTCTCTGAGGGGCAGGGATACCATGAGAATTGGGCAGGTAAAGGGGTGGGGGCAGCAGCTATTCACTGGCTGTCACTCGGCATTGGGGGAGGACGATCGGAGCTGCTGCTTGGGGAAGGGAATTTGCTGCTGCCACCAGAGCCCAGCTCGATCCTGCTTTCTTCTGCCCCAGGGTGAGCCTTTGCTTGTGAGAGCAGCCATAGAACAGGGACCTTATTAACACCTACCTCACTAAAAGAGGGACCTNNNNCTGGGCTCGGCTGCACTGGGGGTTTGTAAGGGAAGTCCCTTTCCCATCCCTTCCACCGCCCACCCGCCATTACCCACACGGGAGGCGGTCGGACTCGCGCCACAGCGCCCCCTGCAGGCGCAGGGGCATCACTGCACCCGCCCTGCCCGCCAGGAGCCAGCAGCGCCCCTGCCGGCCGTGCCTGGAACTGCACCCAGGGGGAAGTGCCCACGGCCGGGACGGCTGGGGCTGGGTTCCTGTTCTGTTTGGGGTTAATGCCGTGGTTGGTGGTGGTGGTTTGCTGTATTATACACACTAGTAAAGAACTAGGATGGCTGGGGCTGGGTTCCTGTTCTGTTTGGGGTTAATGCCGTGGTTGGTGGTGGTGGTTGCTGCATTATACGCACTAGTAAAGAACTGTTGGTCCTATTCTCTTATCTTTGCCTGAGAGCCCCTAATTTCAAAATCATAATAATTCAGAGGGAAAGGTTTCATATTTTCCATTCCAAGGGAGCCTTCATGCCTTCCTTAGCAGACACATGTCTTTCAAATCAAGACACTTGGACACAAAGAAAATAACTTCATCACAGAAGGCAGATGAGCTCATAAGACTCAATTTGCTCTTGGAAAAAAAATTAAGTCTGGCTATTTCTAATCATCACCATTTCACCAGCATTTCAGGAGAACTGTCCCTTTTCTTCCAAAGACTGAAATAAGGCTGACTGGCCCTCTTTTAAAACAGATGCAGTATTTGCCTTTTTCCAGTTGTCAGGGACGAAAGTCAAAGTGGTATTATTAAAAGTTAAATGTTCATTGACACAAGCTGTGCATTTAACCAGGTTTTGATCCACAGGATTTGCTCGCTCCCTTTCCTCAGGATGATTTGCCCTCCAAAGTCTTACCCTTTTCACTACCAGGACTAAAAAGATCTTAAATAATTGGGTCACTTAATCTTTGGCTCTCTCTGTATCACAGACTTCGTTTGTCACTCAAACTCTGGAATTTCAAAGAACAGTATATTCACAGTCCAAAAGAGTAAATATGAATTACAAGCACCTAGTCTACTTTCCCTCAATTTTGGGAAATCAACCTGAAACAAACAGGTTCCCCAGACTGCTACTTCAAATCAGACAATATGCAGGGAAATGACACAAAGGACAAATCAGTTACTTTTTATGTTCTCTTTTCAAGAAATCAGGATAAGGGAACTATGCAGACAAAATATTTGTTCCATATCAGAAAAGAATTAGGGACAAGCAAATCTCAAAACAATAATCCTTCAAATCCTTTCTATTCAACGGAACCTCCTAAAGATTTGTCCTCTTTAAGGTAGAACAAGGAAGCATGCAGATAAAGAGTGTGAAGGAATAGCTATGGTCTGCGTAGAACATGTCCATCACAACTATTCAGTGAGTGTTTGTAAAATGGAAACTTCTGTCCAAAGAGAAAAGAGAAAGAAACAAGAGAAGGATAAGGATATCTATAATAAGTCAGCCAAATACTTCTCAAAATGTACTCTTTCATAGAATCATAGAATGGTTGGGTTGAAAGGGACTTTAAAGATCATCTAGTTCCAACCCCTGGCCAGGGACAGGGACACCTTCCACTAGACTAGGCTGCTCAGAGCTTCATCCAACCTGGCCTTGAACACTAACAGGGATGGGGCATCCACAGTTTCCCTGGGCAACCTGTTGCTATGCCTCACCACTCTCATACTACAGAATTTCTTCCCAATATCTACTCTGAAACTAATATTTCAATTTGAAGCCACTGCCCCTTGTTCTGTCACTACATGCTCCTGTGGAAAGTCTCTCTGGCTTTCTTTAAGGCTCCCTTCACGTACTGGAAGACTGTAATTAGGTCACTCGGAAGCCTTCTCCAGGTGGAACAATGCCAATTCTCCCAGTCTTTCCTAATAGGAAAGGTGCTCCACTCCCCTCAACCATCTTGGTGGCCTGTCTGGAGTTGCTCCAACAGGTCCTGTACCCTTGCCAGGAACCCCAGAGCTGGTGCAGCCCTGCAGGTGGGGTCTCACCAGAGCAGAGCAGAGGGGCAGAATCCCCTCCCTGGCCCTGCTGCCCACACTGCTCTGGATGCAGCCCAGGACACGTTTGGCTCTCTGGGCTGGGAGTGCCCATGGCTGGGTTCTGTCCAGCCTCTCACCCATCAGCACACCAAAGCCCTTCTCAGCAGGGCTGCTCTCCATAAATCCATCCCCAGCCTGTATCAACACCAAGGGTTCGACAGTTGCTGAGTCAAGGTACTGTATCTCATAAAGATCTTGCAAAGAGAACAAGTACTACAGTGAACACTGTTCATGCGCTCCTCATGAGTTATTCTCAGTCAGACACTCTTCTCTTTCACATTTGAGAGAAACAATACATCCTGAATAACCACTTTTCTCTAGAACCTGACGTCCCAGTATCTCTTGGGCAGTTTATCTTGAATACCTGGATCATTAAGAGAAGGCACTTCACACTACTTAGAAGTCTCTTTGATAATATTCTGTCCTTTTTATAATTTTTGATAATATTGTGTCCATTTTATCTTTTAATTCTTGACTTTTCCTCAAAACTAAAACCACAACTGAAGAAAGGTTAAAAACCTAATCTGGAATTTAAAAGTGAACAGTTTTATTTCCAGTAAACTTCACTTCTAAGTTCACACAGAGAATTATACTCACACACCACTTCAGCTAACATGATTTCTTTTGTCCAACAGGGTAATTAAGCAGTATGCAAAACATTTTGGTTCTCAAGAGTCATTCCTGTTATGAGTTCTGAGATTATTCCCTAAAGCTGTGTCTTACAAAAATAATAATCGCTAGCTGTAGAGACTAGGAAAAGCAAATGCTTAAATGTTCTAGGCATCACCTCTACAGATTCATTATCAAAAATCCCATCAGGCTTCTTGGCCACTCAGAATCTGTCTTGATTTGAAACAATCTTGTTGATTCAAGATGTGTTCTTCAAAGGAGATGACCAGCTGAAGTCACAAGGAGAAGAGGAAAGTGAGATACAAATTCACCTTTTTACTAGTTTTGTTATCTGGAAGAAATATACCACTTTTATGTCTGTGCAAAAAAACCCTGCAGATAAGGTGTTCAGCAATTAAAATTCTTATTACTAGGATACCTGTTGATACAGCATGAAAGTTATTTGAGAAAATGGATCCAAGTAAATATTGTTAATATTTCACACAGCATCAAAACAATGTCCTCCCAGATGAGCCAGCAACAGTCAAAGGCACTAAAATAAAATAAATAAACCAGGATGTTACTTCGGGTAGAAAATTATGCAAGCATTAGTAAGACATAAGCCACACTGATGAAAATTCCAGACCTGAAGAAGGAGCCATATGAGAAATGTACTACTGGGTATCAAGCAAATTATGACAACTCTGACATGATGATTACCACAATATATACTGAGTGATAGGAAGTATGGTACTGTTATTTCCCTAAGTGTCAAAACAAGGTACAACTACCAATACCCTTCTTTTTAACTAGATAGAAAGTGACAGAGGCGCAGGAATTCTTGAAATTATAAACAAAAAAAGCCCACCCACAGCTTGTTTTACTCACTACTACATAATACCTCACTATCCTGTGAAGTGTTTAACTTCTGTGCCTTTACAAAGCTGTAAAAACAAATACATGTGAGATTTAAAAAAAATCATTAATTAAATATAAATGGAAAATTTTATCCAAAAGAAGTAAAGGGAGAAGTTAAAAGTAAAAACTGTACAGGTAACATAAAGATAATTTTAAAATATCATACTGCATTCTGAGAAAAAAACATGCTAGATACGAATAAAAAGGAGTTGTAAGATGATAAATATGAATGTATACCATGAAAAAAAAAAGAAAAAGAGGAAGACAAACACCAGATCTGACAGGTTACAAGAAAAATACAATAAGAATATTTAAAAATTAAGAGAAAGTAATCTGCAAAAAAACGAAAATCCCTTTTGGGAGCAGGAATGCTCATACAAAAACCTGCAGAACTGAAAGACGACAAATATGAAAATGAAAATTTAGGACCATTCTATTACATTCCTATACAGCTGCATAGGTGAAAATACCAAATTCTTAAAACATTCACTCATCTAAAGAAGAAAATTACATTCAGTCTGCATAATTTATTTTTACATTCTTACACATCTCCAAAGATTTAAGCAAAATACGAGTCTTGGTATTGACAGCATCCTTGCTTAACTCAGCCTTTCAAGGGCTTACTGAAAAAAACTAAGATCTAATTTGTCTCTATCTTCAATTCTAGTAAGGAGCAAATGCAGAGCACTATTTGAGCTACTTTGGTTTGATTTGGTATGCTGAATTTAAATACATCTGCTGGCTCCAATGCTAAATTGTAAGCAGTTAGCCTCAAAGACAACAAGACATATTATTCTGGATTACAAACAAGTGCTGTTGTTATGAAATAGAACACTATCCCCAAAAAGAAATCCGAGTGTATCTGAAACCAGAGATGCAACACCTTGCCAGTTAAAACCAGTTCAGAGGTACCACAGATACTCTGAAATAAGAATATCCCATTCAGAGATGCTGAACTGCAAACATGCACACACAGTCATGAGAAACCTTAAGTCCTATCACATGGTGATAGCACTGCTGTTTCCCTCATATTTGCATCTGAGACACAGAAAATCCTGTTCAATATGTTTTAGACATCCTACAATTAGCAATTAACTGCAATGTGAATACTATAGAAATAGGAAGTAATAATAAGTGGTAAATTATTCTGCATAATGATGTTTGCCTCCCCTGTTCAGTCTCATCTTCTATTTGGTAATACTGGTTATTTTGTGTCTCTTTTCCAAAAGATGAGCTAATGATGACAGACTGTACTGGAATTTTTCTTTTGGTTATGACTAAGACATGAGTAACTATAACACCAAATAAATACGTGTCAAAAGGCACACCAAAAAAAGTATTCATCGTATGTTCTACCAGCTTCAAAGCATGACCACAAACAGCATATTCTTGTTATTTCCTGTGATTATGCCAACAGCTTCATGAAATCTTTGTCAAAAGCAACCAAGATCAAGAAATCAAACCTTCAAATATGGCATACAAAATCGTTTTACACAAAGTCTCTTTGATATAATACCACAAAGGGAAAAAAGTCCAAGTGATGAATATATCTGATGAAACCCCAAGACTTCTGCCTCCCTTTACTGCCTGCTAAGGCTGTTCTTAAGTAGTAGACAAAAAACTAGTCAGTAGCACACAATCAATTGATCATGAACATATAATCATAAAAAATTCAAAATAAATTTCACCTTTATTTGAGACAAATAGTTAATGCTAACAATGTTAAGAAATCATAATCACATATCAACATTATAGAATAGAAATATATTAATTATATTATTCTAGAATAAAATAATAACAACTGCATTATAATTGTAAACTAAATTAATATATTTTATATTATTTATATATTAAAAGACAATGAAACACTGAGGTTGGTTTTTAATTAGCAAATCAACATGCCTGAAATTCAAAGCAATTACTTTTGCATGCTCCTAATACAAATTTATGAATACTAGGAGATTTGTTTTGTTCTTTCACCACTAATTGAGAGGAATGAGTTGGGTAGTACAGGTGATACAGAACCATTCTTTGATAAATTCAAGAAATGGCAGGGCTCAGTTAACCTTACTTTCTGAAACAAGTTGATTACTGAATATACAATCTATCAACATTTAAAGGAAACCAGAGTTCTTAACAAGGAAGAAAATTATCGGAAATATGAGTCCATCTAAAAAATGGACTTAAATTCATCACCTTAAAATAGGTATTGGTCAACTGTGTTGTTTTCCTCCCAACTCCTTTCAGAGGATAGTAAGTGTAAGTATCACAGGGAACCCTACTGTACCTGCCACAGTACTAACAGTATTTGAATTTAGCACAGTCTAGTTCAAAGTACAACTGTCGGTTTATTTAGATATAAAGAAGACTATCCTACAGAGTTCCAACAATAATTGTTTATTAGCCACCAGGTGCATACTTTTGCCAATATAAAACATATTTTGATTATCCTGTTTTTAATATATGGGGAAAACTCTGAAAGAATCCATGTAGGCAACAGTTTTAAAAAATGTTATCAACAGACTTTTGAACTTCATGTAAACTGCTGTCTGGACAGTTCTATTTGTCCCATTCCTGACTCACCAAATGCCACTACAACTAAATGCACTACAATGAAAATCTGCATCTCTCCACTGATACTGTCCTCCATTTCCTAATCTCTTCTCCCTTTCAAGTTAATAATTCAAAATATCTACTCTTTTTTTTTTTTCTAGCTTTGTATTTCAAGCTTGAGATTTTTTTTCTTTGTCTACAAAACAAGTCCATGTGCCTGCTCTACTTAATAAAAGATGACTATAATGCACTGAGATTGTCTAATAAAACTCCTATAATTCTAAAATAAAAACCCACCCCCAAAACAGGCTTTCATTTACTTGCATGCTTTACCAAGCCAATGTCTTTGCAACTTCCGAGTACTAGGTAAGATTGCACTTTTACACAAAATACTGAATTAGACCTGATTCACAGAGACTTCTGTGTGTCTCTCCCAAGTAACCACATCCCACACAAAATTTTCCTACAGATACAACGTTCTGTTTCCTTGTAAAGAAAACTACAGAGTATGCTAGCAGTCCAATTCATTTTCAGGAATACACCCCCAGAACAATGATAACACTCATGAGTAAATGTGGGACATGCCAACATTAAATCAACCACTGATCATCTGTTCATCCCTAAGAAGGCAATAACACAGCTTACTGACAGCAGTATCTTCAGGATATCTCCAGAAAACACTGTTCCTAAAGAACTGTATGAAGTTTCAAAATTAAATAGTAAAACAAAGCAAAGCTATTCTGGTAATCTCAGTCACTATGAAAACTTGCAGTTCCCACATCTCATAGCTCCACAACTTATTTATCAGAGGTTATAATACTACACAAATATTTTATTCTTTAAAAATTTATTTCACCAGTTCAAAGACTTATTCAAACTGTCAGAGATGACTCATACTCAGTAAGACCTAGGGGTTCCCAACCATCTAAAAAATTACTGGAACATAGTCTGATCAATCCGAATCACACATAATACATAAAAAACCTTATGGTTGCCTCCAGCACTCTCAGGAAAAATAAAAATTCTGACTTACAGTTAAGTCTGCACATTGTAAAAACCATGCATTGCAATTTCATAATTCACACAGCTGTGGAATCAAAGTATGACATTAAAATTAATCTAGTGGTGACTAGCAGATAAAAAAACCAAACCAAACACACTTCATACGATATGTAGAGATTTTCTGAGTTGGTCAAGCAAATCTTACCCCAGCAGAATTTTAGCATGAACCTCTTTGTTAGTCCTTGAGATTTCTCTCAAAGAGGTAATTTCTGCATCAAACCAAAATCCTCTTTCTTCTGGTGTCTCAACATTGTAGTTAACCATCACCACATCACCCACTTTTAGCTCACTCCACTTCAGAATGGTTCTTGCTCGGGGTCGAAGATTAACTGTGTCCATTTCTATTATGCCATTTTCTGGGTACCTTGAAAAGCAAAACCAACAACACCAATGATTAGGACTCCTGCAACAGTAAAAAAAAAAAAAAAAGAACAGTCACAGACAACTTTTTTCAGAAGTAAAAGTTTTTAAATGTTCTTTGGGCACATAAAAACCATAAAATCTGACCTAATATAATTTTCAAAATATAGCTTGTCTCTAAATACAGACTAAGAATTTGTCTCATCTCAGATGGGAAAAACAGCCTCCATGAGTTTTCTCAATAAAAAGAAAAAAAAAAATTAAGTAAATCTATATGTCCTTCTTGACAAATTAGTGTTATTTGACAGCACTCTAACTAAAATCCCAATGCAGGAAGGAAGCCTTTTCAAATTTGAGATGCTTTTCATCTTAACACTAGTTTTCTTTTCCCCTGAATGAGACAACTATTACTTGATACTAGACCCTGTATTTGCACATGTGCTGGAAAAACAGCAGAATATAGACATGATCAAAATACCAATTGCAAAAAAAAGCTAGCCTGTAACAAAAAGTTAAAAGATGATAAAGTGAAGTTACCTCCTTCATATGGTGTAGGCAGATAAAATCTCTCATCACTTAGCTAGTACTACAAGTTCACAGAACAAATTTAACAGAGAAAATGAGATTAGTCTACTGCAAATAAACAGCTGCTATTGAAATTATTCATTCTCTCTTCTTAACAAACAAAGCTGAGGATGATGTATCTTAAATTATATTTTCACCATGTAATTGGCACTTTAGCAAGAGCACTCCCAGTTAAACTATTACACCTTTATCAAACAGCACTGTTAAATATTAATGGCAAAATCCTACTCATATGAATAAAAGCATGGCTCTACCACTTTACAACATGCCTCCCCCTATAGTGAACAAGAATATTTCAAGGTCTTGGGAAATTGTACATTGCAACTTAGTAGAGGAAGAAATACTAAAACTACTGTCACTAAGAGCATGAGACTGACGGACAATAGCCTGAAATCAGGATGTCTACTCCTGAACTGTTGACTAAAAGCCCACTAATGAAACTGGACACATTTTGAATAAGTTCATCTTGCTTTGTTTTATGCCTTCTATTAAATCTAACACACCAGTTTGCTAGTACTGATGTGGGGGCTGGGAGATGGGGGAGATTTAGTGCTAGTTTTGTTTAAAGAAGCATGAACCGCAACAGTTTAAGAGTGGGTGTACCTTCAGATAAACTAATAGCTAAGTAAAAGAACATATCTCTAACTACTTACAAAAGTTAAATACAAAGCCTCTTTTGGCACCAACATTTTTAGATCCTAATTATAAAATTCTGCACAACAGAAGTTACATCATACAAAGAGAGGTGCTTGGGATCAAGTCATTATCCAAACAACAGTTTCATATGATGCAACTCTCCACATTTCTTAGGGTTTTTTTGCCCATGTTGTTTCCAAATTCAGTGCATACTGAAAGCTAACATTTGAGGTTCTGCCTTTATGTCGCACAACTTTCGCCTACAAATTTACCATTCTACTATATTAATTATTAATATTTTAACTTAATAGCCACAAAAAAACATGACAGGTAATACAACAAAGCAAAAAACAGCTATAGAGATCATGCCTATTTTATTGAGTGCCTAAATAATATCACATTATTGTACAGACTACTGAAATCCTAAGACAGCTTTGTCTGACCTACTAATCTGTTCCAAAAGTTTTACTGTAAACCTCTCCTAAAGTTTGTAGAAGACAGCAAGTAGAACACAGTAAATAAAGATTCAGTTTACTTGAACTCTGAAACCAATAGTGCTTAAACACCAGGAAACTAGAGAAGATAGATCAAAAATAGACACCATTTATGTATACAGTGAAATAATCAAGTAAGAAATACATATGGAATCGTAAAAATAACCAATAAACATTTTAGAAGTTCCCATGTCACTATTAAAAAAAAAATTAAAATATGTGACTTACAAAGGCTGGCATTCATAGAAACTTAACCTTGATCTGAAAATTCTTTTCTCTTCTGAAAGTAAAATGTCTTCAGCTTCTGTTTTTCCTAGGTGAGCATTGGACAAATGTTTTTCCTAAATTCAGATTCATATTATCTTTCTCACCTCTATACAACTCAAAACTTCCTACTGTACTGATGAGGCATTTCAAAGATTTTCATCGTTAACAATGTCTCCACTGTTGTTCTTGGAAGTGGCTCATGAAGAAACCCAAGCAAAAACATCAGTCTGAGTAGAACAAGATCACTTACCAAAAGACACCCTCAAAATCCCCTTTTATAAACAGAAATTGTTTTCCAAAGGAAGAAAAGGAAGGCTGACTCTGCACTGAGTGTATTTTTCCTCTACTCAGCTGGTCAGAAAGTCAAGCTTACAAACTTTAGAAAAAAACAAATGTTTCTTTTGCCACATTTTACCTTTCTTTTGCTAAGAGTTACAGATATTGAATGTTTTTACTGCTGTGCCTTCATACACAGAGAAATGTTTTCAAGGTTGCTGGCAAATGTTAGCAGCTATTTAACCCTTCACATTAGTCCATAACTGACACCTCAGGCAGAACACCAGAAGCAGTATTTGCCACAAGTTTTTGAATTAGGCTAAAAATCGCAGAGTTAAACTCTGTATGTTAAGCTCAGTACCACTATTCATTATTATACTAATAAGTAAAGAGTACTTTCACAGTAAACTTGTGCCTTCAAATGTGTCTAAGGCCACAATTTATGTAAATATGGAAAAAAAAAATCACACTCACAGAAAATTCTACCTCACATTCATTTTCCTGAATTTTAACATACTATTTGTAAAGATCACACATTAATTTAAAATATACTCTCTTAAATATGCAAGAATAATATTAAAGCATAGAATCATAAGATACAAATATGTGGACTTATGTAGATAAACCAAAATATAAAGATAATAAGCATGGTATTTTAACCTCAAGAATTAAGTAAAAATTAATTCTTGCCCATTCTGGAAAGCTTTAATAAAGGCCTACTGTGAGACACAAACATACGCTGAAAGTGTTTTCTCATTTATTTAGCTATTTCTAAAATCCTAAGATCACACTCAAGAGAAAACAAACATTTTCACAGCAACATTTTAATTAGACTAGCATAAATTTGGTACAGTTGAAATGAAGATTATGTGGCACAATTAAACCTTTAAATTTAAAACAGCTGTGGACAGTTCCCTGGTTTTCCATGTTTTCAGGACAGCTGGCAACTAATACTGAAAAAAGGAGCTATACCAGCAAGCATAATCATAAGAGCTTAATGAATATTGCCCATAGGATGTCTCTATTTACCTCTAATTTAATTCCCCCTGTAGTACTTCTAACACTAGCAAAGCAAGGATTTATTGAGATTTCCTATCTGTATAGACAGTCTCCATAGCAAAGAATTACTCATGAAGTAAAAATTCCAGTATTTCTTGGCTATGGTCAGATGGTTGGCTGTGGTTCCTAAAATGCTAGGACACATAGTAGTTCCACGTCAGAAAAAACCCAAGCCTGCTCAGTTTACAACATACCCTCTAACACTTTTCCCAGCTGTTACTAGAACAACTAGAACTGGAAAGATAAAATTTTGGGAACAAAAGTAAAGACTTCCCCATCCACTCTCCATACTAGTATGGTGAGGAGTGTTAGTGCAGATGCAGAATTTTAAAAATTATTTTCCAATATTAACAAAATGAAAGTATAATTTATTTTCTGAATTAAAAAAAACCTCAGAGAAGAGTCATTCCAACCTAAGAATGAAGGAATAGAAGGGCAAAACCGAAAGGAATGAACTCCTGGAAGAGGAAAATCTGACTAAGGTAGAATTGGATAAAAACTAGATTCCTACCACCCCATTCCCTTATAACCTGAGGAAATAATTAGCCCAGTTTTGCTGTAGTGTTTGAGAAAGGTAACATAGTGTTTCAAAAGCACTACACTGGAAGACCATGTAAGCCACAATTATGAATGGGGGGGGTGTGTGAAATCACTGGGGTAGTCAAGCAGCGCCCTTCCAAAAAAAAAAAAAAAAAACCAAAACCCAGTAGGTCTGATAACTTGTTAATAAAAAAAAAAAAAAAAAAAAAAAAAAAAAAAAAAAAAAAAAAAAAACCAACAAGTAATACATTTCAAAAGACAGACTGGAAGGCATACTGAATATCAATACAGATAAAAATCAGTCCCATGGAACATAAGATTTTGAGAACCTTACCTAACAACTAATAATTACTGAATTAAGCAACTTAAACACTAAGAAACCATATAAATAGCCTGAAGAGAACCATCTTACTTTCCTAATTACTTTAATTCTGAGTTTCAAGAAAAAGTAACTTCCAGTCTTACACGACTGCACTGTGTGGACAACATGCACACCCTGAAGGGACACAACCTGAAATAAGAGTATCAAAACAGAAGTTCAGAAGTATAAGAAATACACAGAACATTCAATTTTTAACACAATAGTGTTGTATTATGAGTTTAAGTAATGTGAATATAGTGAAAACCAGGTTTACTTCACTAGATAGGAGACAAGTCATGCATGACAAGTCAAGCATTTTTTGAAAAAACTTTCCTCAGGAGTGCAAGGAGAACACTTACAGCTAATTCAAGATAAATGAGTAAGTAGTAAAATTCAATCTTATTCTCACTAATCACCATTTTTTCAGCCAATAATCAGTTTCAAACAAAAAAAATGGCTTAACTGTTGTTATTTTAGTTGTTCTCTCAAACATCTTCTAGGACAGCAAAGCTCCCCTCCCTTAGCTCAAATCCTTTCTACAGAGACATAAGAAACACTTAGATTGTCTCCTCAAACTGTTTCCTTTTCAGCTTACACAAGGTGTCTACATCATTAGAAATCAAAGTCTGACAGTAAATGCCTGTTGTCAAAACCCTGACTATAATACATACAAATACTCTGGCATTATAAAACACAGAATATGCAGTCAGAAGTCCACTGCAAATGGGACAAATACCCTTACAAGGAACAGACTTCTTGAAATGAAGAGCAGCAGTGTAGAGCTACTCCCATAAAATACTTCCAGGTCTGAAGGATTCTGGTGGCATGTTTTCTAGTGAAGACATACAGAAAAAAGACATCTGACATAGCAGCTCTTATTACTTTTGTATTGCCTAATGATCTGTATGAGGTAAAAATTTTGAATGAGTAAACAAACTAATAACTGATATTAGGAACTGGAAAACAAAATTACATGGCTAGGAGAGGTGCTCCAAGTAGTCACTCAAGCTAATTATAAAAAAGGTTTGTGACTGACATAAGGTCAGAAAAAACATGTGTTACCCTTAGGAACAGATTGTCTTAACACTCTACTTAGCACACAATATAGCTTTCATTCCTCTTCCTCTTCTGAAATTCCAAACTCTCAAGCATAAACAAAAGGAAGTAAGCGCTATAATAAAACTACCACCTATAGCTCCCATAATTTTGTCCTATTTCTAGCCATTAAATTCATGTTCTTCAAAAGGAATCCCTCTCCTCACTTCTATGTCTGAAACTAGAAATCTGACAGCATGCATTCTCCTGATTAGCACTCTTTACTGTGTTTGATGTATATAAAAGAAAAAAGTCAAATAACTCAGCTAAACATTTACAGGGGTTAATTGAGAAACACATAGCATGCAAAGGAATGTATTTCAGCATTTCTTCACAGAAGACAGAACACTTTGCATCATGCACTGTCCCTAAAGCTGCACAAAGCAGCTACCTCTCAAAGAAGCAGGCAATCTTTCCTATATCCAGCCCCACTGGTCAAATTTATTTGACTGATGAATGACAAAACCCAGTAACATTCACCTAGTAAACACTAGATTTTAAATATATTAGGAAACAAGAGAACTTCATTGTACAGTCACATAACCACAAAATTCAATGCAACTTCACTATCAGATGTACACTGCTGGAAAGCAAAGTATAAGAAAGAAATAGGGGCTACCTCATCTGAGAACGGCCCTTAATGTCTTTTGGTCTCCAAAAATCAATTTATCAGTAGTGCGATCTGTGTGAATTCTCCATCTATTCAATCCCATATTCAAACCTATATCTGAAAATTTAGTATTAAAAACATTCACAACATGGACCCATTAAGTAAGTCTAATCTACAAACCATTCATTGAGAAAGTAATAGCAAGTTTAATACTATTATTCTCTTGACAATCTCTTCAGCTGTGGATGATACTTTCAAGTAGAAAGTGGGTTTTTTGACCAAGCAGTACTTAGAACTTCCCTCCTCATTGCCTCAGAATAGTCTGTGTTCTCCAGCTCTAAGTCTGTATCTTGCATACTGCTTCAACAGCCACACAGGATGACCACACCTTTTTGACCTCTGTGGCAACACAGTGAAATCCTGATTTTCTTGATGTGTCGTGCATGTACACCTTTAAAATCCGAGGGCATCACTCCACAGCTCAAATTAAGCATGAAGTAAACAGAAGCAATTAGTTCCCTAGGAGAAATAACCACAGCGTACTTTATGGCATATGACGCAGATGTTACCTCATGGTTTAAAATAAAATTCTCTGATTGTTATAAAACCTGAGGGAAGTATCATCAGCCAAAACAATGGCCTTGAAAAAAGTTACCTACACTTGAGTCATACTTAATCTGTACTTGCATATAAGTTGTCATACTGAAATTTCTCATGCTGCAGAAACATCCAGCCTCCCTGTGGCTTCTGCTGAGAGCCTTCTTAAACGGAAAGACTTTATTACAAATGACTGAAATAAGAAAAGAAAGGAAAAGATATTACTTGATTGTAATCCAATTACTTAAGGTAAACCCCTAAGTCTTCCTGCTGCTTTGGGGAGCTAATGATCAAGAAGTTAATACTTGCAGAATGAGAACTGTCTCCCTGAAACTAAGTACACTATAGCCAGTAACAAATATGAAATACAATAAGAGGAAAGGGCAAATGCTGATATGACACAGCATTTGTAGGCATGTCCTTATGGTGCCACTCAGCTACTGAAAAGCCCTGCTTCTGATCTGGAAATGATCCTTAAGCAGGCTGTGATGGAGATCACCTACAGCTATCTCAGTTAACTTTAGGATCTCAGCATGTGTTGGATTACTCAAGTCCTTTTAAATCAGGATTCAGCTTTCTTATGCTCAAGACAGGTTCATTTCTTCTGTATTTGAAGTCAGTTGCTGGGAGCAGCAGAAAAAAATATTTGACAGCATTGTATGAAACCTGATAGTGCACCTTGACATCAAAGCATTTAATGGCTCCTTGTGATACCCACAAATGCAAACATGAAATGGAAACACAGGGAATAAAGTCAAAGGGGAGGAAAAATCAGGAACACACCTTCAACTGCTGCCACTAGGGAAAAACCTGCATTCAGAAACTGAAAGCAGAGATGGACTGTCAGGCAGAATTTACATAGCCACAAATGGATGCCAAGAAATTTGATACTGCCAGAAGCTCAGCACTGGTAAAACTGGTATTTTGGTCCCTTCCTCACTGGTGAAATAAGGGCTCTCAAACAAGTACATGCCTTTTAAACCTTTGCACTTATCAAGAATTGTAACTCCAGTTTAATCTGAAACTGAGTTCTGTTCCTCCTAATGGCCCTAGGCTTTCACTCTTCAGAAATATATGGGCCTTATAACTATTGCAGCAACTTAGTTAAATACTAGACACATAGTTGGGGTAGGGCATGGTGGTGGAAGAGGTGGGAGAAAACCACTACAGAAATAACACACCAGTGCTGTTATCTACAAAATCACAGAGGAATATGTGGTACCTTCTATCTGTGGCAGTCACAGCTGGTAGGAGAGCTCTGTTTAGTCAAAAGGTAGTCACCCCTTTGAGATTACTATAATTAATTCTCGCACAGAAAGGGTAATTTCCCTTAACTGCACTCTTTGCAAAAAGAGCTCTGTCATATTTTTTCCTTTCACATTCACTGTAACGACACTATTTAAACAAGAAACAGAAAGAAGAACAAATGAACAAATGAACACTGAGCCCCTCAGAGGAGGAACACTTTCATGAAATCTAAAACTGTAGATCAAAGCATTTAGGTTTTGTACAGGACTTGTGATATATAAATCCAGCAGCACTGCTGCTAAAGCCAGCTTTCTCACTCAAGGAAAGGACAAGTCTTGCTTCACCCTTTAAGAGAAACTGCTATAGAAGAACATACTGATCTAGGGGGCAGAATAGACCAATTCCATGCATTACAGGTGACCTATCCCACAACTGTAACCTTTGTGGTGATTTTTTTTTTTTCAAACCGGAAGGATGTAACAGACAAAAAAGCATCAGTTATGATTTGAGAAGTTGTGCACCTGTGCCCACCTCTGACATATAGTCCTTCCAATGTATTAAAGTAATTTTGATGGCTTTACTGGCACGAGGCTTATGTCTTCCATTGGAAAGTAATTTTTACTCTATTTCAGATAATCTAGAGTCTTTTTGTGTCATGTAAGAATACCTGTTTTAGGAAAGATGGAGCTGAAACTATTTCACCCATGAGAGCCATCATCAATCCGATGATGATTCTAAAAGAACATCGGAAGGATAGACTAGAAAATGCCAAGTACATCTGGCAGCAAAATGCTTAATCCAAACCTGAAAAACAAAACACCCCCCCACAAGTAACTGTGCAGGGCATAGTATTCACAGTAAGATATGAAGCTTGAAGAACAGGAGTGAAGAGATTAATTTATCTGTTTCTGTAGCAGAGAACAACCGTGTGTCAAAGCACACCCTGATCTTCCTACTTATCCACATCAAGCATAGAGGTGGCAGAAAACAAGCGTAGTCTACAGATATCAGAGGTAAACACTAATGTATGAAAATAAAGTGATAGAAGCACAAATGTAGTTACAATAGGAATGTGCATATTGGGTAATGCTCAAAGAAAAAAAGCAAGACCCCAAAAGAATTGTATCAAGAACATCCACCAGAAACTATCACTCATAAATGTTCAAGTTGCACTTTCCAAAAATTTTTCTTTCCAAAAGCTCTAACTTCCAGTACCTTAGACTGATAAGCTTAACTGCGACGATCTTGCCACATTATGCTTTTGTGGCTTACTTAATTTTTTTTGGCTAAGTGTATACAGCTGCTATACTTGTAGGAGCAAAAAGACTGTCTCCACCTGCTGAAAGGGAAGTACACATAAACAGAAGTCAATCTTTTAGTTTAGCAGGACTATACCAAAAATAAACCAGAACTGTTGTGAAACTTTTTCTACTTCTGTACTTCAAACTCATAAAAAATAACAGCATCTACGAAAATAACCCACAAAAAACAAAACAAAACAAACAAAACTAAAAAATAACCAAAACTCCCACATAATTTCACTGCAACTGTTACAAACACTTTCTCAGAAATGTTTGCCCATTGCTAACTTATATACATCCATAGTAATGTAAAATCATAATATTAAAGACAGGTCTTTGAAATCACACACCAAAGACATAAATTTCAGGGAAAAATATTTTCGTTTTGATCATAATAATTGACTGTTATTTTCAAATATCTTTTGCAATATTCACTGAAGTATTTACATTTCTACTTCCACCATTTTAATTCTCTAACATTTTAAGTAAAATGCTTAAAGCCACAGATATGGAATCCAAACTTAGCACACAGTCAAAAAATTTCATTAAGTTGCATCTATTACTAGTACGATGATCAAAAAGTGCTCTCTGTAACTCAAATACAGAGTTACGTACTAGAATATGTAAAGTAGAAATAGCTACTATAAAAAGTGTTTTGGAAATCTACATTTAGTTAATATTTAATATACTTTGCATCCTTCTACCTCAATCTTACATTTCACAGACTACAGTACTTTTACTAATGTCAGAATTAAAAATACTCAACTAATTTAAAATTTTATTTGTTTAGAAGCCTAACTTACTGCTTTAACATTATTACCAAAAAACTTTCTGAACAACTTCTCAAGCAAATGAAGTGGTGCAAAGACTGCTCATAAATACAAAATCCTTTCAAACTCAAGGCTTCCCACCCACACACTGCAGGCTCTAGAATTTGTTATGACTAGAGAAGGGACAAAAGAACCCAAACCAACTTGAAAAAAATCCCACCCTTAATGCCCTCTCTCCATTTCAGGATCAGTTTAAAGTCCTCAGACATGAAGTTCTCAATAATAAATCTCTAATATAAGCGCAATGTGAAATTTTGTGTATAATTACTCTATTTGGAATAAAATAAATCCAAATTAAGTAACAAAAATTTGCTTCAATGGGAGCTGTCCTTCAGCTCTATTTACATGAATTCCATATACACAGGAAATAATTTTTTTAAAAATGAAAAAAAAACAACAGTAAAAATTTGGTTATGTGGTTTCTTTTTTATGTAGAATGGATGCATATTCTTATATAGAAAGGATATTTTTATAAGAAGATATTAATACTTAATGTGTGAAAAACATCATTATTGCCAACGGATTTGCTATATCCAACTGAAAAGTGTTATAAATTTTTAGTATTTTTTTTCTTGGTTGCAATACTGAACTTGATTTCTTTGATTCCAAGCTTCTTCAAGAAATTCTTGGTTTATACAAACCAAATAGCAATATGTGATGTCCTCAAAATAGAATCAGGAGCACTTACTCATCGTACTTGATATGATAAATAGCTTCTTCATCAGTGTCCATACAGTCTGAATAAGATGTGGAAGGTGTACTGTCCAAATTATTTGCATTTTCTCTTGAATGATCTTGATTTAAGTTTCCATTAGTCCTTTTGTAAGTGTTACCACTCTTCCCTTGAGCTTTACCATTCTTATGTCCCTTTGTTGCTCGGGTAACATTTTCTATATGAGCTTCAAACCAGGCTCCAATGTTGATATCTCGGGCATCCACCAATTCATTTATCTAAAAGGAAAATTCAATAATGAATGTATGCTTATTTTATAAAATAATACTGAGAACACTGAAAGAAAAGATTTAAAACCACTTCAACAGTACACCAACTATAAATTATTACGACAGTACTACTGCCAATAAAAAATCTTTAATTATCAATATAAGACACATGCAGATATGCATGTGCATGAACACATACATGGTTTAAGCTACAGTCTTTGTCAGGTACCAACATTGTGCCAGACAGATACTCTCACACACTCCAAAGATAGATCTTACTTCTAAGATATGAATAATCTTATTGTATTTTCACAGGAGCAAAACTGAGTAAGTTTTAGTATTTAGAGTGAAGCAATCCTTCAGTATCTGAAAGCACAACTGACAGGAGTTCAAGCTAACAGGTTTATCTCATTAAAGGAATACTTCCTATTTAACTCTTGCCATTCCTCTCCTTCAGGTAACTTCCCAAACTTAATGTTTTGTTCTTCCAAATATTTAAAATACCAATGTGTATTTTTATTTTTACTTTCTTAAAATTTACACTATTCAAAGCACAGCTTATTGTCAGGATGACAATTTCTGCCACACAATAAAAAAATCAGAGGACAGTCTCATTTTAAATGTATCAATCTATTTTAAATATAAACAGTGAATTCTGGCACTTCTAGACGGAACCTTCATGGAGGCATCCCTATGCAATCTTACGTGTTTGAACGAGCTGCAGCTCAAAGTGGTGCTTTACTTCCTCTCCTCCAAAATACAGCTGAATGAGATACACACTATTAAATGTTCCCCATTTGCTGCTACTTCTTGCAGAGTTATGGAAGTGGCAAAGAAGCCATGTTAGCCAAGTTAAAATTTATCATATCCAGATCCAGAACAACAAAAAATTGAAAAGAAATAGTAAAATAATACACCAATGCAAATTCCTTTAATCATTCTTCTATAATACATGCATATGTAATTTGATGTGAAAAATTACACAACATACTTCCCAAGCCTGCAAAAAGTAAGAGCAAATAATTAGCAGCCTTCTGAGGAGTATAATACAAGTATTTTGTGTGAGAGGTGTTTGGTTTAAGAACTGTTCTATTTATAGTTATTTGTAAATAGCATTAAACAAACATCAATTTTAATTGTAATCCCATTTATGTGGAATTTATTTTATTCCAAGCTGGTGTCCTTGGCTAAAATGTTTTTACTGCAGTCAGCGTTTTTTGAAAGAAAAATTGACCATGTGAGAAGCAGAAAATGAAACAAACATATGCTTCTGAATGAGCTTTGTTTTTTCTAACATTTTTTCTGCATGCCCAAAGTACGGTTACTGTAACTGTTCTCTTGCAACTCATCCTGTTATTCCTCTTTTTGGCCATTGCTTATCCAAGGTCGTGTTTGTTGCTCACTTATGCCAAGTCCATCTCAGGATGGCCTCCAAGTTCTTAGACCAGACACCACTAACAATTCTTGGTAACAAGGGTTGCACATAAATCCATCCACAAATAGTCCTTCAGAGCCCATGGAACTGTATCAGATGTCAGGTACAACTGGGATATGGAACAAGCTAAAACATTCTCATTTACGTAATACACAGTGACCACACAGAGGAACTCTGTTTAAATCACTATTTTAACACCTAACAATAATTTATTTATTATTACCTTTTATTTCCAATACCAACTCTACCTTTTTTTTATAGTTTTCTTAATTGCAAGTTCCATACCAACTAACTTTCCTTCTGGTAGCTGAAATCAGAAAGAGCAGGGCACAGAGGTTTGGACTCTCCACAGGATAGAGTAAGTAACAGGTATCTTGTTTGAGTCTAGCTCTGGATGAAGATCCAATGAGGCACAGAACTCTTCTCAGACAGAATAAATGAAAACATTTTTTCCAGTAAGTAAACTCTTCCTTATTGTTTGACAATGAAATGCAAAATCACTAAATATATCCACCTATTTAGCCCCCTAACATATCTTACTTTATTAGGCCCTAGGCCTCTTTTTACCAACTTCTTTTAAGTAAGTTTACAACCTTTCAACTACAATACCAGGTAAAAATACATTCTTCAAAGTTTTCAAATACTGCAATTAGAAATCCTCTGTATACATTCACACCATTATCTATAAATAGCAAATAGTGAAATGACTATACCCTTCATTTTTTTCTAGATATATTGAAAACACATTGTTGACTGAAAAAGTAATCACAAGTAATGAAGGAGAAAGAGTTCGGTCTCTGGAAAGAGACATAAAAAAAATTTCAGCTGTCTTGACAAAATAGGTTTCCTTGAGTATGCTTGCCAATATCACCATTCTGTTATATTTTCTGATTTAAACCTGAACAAAACAGCTAAGCTACTACTTGATATTTAACATACTGAAATATAACATTCTTGAAAAATAAACATTTTAGTACTACTTTCCTACAGTCTATCTGCCGTGATCTCCCATCTCCAATCAATCTGCTGTGTTCTCCCATCCCTCCATCATTCTCTCTATCCTTTCTCATATTACCTTTTATACTCATTGATTAATTGTAAAGCCTTTGAACCAAAGAACTGGAGTTATTCCCATTGTAATAAACGGACATAAAAGAAAAAGGAAGCACACAAGCTTGTGTCTCCATTTTCAAGCTACCGATTTTGTGACTCCCTGATTCCTCAGAGAATGAACAGAACTTTCGCACTGCGGTTTGCCCGGCTAGCTTTTGCGGTCGGTCTTTTCTTTCACCCAGTCACGCAGTGCGACATGGATGGGCCGCTTCAGGAGAGGCTGCGAGAGCTCAGCCCCGAATGGAGCTAAGGCCAGCAGCGTCAGGGTCACGCCGTGCCTTTCCACGGGGTTCATGCAGGCGTTAAGCACGTGTGGCAAGGTTAGAGGGAAGGAGGAAGCATCCGAGAAAGTTCCATAAAGCCACGAGCATAACATAAGTTTAATGAAGGCTGCGTGATGCTTCTCTCAACCCCACTTCCTGTGAGGGGGGTTTTTATCCTGGC
>VYXF01006368.1:266-15295 GCA_013397295.1 Polioptila caerulea | reverse complement strand
CATGGCGGCCTCTGTTGCACTAAGGCTACAGAAATTTGGCACAGAATGAACTCCCAATGCTCCAGCTGGTGTTCAGAGGTTAGAGGGCTGGGTGCCACTGGGCTTGATTTCTGATTAATTCAGCACTAAGACTGGTTGTGTTCACTAACATCCACACTAGCTCCAGTGCAACCGGGAGGTACAAAGCGCACCTAAATGTGGGCTTCAGGGGAGGAGGAGAAACACTGTCTATCAACCTATCCCAAGCAAGCAGAGGTATTTTCCCCCTCTGTCCTATGTCCAAAAACGTCCCTTCTATATTGTAATTTTTGGTCCTGCCCAAAAGGAACAATTTTATGTTACAGGTGGAGCTGTGGTGACTGTGGTCGTACACAGATACATACTCTTTTTGTCTGCATTCCTAGGTGTGTGAAAATTACTATGCAAATAGGACTTAATGAAGACCTTAGTAACTTTTGGTCAGAATTTACAGTTGATACAGAAGGTAAAATAAACACTTTGGTCCATCTGCTGAGGTGGCAGTAAAGGCTCCCTGACCTCTCTGCCCAATAGTCTTTGTGCACATCCTTATCTCCATAAAGAAAAAAGACTTTTAGCAAGGCTTGTTTTACATGCTGAGGGGGAGTGAGGCTAATGGCTGGTGCAGGTGCTCCTCTGCACCCCACTGAAACAAGACAGGGCCATGTGGCCTCTGCATCACCCCAGACATCGCTCCATCCTTACACCTTACACAAGCCAGGTGCAAGGTAAGACAGAGAGGCCCCTCTCATGGTTTTCTCCGTCAAATTTGTCAATTCTTCAAGGACTTAAGGCAACTCTGTAGCAAGCCTGCACATTTACAGCAACCCCAACCTCCTTCTCCTTCTCTGTAATTGTGGACATTTTCCAGCAAAACAATTACAGTTATGGCTATGCCTTATCTAAGAAAAACCCCCAAAGAGGTAAAATGCTATCATTCCCAACAGACAGATATTCATAGATACATTCATATACACACAGTCTACTAAATATTCAATAAGCTAGCAATCTAGAAACTGCTCCTTTTCTGTTTAAATTAAACTTCTGGTACTCTGATGTAATCCTTCATGACAATACTGAAAAATTCAACAAGGTACAAAACGAAATGAAGACTAGATATGCATTTTCTATAAAAACTACATTTAAAAGGTATCACTATATAACACATAGCTCGAAGAAATCATGTACTCTCTCAAACTGTCTAGTTCTAATGAAGCACTGAAACATCAGTACTAAAACAATTATTTGGCAAGCTTGAAGATAAAAGAAGAGTAAAAGCTACACTTTAACACATTTTTTTTATTCGCTTCTTCTGTCCACAAGAAAGTATTTGTTTCACAGCTACTCTAACTTTTCATTAATGTGTTTTGAAGAACACAGTGTGTCAGAGTTTGAGAACTCTCCTGAAAAGTGAGCTTGGTCCAAGAGACACGCTCGTGACTCTCCAAGAGTCAGTTTAAATTATGTGAATTTCATTTAAACCAAATTGCGGAATTAAATCATAAAAGAAAGCAATGAGGATACACTCTTTGATACAATAAAACAATACTTTTCTAAAAATAAAATTGAATCCACACGTGTGATGCAAGCTTTAAAGTTCATACATACCTTGTACAATCCAATGCCAGGATCAATGAGAAATGAGCGAGATGATGTAGAGGGCTGACTGGGTGATCCACTGTTAGTTTTTTTGACTTTGTTCTTGCAGTTGGAAACAGCACAGGGATTGACTTCTCCATCCTGATCTGTCACAGATGCAGTGGTAGGAGCTTCAGAATCAGAACGTATCAAAAGCTGAACTATGTCATTTAGTCCAACATTGTAGTCAAATAAAGTATGTCCATCTTCTAGCTGTCAAAAAGAAATGTGTACTTGTAAAACTCTACCTTAAGGTATCTTCTTAAATCTTCCTTTTATAGATAATAATTGCACAGACCAGAAGAGGCAAGCTGTATCTTATTGATAAATAAAAACCTATGTATTGAGTATATGAGAACACAAAATTCATCAAGCTAACTGCAGCCATAATTCCATTCAATGAAAATCACTGGAAGGCTTAAAACTAGAAACAGACATCTCTACGGACTGATGTCACCAACCTATAATTAAGTTAAGAGACACCAAAAAATGACAAGTTGTGCACTAGGAAATATAAAAAGCAGTACTGCTGCTTTGTTCAGTTAAATACCCTTAATGACCTAGAGCATCTTTGAAGTAGAGATTTGATTCCCCTGAAAGTATAATGCATTACTTTGAAATAGCAAAATTACTATTAGTTACACTTCACACTGTAGTGGGAGAAAAACATGCATGACTAAAAAACACACATCTTTCAAAACTCTTCTAGCAACAAAAGAGTTATCTACCCCTTTTTTCAAGAATAGGTGTTATTTTCAACACCAGTTGATGCTTCATAAATCTTTTCAAACAGAACAGCTTTCATTAGCTTATGGGCAGTATCCATACAACAAGAAAAAGGGGGCAAGAAGTAACAGAAAATAACAAAAAAGGAGGACCTCTCCAGTTTCTCACTAACAGTTTTTCTAACATTCAAATGATCCCAGGACAGACAAAACTGGAATTCAAATTCTTTTCTCTATCCCCTGTGCTTTTACAAAACAACTCTAAAGGGCAGGACAGAATTATGAACAAAAGCTGACAGTCAGGCAATGAATCAGTTCTTCTTCCACAAACTTGAAATCATGCAAGAAAATTAACTCTCCTTACTGCTGATAACTACTGTACCCACAGTTGGGACCTGTAAATAGTTGTATTCATAGTTTGAGTCAAAGCAATTGAAACTGACACAGCTGTCTGATCAACAGCTACAGGAAAGAACCTTACTCAGCTGCCCATTTTCAAACCAATTCAACACACAGTGCACAAAACCATACTGAAAATTTTCATGCTCTTATTAAAGTAATGCAAGTCTTCAAGCAGAAAACTCCAGTAACTTTCCAGATGACTACCAGCACCACCTCATAGGCCTGGGCCTTTAGGCTTAGTGCTTCATACTGAGGAGCAAGTTGCTTAAGTAACCTTTTCTGTCCCACCATGTTATAAGCTCCCACGCTTTTGACAACTCTTTAACAAGGGGCATAGAAGTGTTCAGCCCTATTACAATCCAGATTTTGGGGCTTTTCACACCACAAGCATTTTCACTGTTAATAAGCTTAAAGCATTACTCTTATATTCAGAGTACAAATAATCCCAAAACAAAGACAAATAATGATACTGCAAAAAACACCACTGGAGGGGATATCCACATTGCTACTGCTTCTGATCACTACTCCAGGCCCTATTTAAGATTAAAACCCTCCCAAGTGATTTTTCTTGTTTGCAAAATGGTTAAAAAGTTCAGCAGTACATCTGCAAAACAGACCGATTCTGAAGTAATGAATAAATTGGATGTTACTGGAGACACATAACTTCTCCATTTCTCTGTTCCAACTGGACCGTACAGGCTGTGGCAGAGATTACAGTGTAGTTCCTAGAATTCTGTGGTATGAGGAAATCTTCTGAAAACTAATGTGCTGGAGAAAAAGTAACAACTTTGCTCCGGGTACACCAAAGGTATATAAGCAATATGCAGATGAGAGCTTTGCTCTCCGGCCTTTGTTCCTGCTCTCTTGGGACAGGTCCTGTGCAGGCTGACAGAAAAATATTTTGAGGTACTGCAGTTTAAAATTCAAAATTAATTCAGTAAAGATGTAAATCTGAAAACCCTGAATGATCTACAATAGCTAGGCAAGTGTTCTGTGTCTAGTCCTCACAATCTGTTCTTCAGTTACGATCACAGATTAAGTTATATTATTGATCCACAAATAAGTCCCCTCAATTAGCATGAAAGGCAAAAAAAAAAACCCCAATTTAAAAAAAATAAGAGGGGAAAAAAAGGAATCCATCCAGGAACAGTTGTATTTAACATAAACAGAAACAAAGACATAAAAAGGAGAGTAAGAAGTTGCCTTCCCTAACAAAATGTGCACATACACATACCACCATGCCCAGACTACCTATTCCTGCACTACAGTAAGAGAAGTCTCCTCTCTGTAGGCATTCAAAACCCACCTGGAGACGTTCCTACTAACCTGTTCGAAGTTGCCCTGCCTTGGTGGGTGTGGGCTGGACCAGATGAGTTCCAGAGGTTCCTTCCAACCCTAAATACTCTGTCCTTTGGTGAAGTCAGCTTTGATGAACATGAACTAAATGATCAGCCAAATAAACTGATGACTGAAAAGTTGTGTAGTTTACAGAATAAATTTATAAAAAATTAAATTTATAAAAATTATAAAACTAAATGGTTGAGAAAGTGGTTGGATGGTGGCACCCAGAGGGCCGTAGTCAAAGTCCAAATGTTATTAAATTAATCCTCATTAATGATGCAGACAATGGGATTGAGTGCACTCTCAGAAAGTTCGCAGATGACTGGTGGTGCTGAGTGGTGCAGTTAACACACCTGAAGGATGGGATGCCATCCAGAGGAACCTGGACAAGCTCAGGAAGTGGGTCCATGGGAATCATGGGGTTTAATAAGGTCATGTGCAAGGTGCTGCACCTGTGTCAGGGCAATCCCTCAGTACCAGCACAGGCTGGGGATGAACACATCACAGCAGCCCTGCCCAGAAGGGTTTGGGGTGCTGGTGGCTGAGAGGCTGGACATGACCCAGCCAGGGGCACTCCCGGCCCAGAGAGCCAAACGTGTCCTGAGCTGCATCCAGAGCAGAGGGGGCAACAGGGCCAGGGAGGGGATTCTGCCCCTCTGCTCTGCTCTGGTGAGACCCCACCTGCAGGGCTGCACCCACCAGCTCTGGGCTCCCAGTACAGGAAGGACATGGAACTGATGGAGTGAGTACAGAGGAGGCCAAAAACATGACTGGAGGGATGGAGATGAAGCACCTCTGCTATAAGGAACCAGATTTTTCAGTCTGAAAAGAAGGCTTAAGGGTCACCTAATTGCAACCTTCCAGTTCCCAAAGGGAGCCTACAAGAAAGATGGAGAGAAATCTTTTACAAGAACATGTAGTAACAGAACAAGACGCAATGGCTTCAAACCTGACAGGTTCAGATTAGATAACAGGAAGAAGTTCTTTTCAGTGAGGGTAGTGAGGCACTGGAACAGGTTGCCCAGAATAGTTGTGGTTGCCCCATTCCTGGAAGTGTTCAGGGAAAGGCTGGATGGGACTCTAAGCAATCTGATCTGTAAAAAGTACCTATGCCCACAGCAGATCATTTGGGACGAGATGATCTTTACAGTCTGTTCAAACCATTTTATGATTCTATGATCTGCCAAAGTGATCTGTTTTTATCATTTATCATATTCGCAGGAATATTTTATGACACCGGATTATTCTATGACTAGTGAGGTAGCCTTAAGTCTCAAAGCACAGACATAAGATGACTATAAGCTTACTTCACATGAGGCAGGTTGTAATGTCTGGCAACATGGCAGGGAAAGAGCCTCTGTATGAGCAAGTATGTTCCTGATTATGAGCTAACAGTATAAATTTAGATCAAGTGGATACACTGCAACAGTGTATCCACACTTCTAGAAACAAAGTAGAGTACCACTGAAATTCAACCAGTAGAATTATCAGGTGCTTTTTTACTTGCAAGAACTGATAGGTGAATCTGCAAATATACCTATGCCTAGCATTACTTCATCACTAACAACTGAAATCCTTGGAGTAACAAAGCTGGAAAACTGTTTAAAGAAATCCATTTCACACAGGAAAATGGTGGTTTTTCTTGAATTACAATAGAAAATTTTATTCCATTCTGCTGCATAAAGACACTAAAAAGATTCCCTAAAAATACGTTTGACTAGACAGTATATTAAAAGAAAAGAAACAAACATTACATGTTTAATTCAAGGTCACCTGTCATTCATAAGTTTATGTATGCAAATGAGAAACAAAAGAAATCACACAAGTATCAGATAACCTCCTTCAGCTCAGATATGACTTCTTAATGGGTGATTAGAACACATACTAAAGGAAAAATAACTCAACAGGCAATTTCATTTATGAAATTTTATTAGCTCTCCTGATCCTACTGTTGTAAGAAAAAGATGCATTTGTTTCCTTACCAGTAGATTTCAATTTCAGTTTCAATTAATCTTAAAGGCTGGCATGCTTCAAAAGTCTTCAAGGCTTCATTAACATATTCTAAATAAAATGACACTAAAGAGCAACTAGCTTTACTGTAGCTAACACTCTATCACAGTTCTAAATACAAGTAAGTTGATAAACAGATTCTATCTTTCAAACGTATTATCATCATGTGCTCACTGTCAATTTCAAAATAGTCCTAGAGAAGGTTGTTATAAATACTTAAACTGTGTAACACAGCACTGTGCTTACGCTACTGCACAAGAGCAGCTGCAGCAATGCAACACTGGAATTGATACCTACCTACTATCACTGTTAGAAGAACTGTCTTGAAACATCAAACCACAAATTACCTTAAAAGCATGTAGAAGCTACACTTACATAAACATGAATAATCATGCAGAGTGTGGTATGATACTACATTACTTGGGTAAAAAAACCTGCCTGACAAGTAAGTTACCAATTACTATCACATTAACTATAAGCCCCAGCAGAATGACAGCTCATTATGGCTTCTACAACATGTACAGAGACCTCCCAAGATTCTTGTATTTTAATGTGTGATCCAGGAGCAGAGCAACCTTAATTCAGCCATTCCACTTGATAATCAAGGACTTTAATCGCTTATGAAAGTATGCCTTTAAGCATCTTCTGAGGTTTTCTTTTCCAAGAAATGTACCTGTGTCTATCATCTAGTAATACAGATGAAATAAACTATAATTAATGCAGATGAACTCTTTAATTAACAAAGTATAATGAAAAGTTAAGTGACATCAATCTTAATCTGCACAGGCATTACACGCACCTGGAAAATTTAACAGGAAATGCATAAGGGTAAAGATCATCAGGCTCAAGTTCAGTAAGAAACCTTGGTTAAGAGTTTGTTAGGAGTTATGCAGACGGTATTAGTCTGAAGAAATCAAGAACTTGTTAACTCGCAGCTGAGAACTTACTGAAAGCAAGCAAAGTGAACTTCCAGACTTCATCTATTTTTCATCTGAAGACTGCAGTAAAAATCTCGCTATTCCTGCCTGAAGAAGGCTGTTGGAATTAAATTCCACAGAACCATTCAAACATACCTCTAACCAGCATCTAGTAATTGAAAATTCAAAACCAGCTTTTCAGCACGCAACAGTGAATTTTGGGCAATGGGATTGGCTCAGGACAAAAACAATTCAATAACCTTTACTACCCAACACTGGGCCCCTAGTTTATGGACTTCAGCCATTCTCAGAGTGTGCTCAGTCTGCTTACATTTTCAATGCTGAAACAGAATGTGACCAGTATTTGTAATTTCACATGGAAAAACTGTAACCTCCACCTGGATTCTATTCAAAAGAATGCTTAAGGACTCTGGTATCTTCGAATACATGTATTAACCGCATTCAGAGTAGCAGGCACATGGTCAGCATTTTACATTAACTGTGTAATGACACTGTTTCACACGGAAGTACAGTTGTATCAGCTACAACAGACAAAAGCTTCATAAAGGGGGAATCTAGTAGCAAACCATTTAAGAAAGTTACTGTCTTTATAGATTTAATATAGGCTGTCTTCAAATGTAAGCAACTCTAAGAGATCAACTTCCTCCTCAAGCAACTGTAATTTTAACAGTATTTGTTACAGGTTCCATACAGTCTGCTCTGTCAAAAAACATTTTGTCTGGTGGTGATCATTCTACTAAAACATCCTATATTCTGTCACATGGGGCAGTTTTAATGCCATCAGTGATGTTTTTTAGACATATATCAGTAACTATTGAATGTCCAAGACATTTCCAGTTCTGAACAATAAAAGTCTTCAAACAATCCATTATATTAAAAGGATAAGAAGGCAAACATCTTTAAGCAAAGACTGCACATCTACAAGGTTTACAGGCTCCTTCTCACGCCTAAAGCAGACCAGTTCTGAAGTGTGGGCTTGGGCTTGACTATACTCTCTCCATATTTAACTGAGGTTTTTTATATATATACTCTGTAGTCATAAACACACTCTGCTCACACTGATTTTACTCTGGTAGTCCTGCAAGTTCTCTCCTAACTCTTCTCTCCTTATTGCTGCTGGCATTTTTAGCAGACATCCTAATACAAATAGCTACACCTACTAGTCTTACACAAAAACTAACTACAATACAGATTTATTTTCCTGAATAGGAAATAACTCATATTGTGCTTGAAGAGAAATACCAAAGAAACCATGGGTCACCCTCAGAAATAAAAAAAGAAACCCTAGGTTATACTTATTAGTGCTTTTAGTCCTGATTTGGATTTCATGGCTTGCTTAAAAAACAGATGCAAATGACAGACCATTCCCTCATTATAAGAAGGAGAATATATTCATCAATTAAAAAAAAAAAAAATTAAATCATTGCTCTGCCTTTGCTCTCTCTTTAGAGAAACACACAAGTAGGCAAATTATCTGACAACCAAGTTCTCTGACAGGCTCTAGATCCATATTCCTCCAAAACAGAACACAGACAGACCACAACATTTTGGAACACAGTAACAAAAGAAGTTATCAGTGATTGGAGAATATGGTCCAAATTAGACTCAGTTCTGTCAATTTTTTGCCACAAGACTCACATTTCAAAGCAGCCTACTGGAACGTTTGTGATGCCACCAAAAATCCCAGCAAAGACACACAGACTAGTCTTTATATCAGAGAATATGCTCCCTTTTGACTGCTTATGTGTGTTCTAAAACAGCTAAGGACCTGCCCTGGACACAAGGAAAAAGGTAGTCATAACACTGGATAGTATCAAATAACTTACTAGCAACTGTATCTTAAGTAGGTATCACAGTCTCAGAGAGACTCCCACAGTCTCAACAGAAAGCATACAGCAAAAAAAATTCCTAGGTAAGAAGAATACAGAAGCTTCCATATTCTAAAAAAGGCTTTTCTACAACTTCAGTTAATCACCAAAGAGTTTGATCGTACCACAGTGCAAATATGCTGTGTTTGTTCAACTCTCCCCACAAAGAGGAAGTCTGGCACGCTATAAAAAGCCACACAACTTAGGAACAAATTACAGAATCATGTTACTGACATGGTCTCCAATTACACATCAATCTCGGTATAAACATAATGATAAATATATATTAGCCATCTTCGCACTCAATCAATAAGACTAGCTCTCCCTAAGAAGACATTGATGCTTTTCCTGAAGCTTTGTACCTAAAATTAATAACAAAAGCCTAAATTTGCCAATAAACAAGAGGGGTTTACACCTTTTCTAAAAGCGCAAAAAGGTGGTACCAAAGCGCACAGGTGGTACCAACATATTTTACCTTTTGGACAGAAATAAATAAATAAAAATAGACTCCAGGGTATTAGATTAGTACCAACACAAAAAGAGCTGCAAGAAAAGACTTCTTGACTTAATCAGAAGATCATGGTGAGGGTAGCTATGTTCAGTCTCAACTAAGACGTCAGGGGATTCAAGCCTGCACCTCTTCCAAGTTAAACTTTTTAAAAAGCAGTTCATGCTTTCAAGATTATTTACTCTTTTGTTACAGAGATACAGACAAAATTGTTAATTTAGAGATGGTAGTTTCTTCTTGGATGCAACTCTGAATTCCATTGAAGCAACATTTGCTCATTAGCTTCTAGATAGAAGTTAGAGCAGCAACGTTTCTCTTCTTTCACCATTCTAAGGAGCCTTCTAAATAAGTAAATAAAAGTTCATGCTGTCTTCTGGATGCTCTTTGGGATTATTTTATACTGTCATTAAAAAAATCAAAAAATTAAAAAAAAAAAAAAAAAGCAAGCATGTCAAAATATAAAGCTCATAGAAATCCTCAGCAGCACAGAAGAGAATCATCCACCCCTGTGCTGATTAGATGAGAAGGGTCAAGTACCTCCTGTATGATGGTATGGGCTTCTATAGCAAAGGCAAATGAAGTTCAGCAACAGTGGTGCCAGCGAGAGCAAATGGCTATCTGCAGCTTGTGAGGACACCTGTAATGAAGAACTGGTTATTATCTCAAGCTTCCATAATCAACAACAAAAATCTAAAAACCACACCAAAAAAACCCCCAATAACCAACTACATTTTTACATAGTTTTACAGTTAAATCATTAAGAGCAGAGATTTAATTAATAGCTTTTAAAGAAGAAAATCCTCTCATAACTTTGATCTGTATTATTGATATCAACATTTGATTACATACTACCATGGAAACTCCTCATTATCTAGTTGTCAGTGTAGGCCTTGCATGAAGTGTATTCTGCATCTAAGGGTTTGTGGAGTTCTTTTTAATATAAAAAATATTACTTTTCTAAGAGCTTCCAGATTAATTTTTAAAAGTACACGTACTAAACAATCCTAACTAAATTACATGAATGTGTGACTCTCAAGCATGCAGAGTGACTCTTGGGGATGTCCTGTGCAGGATGAAGAGTGGGATTTGATGGTCCCTGTGGGTCCCTTCCAAGTCAGCATATTCTGTGATTCTGGGAGTAAATATACATGCCATAGAATACAGCCCTAAAGTTGGCTGCAATTTCTTAGAGGTTACATAATGCTCTTTCGAGTTCCTAATACTTAAACAATACATACCAAAGAGTATAAAGTATTCTGTTTCTACCTATGGTTCCTTGCTTTGCCATCAGTTTCTTTAGGTGTTTTAAATAATAAAGACAATCATACCCAAGAATGGTAAATTGCACTAGTAGCAATCTAAGAAGATGATTTCAGCAAACTTCTGCAATCATGTAATTAAAAAAAAAAAATCATATAATAAAAACTCACTCACAGGCCTACCAAACCTACTATCAGGTAGGTTTTGAGTATACAACATGAATTCACAGTGTTGGGATTTTTGGCACGCAGACCGATCATATCTGACCTGAAGACTCCGGATAACTCTCCTCACACTACAGTTACTTGTTACCAGCTTCATCAAAGAATGGCAATTACATCCCTTCTAAGGCTTCTTCAAACTGTTTCTCTAAAATAAAAAACTTAACTGCTCCAGCTGAAGATTTCTCACCCCAGATTTCTGCCTGAAGCAGATGGGGTTTGGACAGCTTCAGCTGAAAATGTTTACAATTTTCCAAGCAAAATAAAGCTGGGAAGAGTCTGTGCTAAGAAACTCAATTGTTCTATGAAAAGGCTTAGCACTCCCATTCCTGAGGGGAAGAATTCCCAAGTATTGCTTTTCTAGCCTTCGGGAAATTCACCCAACTTGTAAGTATTAAGTACCTAAACATACTAAAGTATACAAACTTGAAGTTCAGAAGCTTAAACTCACATGAGATTCCACCCACTACTCATGTGCCAGCCCAGGTCACCCAGAAGCTAGAAGTCTCATATAATAAAGGCATGCCCTACTGCCAGATTTTTTAACTCTGTCTTTTACTGAAACTACTTTACCACAAGCATGTTCTCATGCAGAGCTAAAGCTCCTCCACTCCTCTTAGCCTTCTATTGTTTCAGTTAAATTTTACAGAAACAAAACCCTAAATACTTGGACATTACAGCATGGGTCTGACAAACTAGACTTTAATATTCAACTTGCACAGCCAAGTAACACAACACATACTACCATACTTCTTTGTGCACAGAAGCAGAGCTGAATTTCTTCTAGTGAAGTAGACCTGATTTGCAGCAACTTTCACCTCAAGTAAATGAATAGCTTCAATATTCTCACCTCCTTCTACTGACTTAAGTCTCCCATGAAACAGGTTAGGAGTAGATTCCTCACCAACAAGATTAATGACTTTGTAAGTCCTTTCAGTCACTGACTCCTACATATATTGGCAAAGAAACCTTTGGGGTCCAATGACTTTTTTCCCCTACTTTAGTAAGCACTATGGAAAAGGTACTAAGATAATGTTTTTTTTTAACAGTAGCCATTTACAAATTTTCACTGAATTCAAATTCCAGCAGGGTGGGTGGGATGGGATGATGAGAGAAGCCAACAGAAGACATTAGTTCCTATATTCCACAAACAGAAGATATTGCTGAAATACAAGAGCATGCATGTTTAGTTAAATGCAAAATATAAGTAGGTATTAATACTCTTAGAGTCTTACAGAAAACCTTAAGCCCTCTGGTACATTTTCAAATTTAAACTTCCATGCATTTTTACTGCTCTATTTTTCCAGCATTGTAACTGAAAGAAACTAGAAATCCTACAATTACTGTAACTTGGTTCTACAGAAAATCTGCTCTGGTAGGTCAAAATGCCAAGATATCACCTTCACTTTCATGGATAAACTGAGAATTTCTATTCTCAAGAACAACTTCACATGCTTTCCAATTAGGAGAGAGAATATGCTGCTAGAAATCAGATTGTCATCTTGCTTGTCTGAATTTCTCTAAGAACGAATTTACTCAGAGCTAACATATAACACAGAAAAATATTAGATGTGAATAGTCTGCAGTGGGGCACAGTTAAAACATATTTTATTCCAGCATAAGGAAATATTTGTGGCCCTATAGGAAAATCATTCCAAATAATGATCCACCATCTTCAAGAGGTAAAGCAAGAGCCATCACTGCAGGTTTCTATGTTCAGTAGACTTCTCTGGCTAACTGCAGAGTTAAGAACAAAAAAAAAAACTTTCAGAGGAAGTTCCACCTCAATCTAGAACATGCCTTGACTTCTGTGGCTAGCAGAGTCATTCAGCTCTGCAGAAATGTGGAGAGCACAGGATGTCCTGTACACGTTATAGAGTAATACTATCTTCTTGGTCAATCTTCAGTGTCACACGTGAATGGCAGATCCTTCTGGCAGTAAAATAAAAGATGCCAACCTATTCAACAAAGTAGTGCTATTCTTGGCATTTGCAATAAAAAAGAAAAACCAAACACAACAGTAATACAAAGGACTACATTAATGACAAGCCTAAGTTTTCTCCAGTAGTTCTGGTGTATTTTAACCCCTTAAAAACAGCTATGAGAAGTACTGACCACTTCAGTTCAAGCATTTGTCTTTGAAGATCAGACAACAGCGAACTACAGTACAGCACATTAACTACATTAACTGGATACAGACACTCCTAAAAAACTGCAAAATAATGGCTCTAGCTCAAAATCTTAGTTGAAATTGGTCTCTACTGCAAGCTAAGAACACAATGCTGTTGAAATTCAGCCCATAAACAATGACTCACTTAGGTTTCTACATCCTTATAACCTCATATATCTCCCATTTTTAGGAGGACTTTACTTAGTCAGGCTTCCCACCACTTGTAAGATCCAAGGATTTCTAAAAGTTCCCAGAGAGACTACAGTAAGCACTACTCAGTAGCAGGATCATGGTTCTACTAGCAGACTGTACAGATCTAACCATACTGAGAGCTAACCAGATAAAATAAGAAAAGGATTTCTCCTAGATAATATTTTTTACAACACATACCACAATCTTCAGGGGGGTTATAAGTTTTCACCTCAGTATACTGCTTTCTGTTCATCTCACATTTAACTAAAGTGACCTTTTTTTTATTCTTAATATTAAAATAAATATTTTATTTTATCACAGCTCGAAGATAATTAAGTTATTTAGTTTCATGTTCTCAACATCCAGTTTTACTTATGCAAGAGCAACCCTTCTGACCTTTTTTCTTATGAGCACCATGGAAACAGAAAAGCAATCCATAATCAAGAAGGAAACTTCAGAATTAATTATGGTAATTACAAGAAAATTAACATTTATGGGGGGTAAAACTATAAAAACCAATTCCGCAACTCTTCACTGAACATGATCCCAACTGTGTCCTAAAGTGAATATACTAAGTACCAAACTCACAAATGCTGCTCATGCAGGCATCTTCAGCTATAATATTTCACTATCCCATTTTCTCAAGCAAGACATCTGTTAACTCAAACGTTCACACTAATTGGTCTGGCCACTGTCAGACTACGCAGAAAAGCACAACTCATTACAGGCTCATCTTCCCTGCTTCTCAGACAAAGAACTTGGGGTAAAAACCTCAGGTTTGTCCCACATAAACATCTATACCCAAGGACGTGGGCTAGCACAGAACAAAGCTAAGCAGGTTACACAACTCCAAGACTCATGTTCCTTGATTTGACCCCTTCAGAAAAACACATATTTGTACATATTGTTCCTAAGAGACAGTCCTCACAAGTGCTCACTGTCACCCCTCTGCAGAACACAAGAATCTAGTCATTTGCTATTGGCTCAAAATCTAGGCTTAGCATCTAGCCACTAAGTCTTGCCTCCTGGTTAACAGTAACATTTCAATCTTTCAAGTTTTTTTCTACGTGTTTGTAAAGATACCTTTATCTCTTTTGAGGCAGAAATCTCACTGCCCTGATTTACTCAGTTTAGGTGAACGCTTCAACACTCATCTGCTGTAAGAAGATGCATCTTCGGAGTCTTTCCCTGAAATGTACCACACATGCGGGGCCTTTCACTCAGGTAATAGCTATGCTTCACTTTCACTACTCGAGCACTGCGCACATCTCGTAGTTTACATAACGCGGCTTCACAGGTTACACCCATCAGCGAAGTTACAGCCCGAGGCGACCTATTCGGAACAAAACCTCTCCATGACCCCAGGGGAGAGGAGGTACCTCACGAAACACTTCCAGCCAGTCCCCCCTGCCACAGCGGCTTTCCGTGGCGGGATGAAGCGCCTCGCAGGAGGCTGAGCAGTTGCCCTTATCCCGCCCAGGACACGCCGGGACTCACAAATCGAGGACACCGTGGCATCACAACTTCTGCCCGCGCCAATTAACCCCGCACCACCGCCTCTCCCCGCGCCGCCACGTGCGGGCCCGGGGCGGCGTTTTCCCTGGAAACCGCTAGTGCTCGGCCCGCGGGATTCCCGCCCTGCCCGGCCGGGCTGCGGCGGCGAGGAGGAGAGCGGGGTCGCTCCCTCCTTCCCCCCGCATCCCTCTGGCTACCCTGTCACTCGGGCAGGATGAAGGCG
>VYXF01006367.1:23404-36949 GCA_013397295.1 Polioptila caerulea | reverse complement strand
GAGCACAGGCAGCCCGTCCCGGGCGCTGTCCCACGGCAGGGAGCAGTCCCCAGTCCTGCAGCTTCCACTGATAGCTCCGCTCCATCGTCAGCGGGTTTGCTCATAAAGACCATCAAAACCCGCGCAAAAAACAGGTGAGCAAACTGTCAACCAGCAGTACATCAATGTTACAATGTTACAGGCACTTCAGAAAACAAGATCTTTTCCTGTTTTTCTTTCATTTTTCCTGTTTTCCTTTCCACGATTTCCACAGACGGACAACTCAGATGAGCCATCTCAGCTGTTTGCCCAGTAAAGTTAAGGTGGCTTAAATTTCTATGTTGTCACTTTGTGACCAAGGACTAGCAGCACAAGAATTAAGCAAAGGGTAGAGGCTAAGTGGTTAAGTTTCCAGTACACAGTCCTCAGGGTGACCCAGACTCCAAAAAGCACATGATCTCCACAGAGCGCCGGGATGCTATGTTTGGGTGGGAAAATGTTACTAGAATAGATATATACTTTTTGAAGTGGCAGGCACATGATGTGAACTGCAGGCCCTTTTGCTGCTGCTAGAAGGAAAATTCAAAGTATGCCTCTGCTATTATTTACACTTCCTAAAAATACCCCAAATGATCAGTGCATGTGGTAACACTACCCAGTACAACAGAAGGTTTCACAGAAAAAAATGTGAGAAGCTGTTTAGAGGCAGGAAAAGAGAAATTCTCCTCACACACATGACAGGAGGTCACACTTCTGGCAGGTCCTGCTGATCCTTGTCTTCTTTCCAGGCAGTTTCCAATGCAGTTGCCAGCCTCACTGTAATTGGCCATTGTGGTAATCAAGATGCGGAAGGGTAAGTTACAAGGAAAACAAGGTCTTCAGAGTGTGCTGCTCGTCTACAAAGTGTTTCTGCAGAACCCACCCATTTTATTCAGAACACTGGTCCCGCCTTGCTGGTGGTGTTCCTGGCGTGTGCCATGTCACTCTCTTATATAAACATTTTGAAAAGTGCTAGTTCCTGTACTTACAATTCACATAATAGGCAAACCTTGCAGATACCAGTGAAATGTGGTGGGAACACCTTCACTGTTGTGAAGGTTTTTAGTAGTTTTTTCTTTTCCAGTTATTAACCATATTTAGCTAGTCAGCTAAGTCTGGGGTGGTTCCAGGTGAAAAAACCTACAAATTACAGGGGCATATTGAACTAAAACCAAAATAACAGCACATTTTGTATTCTTCCAGGACTAAGCATTAATACAAAAGTTTCACTGGATTTCTGAACCTTGTTTGTTCTACCTAAATCTCATATAAACAAGTTAATTCCTTAAGTCATGTTTCCTTTCATGACAAAACTTCCCTAAGCATAGAAAACGTGTCTAAAGAAAGTTATTCTCTTCAGTTCAGTAAGCCATCTTCCTTTAAACCAACAGTGTGCACTCTAGAATTTATCAAAATGTTCAGCACTGAGTATTTGTTATATACCTAGCTAGCATTTATTTTGCATGGAGTTTGCACTTTTTGGGATTCCAACAGTGTTCCTCCTTGCAGACTGAAGGAAGGGGGCTAACTGCATGCAGTAGGTATAGTGATGAGTATTAATACCTCCTTGGAACATCCATTATGCAAAACTCGTTACTCTACTCACTCATTAGTTTATGAACTAAATTTTCTTTATCAGGTGCTACAGATTATGTTAACCCAATTAAAAAAAAAACCAAAACATTGCAAAGTTCACATGCTTTGGACTGCAAGCATTTTATTTTGGCTTTGAAAAGCTCCAAATATGACTGGAAGAGTAGATAAAATAATTCATTCTGAAGTAGCTTAGAAAGGACAGTAGATCATCAACTTTTTTTAAAGATGTCTGAAAGCTCTTCCCACAATGAGAACTTCAACTAAACAGTCAGTGTGAAAGAAGTCTCTAAAATGATCAAGAATTTTTCAATATAGTATTTTGTTTACCAAAGTAAATCACATGACAGCAGTAAATGTGAGTCAAAACAGTTTCCAAATTCAACAGCGTTTACAAATGAGGAGAGTTTTGAGCCCTTGGTGCCCAAAACAAGTCAGCAGGTGGACATTCTGGAGCTACCACAGGTTAATCATTATAAACACTGTGTAATACCAGCTTACTTATACAACTACCAAGCATAAGATCTCAAAGTCAGCACACCAATACAGTGAAATAATATTGTCCAAAGAAGCCATCAAAGAGTTAGCAGGTAGTTCAGAGATTTGATTTACCTGCACAGGGGGAAGAACTGGAATTCTGAATTTAAAAACTTTGTCTCTCAATGATTTTTTTCCTTAAATTCCTTTATACCTGACCCAAGCTTTAGCTAATTAAAATTTAGCAACTTGCCTTCCTCTGAGACCCACTGGAACTTGGCAGGAAAACTCAGTGAGGCAAGGAAACCATATATGGAGCTATAGAGAAAGGAAAGCTCATTTAACTATGCAGCAACTAGAACACATAGACAACACCCAAACTTATCTTCAACATGTTAATAGGTTCCAGTTCTGAAACAAGATTTTGATGTTTCAGTACTTTTGATTATTACTCAAAATACTGAAGTATTATTTATATTTTTCATTTAAGACCACTTGCAACTCATCTTTGAAAAGTGCAATGAAGCTCATTCCCTTGATGTCGGATGGCAAGTCAAAGAAATTGAAACATTATTTCATGGCATCCTCATATTCCTGTGTAAACGGAGTGCTACAGGGAAAACAAAGAGAGGATACAAAACTTTTGACACTCACTTAAAAGCATTAAATAATTACAAATATGATAAAATGAGAATATGAAAATACTTACGAGCTCTGTGCAATACATTCAACAATTTTAAGATAACTCATAGCACTTACAGGATGTATAACTAGGGAAAGACAAAAGGGCTGCTACCTGCATGACCAATAATAACACTAGGAAGCCATGGGAACTTAAATATTCAACTTATTAACAAGATTTTGGTGAAAGGAAGGTCATTACAAAGAAAAATTAATATCTACAAGTCTAATGAAAACTACATATGTTAAAAGTAGGGATTAAACAAATGAAAGTTCAAACATAATTAAATATAAATACCAAAGACAAAATTAAATTGGAAAACAAACAAACAATAACAAAACCTCCTAAACCCTAAAAACCATGTTATAGATGGTTATGGAAATGTAAAGCCAATGAGAGAAACACAGAGCCAAAGTTTTTGAAGGTTTTGAAGCACTTGAACCTGTTGAGGAATCTCTTTGCTAAACTTTCCTTTTATAGTCCTTACCTTAAGGTAAAGAGGGCTACCAAACTATGAAAGGATAGTGAAGCTCCATGAGGAAGAACAAACACCCCTTTGGTAAGGTAAGAGCAGTTCTTTATCCCTGAACGACTTCTTGAGTAGATAATAGTAAGTCGTCAAACGTTTTCATTATAGTGAATATTGCAGTAGAATACTAGTGCTCATCTAATGAAGAAATATTTTTTAAACTTTAAAAATCTAAAATAAAACTAAAAAAAAAAAACTAATCCAAGCCAAACAAACAGAAAACCCCACTAACTGGATAAGATGTTCCTTATGATGAAAAACAGTCATAGGGTTTCTTTCTTTTTTTTTTCTTGTTGGTTTCATACTTGTCCAGTTTCCCTTATACCAGACTCATATTTTAGGTAGAATGCCCTACTTTCATATAAATTATACAGAAGCTTCTATAACTTGTCAGACTACCATATCATCATTATAAGCTAAGATAAGCAACTATGCAGAACTTCTTAGACGTCACTGAATATTTTATACTCGGCAAAATGTGAGAATTAAAGTTACCACAGCAAATTATTAACCTTGACAGCACTTGAGAAGTAGCCACTGAAATATCAGCAGTTAAATCAACAGTTAAGTAGTTATTGCAATTTGGTTGTCTTAAAAAAATGACAGAACTTCAAACTTTCTCCCCACTGCAAATGCAGCATATCAATTCAAAACCACAGTACTTACAAAGTCTAATTGTACAGCATTTAAAATTAAGGTGTCATTTTTCTTTACATACAACTATAGGGTCTGTTACTCAGCTTGATCCTTGGCACTTCTATTCATGATTATATATTGCTCATTTAGTAATTAGTATTTATTATATTAGTATTAGTAATTATAATAGTCTAAATAAGTTAAGTGCAATAACCTTTGACAGTGACAGTCAGTATGTCTAACAGTTCTGGAGAAAGGATAAGTGACTTATCATTCCTTTACAGTAGCAGTGAGGAAACCCCAAAATGTCTATTCAGCAGATATTTGCAGACATCAGCTGCACAAGTTCTGTATGTTTGTGTATTGATATTTATGGAGGATGTTATAAATATGTATTCAGAAAATGCTCCTACCCTCTGACTCTTCACACTTGCCAGGAATTTTCTGCTGCAAGAATGCAACGGAACTGGAAAGTCTTTCCCCCCGCACCCTCTGGTGAAATTGAAAGAATGGGGTTTTTTACACTCCATACCAATGGTGCTGTAAGGGTAAACATGGCAAAAGTGGCTGCAGAAACAAGAAACTGTAAACACGAATCCTGAGCCACTGCCACACAGCAAGTCAGTTCATGTTTGGTAGCACTACTATAACAGGCTTTTCTGGATTTTGCAATGCAATGTTACATTAATAAGCTGCAGAGGGGTTTTTTCAAATAAACCTCAAGAGCAACAAAATGTACCAAAAAACAGAACAGAGGAAGACTTTGTAAAACTGCTAGTGAACCAATTTTACTCCTTCCATTTGATGCACAACATCAAAAACGAATACGGAGCCCTAATAAGATGGTGCAGGTATTCTTTTGCAGAGGTTGTACACAGTGAACAGATCACATGCACACACCCTATCCCACACCTCACTAGTGCTATACAATAGGACTACAGGGCCAAGCTGCCAGAGCTGTAAATGAAGAAAGGCAACACCTGCCTGATCAGCAGGTTTTGCCTGCAACTGTGGTTTCCTCTTTGAAACTTGGACTTTGCCCTCTATTTCGTGGGTGTGGAGCTTAATTAGAAAGCACCATTTCTTGTCTACAAGAATCTAGCATGCCAGCTCATGCATGTTATCTAAGCCCTTGTAATTACTCTATCATCTATGGAGAAGGGAGACAATTCCATGTATGCACCGAAAAAATCAAGTGCCAGTCCATTTTCCAGCTGGTTTGGATGCTAATTGTTTTGCCTAATTCTTCTAACCCAACTGCAGAAGGAGCAGCTGTCTGGAGTTCAGAACAGCTTCCCCCTTACAGTGGGCAGCTTATCAATGGCTTGGTTAGTATTCTCAACAGTCCAAAACTTGCATGTCTAAAAAGCAGACAGTCCTTTAAAGTGACATTTTATTTCTCAGTGACAAGCAAAATAACAGAATTAGTAAGGAATATAATAACTTGCACACAAGATATATGGCAAAATATAGAACTTTTTCTGTTAATTTTTTTGGAAGGTGGTTTTAAATGAACTCCTACAATTCACTTCTCCATCTTTTTAAAAGACCACTTAGAATCCATTAGTCTTAGAGCACTATGTTTTCCTTCAACTATTCCCTGGTTTTGATACAGTAAATCCATCTAATTTTAAAACTGGTTCTATAAAAACACACTGAAAGGAGTTCGGAAGCCTGCTAAGCCTAAGCAGAAGATTCCCTGCTTCCCTTCAACAAGCACACAATTACTTGTTGCAAAGCTCTAGGGCTTCTTCCTCGCAATTTCAGCATATCTGACCATCTCACCAGAGATCATGATAGTTTGTTTCAGGGGCCAGTTTGATGAAGGCTTCCATTCCATGTTCTGGTTTTCCAGTTTTACAGTTTCAGTAAACACAATCATTTCCCACTGACATCACTTCCCTGAGATGTCCTGGTTAAAAGCTGGACTGTACTGAGTGTGTTGGTGACACCCCGTGGCACCTTGCTGAACTCTCCAACACAAACGGCTTCGAGGTCTTTGACGTTTGTCTTCTCAGCACCAATGCCCGTCCTCACTTAAGACTAGCAGGCACCAATGAAGCACTGCTTCTGTTAGCAAGTTTGGCATAGAGAACATTATGTAGCAATGATAACCGGTAAGATTAGATTGCAACTAATTCCTATGGGAATGACAAAAAGGTCTGAAGACTCCCACACAATTTTAGAATGTATAATTCACAGGACTAGATCACTTATCCAAGTAATAAACATGATAGTTTTTGCTTGTGGCACACTTATATTGTTAATAAGCTCAAGCAATCCCTTGAAGAATTTCACTTAGCTAGCAAGTTATGCACAACAGGAATCAGAAAATTTGTCAACAATCTTGAATTTTTTGTTTACCTCACAGGATAAAACCTTGATTATCATTATCATAGTTTGCCACTTCAACAGTTGCACACTGTAACAGAAATTACCTGTGACAAGATTAGGTCATCAAAATCAGTATGTTTCTATTTATTTCCTTATGACTTCTAAAGATGGGGTATTTAGTCGAACACAGGCTCAAGAGGGTACTCTTGGCAGTCGCACTCACAGGTAGCAGATTTCCAGCGAGCCAACTAGAACACCACAGACACTTCACATCCTCCTCCACTCTTAACATACAACAAACATGGACCTCTTGCTCCAGCAAGGGCAGTACATCGATTTGCACAGCTGAACATCCAAAACTGTCGTACTGGAAAAGGGGTCAGGAGGCTTTTAACATAGATGAGCCTTCCAGCCACATTCATCTGAAAGATGAAATCACATAAGCACAACTTAGAAGTCAGTATCATAGAGAGTGGGAAGAAGCGTCAAGAGACCAAAGTAGATGATTAAACTAATTTTTTCCACGAGTAATGCTTGCCAGACTAAGGCATGAAACCTATCTCATGTACACTTCAGGTACACATTTATTCTTATCCATTGCACGATCCTTTCAGGAATGTTGATTGATTTGTTTGGGTTTTTTTCCCTCAAGACAAACCCCAGAAGAACAAGAACACGAAAAGCTTTAGTGCTAAGTGCTATGTAGATTAATACAATATCCCAATTAGTGGATTTAATTTTGCTATGATCCAAGGGAATTAACTGTATAAAGCCTCTAACAGAGGCAAAACCCTTCAGTAAAAGCCAAATAAAGATTTTCTCGGGGATAACAGTTTACACATAACAGTTTCAGAAGGAAGCTACCGTATCATTTTACAGACATTCAGATCAGCTTGATGATTCAGCTGCACACTAGGTCTGTGCAAGAAAAGGCAGCATTCAGTCAAACAAGAGAGCTGGTGTTGTGAACCAAACCATCACACGACTCTAAAATTAATACCATTAAAGATGGGAACATGCAGTAACTGACAAGAGTCTGTTTGACCAAAGAACATTACTTCGGTGTTTGTTGTAAGCTGACTGTGAAATAATACCATAAATTACAAACACAGTGATCCGTAACATTTGGAGACTGGGATGAAGACTGATGTAAGCAAGTTGTCCCAGACCAACAATGACAGAAGGCAATAAATGAGATGTGGCAGGCACAGCATTCCTCTGGATGAAGGCATAGAGTGTACACCGTTCTTTGTTAACTGACCATGTAATAGAAAAACTTGGGTTTCCTTGCCTGTTGAAAGTAAACCATTTCATTACTTATAGAAGATTGTATAAAAAATGTATGATTCCTTTTTAAAAAGAAATTACTTCAGATCTCCCTCAGAAAGCAAAGAGTTCCTACATATCAGTCTCTAATGCTCCCCTCCTCTAGTGGGGTCACTTTAGAAGACAGCAGTTCCAACATCAAAGTGCAGTGCATGCCACTCTAACAACCAGGTATCAAACTGCAAAATTACCTTCTACATTCAGAACTATTTCAAATGCAGTAACAGGTTGTAAGAAAGCAGCTGGTTCATATTTTGTCAGGCTACCACCTGAACTATAAACAGAATAGAAAGCAGGTAGAACAAAGAACAGCCATATAAGAAGAGGCAAAAATATGAAATATGACACATCTGCAATCTCTACTAATCATCAGCATTCACATGCCTCTCCAAAATAGATATATTTCACTTCTATTGACACAAAGGTAAAATTCCATTACACATCACACTTATTCTCTGATTTTACATTTGGCATTGACAATATGAATACAAATGCTCTCATCTGGATGTATTTCAAACTAAATACACAGCCTAATTTTAAGAGGGATGACTGAATTTGATACTTCCCTTTGTAATGTCATGAATAATGACACTATGAATAATCCCATGATATTATTCCATATGACTCTGGATTCTGGAAATCATTTCATAGTCCTTAATCCCACAAATATGAAGGAAATCTTTGGTAACAATTTTCCACTTCCTTAGAATTATTCTGAATAAATTCCAGTTTTAGTCCCCTTCCCTGGTAATTGCAAAGCCATGAAGTGAAAGAAGCAGAATGTATACTTTCTTTTTGAACTTGTAGAGTTCTGAAAGGTGATTACCAGACTATTGGCCATCAGATATTATTACAGATCTTATTAGCTACAATAAACATATGAAGCTCACATACAATAAATAAAGACTCTGTTTCATTTTTTCTGGGTGTAAATACAAGTATTTATTTTGCTTATATTTATTTGACTATTTATTTGCTTATATTCAAGAAATATGCAGAAATACCTGCTTCAAATAATACAATGATGAAAGACAGGTGGAGGACCAAATATTCTGCAACACATTTTAATAAATTTAGCTTTATTACTTTATGCAAGTATTTTTTAAACCAACACTTCTTGTACTCAACTAATTATTCACGCTTGCAAGATAAGAGCAAATACTTTTTTATAAAAATCATAGTAATTCAGTGTCATTCTAAGATGCTGTATCAAATACAGTCTTATAATTTCTGCCAGTTTCTACAGGACTTGAATCATGCTATACTGCTTTATTTGCTACAAACTCAAACTGGACAAATATATCTGTATTAACATCCATGATACCCTCCTTATTAGTTTTAAACACAAATTTTGACCACAGACTCTAAACCTGTTAGGAATCTGCTAGATAAGGGATAAATCTAACAAGTTTTGCATCTTGTCTGATCAGATCTCATTTAATCTTTCTGTCTCTCTAATTCCATTGTTTTTTTTTTCATTACTAACTCTTCCACCTTCACACAATCTTTTCCCACCTCCCCTTTAACATTAGAAGTCAATTCATAGCCAAAACAAGCAGTAAGAAATTCAGCGACCATCAGGCTTCGTAACGTCTCTCAGAGGTTACTCAGAGGACTGATTTGCTGGAAGCAAATTAGCTTTCTTTCAGGAGATCAAAACAGCCGGCAGTCAGAAGGCTGAAGGGTGACCTCACAGGAATCTGCTCCCTCTGAACCGGGCACAGGGAGGTAGAGGAGGGGAAGGTGCTGATCTGCCCTCTCTGGTAACCTGCAGCAAGACATGAGGAAACTGAACGAAGCTGCATCAGGGGAAGTTCGGGTTAGACATTAGGGAGTTGGACTTGCTGATCCTTATGGGTCCCTTCCAGCCTGAGGTATTTTTTGATTCTATGAACATATACAGTTCACTCGAACCCACCAAAATTCCTCTCTTAGCTACTTTCTCCCAGAAGGTGTATGAGGTTATTATAAATATTACCTATTTTAAGTGTCACAGTTTAAAAAAATTTGCACAATTCAAAAGGTCTCAAAGCTGCTAATAATGATAAAAATTATCAATCACTGCTGTGCAAATCTGCATTTCTTAGAAGATACTGTATTTTTTATTTAAGCTAAAGACATTTCCCTAGTTCAAATAATATTAACTACACAAAGGAACAACTCTCTTGAGTTTAAGCACTGTTTCTTTAACTTTCAATATAAAATAATATATGTCCCAGAGCTACCAAAGCAGAGTAACTATGTATATTCAAGACATTACTTATTCTAGTATGTGCCGAATTTTCAGGTATTTGGAGATGTCAGGCTAGCCCAGTTTCACAGTTACATGTATCAGGGCAGTTAGCAAGTGTTAATAGAATACCACAGGGCAAAAATAACTCCCAAGTATATCATTACAGCCAGTTCTCTATCAGCATACACATTTACACACACACACACCAGAAGGACAAGAAGAGCATGTGGTTTGGAAGGAAAGAAGCAACAGATTCCAATGTAGCAATCTACAGAATCTACTTTACATTTGCGCCATGTATATACATATGCACATATGTGTACACAGAGATATATTTATATACAAACCCAAAATACCAGAAGAATTGTCGTGGCAATGCTCCTTAAGGACAAAATCATACTAGCTTTCCCTCTTCCTTTAACTGCACTCTTGACACTCAATACTCTTCCTGTTATTCTTCCATCAATTTAGGAACAGAGAATGTCTCTAAACAGTAAACACCTTACTCCATCCATACTGAAAACAGTAGCCTTAAAAACAGGTAGTGCTAGGCATTGAAAGAGCACAAATCCCACAGGAATACCCTCACCACAGATTATTTTATCATAACTGTTCTCTAGAATATGAAGTGAAACATTTTTTTGCTTTAACATAATTTATGGTGTTACTCAGAAAGAGTTTTAAATACCGAAATATTCAGAAAAATATTTGATGCATCTTCATGTGAAGCTCTAGAAATTTGAATGCTATGTTTCCCAAGCTCTGAGAAGAATGGTGAGAGGTAGCAAACCCTGAAGCAGTCCATTCTCCTTGAAATATCTGACAGGGATTTTATTCAAACACGTTCTAAGCAAAAGCAAAAAATAAGGCAATTGAGGTCATCATTCCCTCAAATAATGAGACATTTTGTGTTTCACCAGTCTCCAGATCAAAGCACTTTGCAAGGTGTGGGGAAAAGGTTAGCACAGAAGCTCCATGAACTACAAAACTGAGCTTGGGGGTTTAGTGCCAAAGGGAATAGAGCCTGGGGAAGGGATGGGCATGAGGCTGTTCAGAGCCCAATCCAGGCAGGAGAAAGGCAGAGGTTGCCTGGGGCAAGGGCTTGCCAACTGCAAGGAGGAGCCACATCCCTCGCCAGTTCAGCCCAGACCCTCTTCCAGGCTCTGCAGTCTCCAGTTACTTGCCCCGAAGTCCTGTCATCTCTGTTCCTCACAAACCAACTCCCAGTGGGAGTATGTAGGGTATGAGAGAAACAAATGCCAAGGAAAATACCACTAGAGGTGTCTTCTGCCCCCTCACACATTACATGATAAAATAAAGTTGGGGGAAATAGAAAACCAAACACTACAATCTTCCAAGAGAAGCGTGTCACCACCTTTTTTAACCTTTGTAGCAGCTTCTATTTTACCAGCTTGGTATTAACAGAAACACACCTCTTTCATCACAGCAACTGATAAGGTCAAAACCAATTTTACTGGATATTTACAGAAAGAGTGTGTAACAATTTCTGGGGAAAAAGTCACTGCACATACATCTAGCTTTTAAAACAGATAAACTAAAGTAAGCTGCAGTAGTGTCTGAAGAAAAAAATACCACTTCCTTTATCAGATGAGTCAACATACAACCATTTGGTGTTTTCTGGTTTAGGTTGTTGGGGGCTCTTAAAGTTTTGTTTGTTTTTTTGGTTTTTTTTTTTTACAGGATACATCTTGAAGGCTGGGTGACATCTCCTTCACTATTAATGGCTGATGCACCTGCCCACTTGACTAGGTATGAAAAAAAACCAACACTTAGATCTCTGCTGGGGGTTGAAGAGGAGAAGTAAGGACCAAGCAAGCAAAGGATCTGAAGGAAAGGGGTGTCTCAGTCTCACAAACCTTTTTCAGTCCCAAAGCTGACAACATGGCAAGTGCTGTATTTCAGTTAAGGCATGAAGCCTTAACCTCCACTCACAGGTTAGCTACCAGAATACTTTCGGTATCCTTAACACGGCTGTTCATTTGATGCAAAATTGTATCTGAATATCAACTACGCAGGAATGAACAACAATACATATCCAATCAAAACACTGATTTCTTCTATAAATCAAAACATTATGAGAAGAAAACACTTTTTTTTTTTTTTAGGTTTTACTTTTTTTGTTGTTGCATTTAATCTGTTTGGTAGCTCTTTCATAATAAGTAAGACAGAAAACAGCAAAAATAACTCTGTCTGTAAGTAAACAGCTTTTCACTTCTAAACTACCCCAGTAAATGACACTTTTTTTGGGGGGTGGGGGAAGCAGGGAAGGGGAGGCTTGGTGAGTTTTTACTTGCTTGGTTGGTTGGTTAGCTGGTTGATTGGTTGGGTTTTTTTAAGTACTTTGGTGGAACACAGGCAATGACAGAATGAATAGCATATGACCTCAAAATGGGAAAATTTCTTTAGTCAATTATTCTTTCAAAATATTCAAGTTGACAAAATTCTGAATATTGTGTGAGTTGGTTTTACATTACTTCAATAGGCAGTGAGGTATTAGCTTTTTCCAGGCAGGTAGAGATATCCTAGAAGGCTAGGGAGAAAAATAAAGTGAAATGTAGCACTTCTATAAATAGACAACTTAAAATATTTGATGACTGACTGTAGATAGTCGCAAGATTTTGTTAAAAATAAAAGTTTCCCTCTCATATATGGAAACTATTATTTATGAAGTTCATGAATTATTTAAAGCTGGACAAAATGTTGGAGCAAGTGCTTCATTTCTCTAATCAAAGGTATGTAGTTCAGGATGACTTAATGTGTTTTCACAGCTGTATTTCTGCATTTTAAGTAATTAAATACTAAAATGTATCTTTAGAAAAAACAACCTTTGGTTGAAAAGTAAGTGTGGGTTTGCTCCTTGCTGCCTTTATTTCAGTTTGTTTTATGGGCAACACCTATTTTGCAATGGGGCTAGAAAGCATTAACTGATAGGGACAAAACCTCAACCAAATTTTTTGCAGCAGAAAAGGCCCTGGGGGTGCTGGTGACAGCAGCTGGACACGAGCCAGGGTGTGCCCAGGTGGCCAAGAAGGCCAATGGCATCCTGGCCTGGCTCAGCAATGGTGTGGCCAGCAGGGCCAGGGCAGGGATTGTCCCCCTGTCCTGGGCACTGGGGAGGCCACAGCTCGAGTGCTATGTCCAGTTCTGGCCCCTGACTGCAGGAAAGTCACTGAGGGGCTGGAGTGAGTGCAGAGAAGGGCAACGGAGCTGGGGCAGGGTCTGGAGCACAAGTCCTGTGAGGAGCAGCTGAGGGAGCTGTGGGTGTTTATCCCGGAGAAAAGGAGGCTCAGGTGAGATCCTATCGCTCTCCACAACTGCCTGAAAAGAGACCATGGCCAGGTGGGGTTGGTCTCCTCCCAGGCAAACAGCGACAGGAAGAGACGAAATAGTCTCAAATTGTGTCACGGGACTTTTAGGTTGGACGTAATACCGTTTCACGAAGTATTTCACAAAATACTTCAGAAAACATCGTTTAAAATTGCTTCACGGAAAGGGTGATTAGATATTGGGATGGGCTGCCCAGGAAGGTGGGGGAGCCACCGTANTAAACACAGGGTTCACGCTAGGGACTCTCCCCTAGGAGACGGACAGGGCACTGCAGACGCCACATGCATCCGTTATGAAAGAGCTTTCACGCCCACACAAGGCCAGAACTGCAGTCCCAGCCGTCACGGCGGCGGCATCCCGGCGGGGTCC
>VYXF01006367.1:0-19720 GCA_013397295.1 Polioptila caerulea | reverse complement strand
GAGCGCCCTGCAGGACGGACAGAGCGCCCTGCAGGCGCTGCCGGTGAGGGGGGCCGGCCCCGCGGGGGGGGGACGGAGCGCTGCAGCCCACCCCGTCCTTCTTCGCCGCCCGATTCGCGAGTCGTTAAACCGCTGCTCTCAATGGTTTTCAGATCGACGTGCAGCTGAACATCATGTCCTTCCTCTCGCCCCAAGATTTGTGCCGCCTAGGAAGCACGAGTTGTTACTGGAGGGCAACTGTGCAAGACCCCTTGTTGTGGAGGTATTTTCTCCTGCGGGATCTCCCCTCTTGGACATCTATTGATTGGAAATCGCTTCCAGATGAGGAGATTTTTAATAAAGCCTTTTCAGAGGTCAGCGGCAATGCACTGTATGATTACATGGCAGTGTAAGTACCTCCATATTCTCTTACATGACTTCAAGTGTGCTTACAGCAGTAATACTCAGCCCACAGGCATGTGTCATATTTACAGAAATAAAGCTCTGCTGTAAGCTGCTGTTTAAATTTTGATGTGTCTCTAATCCATTGTTTATTTTGGAAATACAATTTCCTGTCGCTCTATGGTCTGGTCAGCTCTTTCTGTTTGGAACTCAACAAGAATGTGAAACATTGTAAAATGGACAACGCTAATGCTATAAAAACTTAAGACTTTGTAAACTGTATGTCTGCTATGGCACAGAAATACTGCATACTGTTGATCTTGATAAAGAAGTGTTCTTTGCCCTCAGTGCCACGACGACATAAAAGTACCAAGAAATCTTCAAGTGAAAAGAATCTTAATTTTTTTTTCGTCTTATATGGAAGACCTAATAATAAAAAAGTGCACAGAATGTGTAAAGAGTAACAAGTTGTATTTTTTTAGCTCAATTGTCAAAGGCTGTAAGACAAAAACTAGTTTCAGCTAGTATAGCTGAAAAGCATAGCAACACAATAAATATGTTTGGATGACTGAGAAGAACTCTTAAAACAAGTAGATTATCTTGTGGTGATTTCTAAACTTCATTCAGTTCCCGTAATTTTCAGTAGTGGTCTGTGGATTTGTTTGGGATTTTTGATTTATTTGAAGTTACATTTTCCAAAGGTGTTGCTTTGCGGTAAGTGCACTAACTTCTGCAATTTCTATTCCCTTCATTCCCTCTTAACAAATGGGAACAGTACACCCAGAATTTGACATGCAAAACATACACTGATTTTAAAATTGGATCTAAATCTGTTTAGGTCTGAATCACCTATTTGAAACCACCTGTCACTGATTTCCATTGTGTCTGTGTGCACTTAGCAGTTTTGCTGATCTCAATTGAAACACTTCAGTGTGGGTATAAAGGAGCCCACATTTCATGTTTCCTTGAAGAGGTTTGTCCAGCAGCAGCCTACCACGACTCCAGAAGCAGACTGAAGCTGCTGCTCTAGGGTGTCTGTCTGACTGCTGTTCTTCTCCTCTAATACCAATCTTTCCATGCCTTCTAGCATCTGCACCAAACAAGCACATAAGTTTGCAGACAACACTTGTCTCCTTCCACAGCTTGCATGCTCTGTGCCTACAAGGAAAATGGTTCTTTTCAGGTAGTTACTTGTTGTAAAAACAAGCAATTTAATTAAAATTTAAAATGCACTCACAAGGCTCATTTTTAAAATTTTATTTTTAATGTGACTCTTCTGCTTTGATGTTATTTTACCTATATTGTGTATTCAGTGAGGATGGGGAATTCGTGGTTTTTATTTTTAAATAAACTGGAAGGTCTGTAGATTAGAAGTGTACTGAGGTCCAAAAAGTCAGTATTTGGACTTCAAAAGAACTGATGCTTTTGTCTGCTCTGTACTGGTGCTTGAAACCATCAGTATGGAATGTTAAAATTGTTGACCTATGCTTTGAGTTGTACCAGTAGCAAAGCATAGGAAGTGTGGGACCTAAATTAATTTGATTAATACCTCTTTTGTATTTTGTGTTTAATTTCTAGTTGCATCTATTTTACACAGATATAAAAGGAGCTGTCCTCAAGGTAGAAGAAGTTTGAAATCGAGCCGTCCTCGGTATGGGGCTGTGACTTCCTTTTTGCAATCACTGGTCACTCAGGCAGAACCTCGCTTTGCTATGTTTGGGCCAGGTTTGGAAGAGCTGGACAACTCTTTGGTACAAAAGATGATGACATGCCCAGAAATTCTGCTGGTAGCTGGCCTGCCTCATAGACAAATTCATGGTAATGACAGTTTGGCTTTTGGCCTTCTTATTTTGTAAACAGATAATAACACAAAAAAACTTCAAGGAAGAAATGAAGAAAAGGAATTAATTTTTTTGTATCCCAAAAATTCCGTAGAATTATGGTAGAAACAAACAATTTTCTCTCTGATATGTTCAGAAGGATAAATGCAGTGAATGTTTGGGACAAACTAATAACTAATAATCAGTGAATTTGTGATTAAATTTGGACATTGTCAGAAGACTCATTTTGCTCCTTGTACTTCAATTTTCATCCAAAATTCCGTGTTATTGCTGCTGTTTAATTGAAAAATGCAGACAAGCATTTCTTTCAGTACTGCTTGCAGTAAATGGCTAAAAACACATTTGTGATTTTACACAGGAACTCAAGTCTGATCCTTGTATGACTCAGTATTCTCATGTCAAATGATTTAAATTTTACTTAGAAAAGTTACAGGAGCAGGTGAGGGANNNNTTTGAAAAAGTTCAGGGGGAGGGGGGGGGTTTTTTTTTTTTTTTTTTTTATGTTTAAAAGAGTAGCTTTCAAAGTCTAATTTGACTCCAGTTTTGCCAGAGACAAAAATGTGTTACTTTTTACATAATGGTTTAAAAGTACACAGCAGAACTCGAACAATTAAATTGTATTTATAGGAAGCACGACAATTATTTTTAGTGTTTTGGGATTTTTTTTCTCTCATATGTTCTTTTCAATGCAGCTTGTCATAAGCAGACTGGAGCCTTTTCTATGCCAGTTTCAGCTAATAAACACAAGTCTGACTCCTTTCTGATTTAGATTTCTAGGTTCAAGTCTAATAATCAGAAATACGGAAATTATTTTAATACTATTGACTTGATTTTTGTGAAATTAGAAATCTGATCAATTGGAGCATGTATAAAGTTTAACTGTAAAACATAAACCTGCTACCTCTAACAGCAATATCTAGGTTTAAATATATTCATTTTGTGGCACCACTGGAATTTTTGGAACTACCACTTAATTGTATTCAGTAGCAAAATTGTATTCAGTAGCTGTTATAGATAACTGTAATCTCATAGATTCCTTTTTTTCCCTGTAGGAATTGGATCAGGAGTCAGTTTTCAGTTTAACAACAATCAAAAATTCAATATTGTGACACTGTATTCCACCACGAGGTAAGATAAGATCTGTTCTTCACCAAATAAAAAGTACAGTTTCTCATTTATTTCAGACTTTTCTTCATATTTTTGTCATATGACTTTCATGTGCACTTTCTCATGCATGTATATCCCTTATAAATTGAAGTTTCAATGCATGCCTTAGCTCTTCCTTTTTCAACCACTAAGTTTTCACATGGAAGTAATAAAGCTTTTCCAAACAGTGTATGTACCAAAGGTGTGCGACAGGTACATTACAGGTGCTTCTGTCCCTCTTGATACCTTGGTTGACTCCCATCTGAAACACTCTATAAATTCATCCTGTTGTGTATTTTCTTAAGCATCTTGCAGATTGCTAACCACCTCTATGTGCACTCTGAAAGAAAGGAGGGCAGGAGGGGGCAGGGAGAAATGAAACTCTTTTTCTGGCTCAGCCTATTTTCCTGTCCCTTTCCTGCACCGCCTTGACTTTCAAGACTCAGTTTTGGCATTCTCAGTTAATCTGACTACTGAAATATCTTTCAGTGTGGAAAGGAGGAGAGCAAGGGAGGAGCAAGCTGTTGCTGTGAATAAGATGTTTTACCAAGAGAACAGCACAGAAGGGAACCAGCAAGCCATGCACTACAGTGTAATAGCTCAAGTGAGGAAGGTGTGTGAAGTAGTTGATGGATTCATTTATGTTGCTAATGCAGAAGCTCATAGAGGTAAGGGGTTTCTCTTCATTTATATTTTGTGAATAACTGGAGTGTTAGATTACACAGAATATGCAATACATCAAAATCCATGTTCTTATCCTTTCAAAATCTGCTATTTCTTCAGGCTTATCCTGCTGAAGAGGTCTCCCAACCGAGATGTTCTCTCATCAACTTGTTAGGGGTTATGGCCCCTTGTTTTATTTATGGCACATACTGATAGGGTTGCTATCTAAATGACACGTGGGAAATTATCTGGATTAAAACACAAAACAAAAAACCAAACAAAAACCTTGGATATGTATAGGAGAAACTTGAAAATACATTGTGCTTTAATAGCCTGGAAACAACTTTCACCAGGAAAACAGTAAAAAATGCAATTAGTCGAAATCAGTTTAGTTTTGTAAGATGATAATCCAAGTAACAATTATGGTAATTGTCTTTACATTCATCAGCTTTGAATGGAGGAAAATGGCTAGCTCAGAAAAGAGACAGGCAAAAAACTTTGAAGGGATACACTAAAAGTGCAAAAGTGTAGGGAAGAGGTGCTAACTGTACAGTATATGAGTATTTCTGAATACTTGTTGTAATTTTGATCTCTCTGAGGTACTCAGAAAACACTCTGATGTTAGGACTGAAATAAGCTGCCTCTAGAATCTATGGAGAACTTTAATAATAATACCTAAATTAATACCTAAATGTCATCAATATGTAACACAAAGGCAGATTAATAAGTCTTGTGATAAGCAGAACAAGATCATTTGGCCCTTCCAGCCCTCTGTCTCATTGCCTCTGAAATTAAAAAGACCCAAAAATGAAAACAGCTTGTATTTGCACATACTTAAGGCTCATATATTAAAAATTGTTTCTTAGAGCGTGATCGCCAGGAGGAACTGGCTCGTATTTTGGCAATGATTGATCCAGCCCTCGGGCCTCCCAACAGACCTCTGCTGGTTTTGTCCTGTGTGTCTCACGCTGGTGTGAAGAGAATTCCGTGTGTTTACCTGGCACATCAGTTGCAACTAAATCTGCTGCATCAGCCCTGGATGGTACTTGCTCTTCAGCCTTTATTTTCTCTTTTTCTGTGGTTTCAATTTAATTTAGGCTCTCAGGTTCCTTAACTATACCTACCTAAGCAAGTGTGCAGCTTTCAAGACTAGTCCATGAGCTTTCCATTTAAGTGAAGGAATTTAGTTTCTCTGGTCCTTTAAGATGAATCACTAGCCTGTCTGAACAAAGTGAGCTAAGTGACCTGCCCAAAAGCACACAAGAGACTTTAGATGGAGCTAGAATGTAAGGAAGGACAAATGATGGTCTTGAAGGGAGTAAGGAAGCTTCAGTTCATTCAGATCTAAATTTCCTGAGTCACAACCTTGGACACAAGATAGATTTTTGGAACATTTTTAAAAGGCTTTTTACTGTCACTCACTTGATGTGATGTCTTCAGTTTTTGACAGATCAGTTTTTTACCTAGGATGTGAGGTCCTGAACCTGTTTTTTTATGCTTGTCAAGCATAGTATCTGTCAGCATTGTTCCACCACACAGAATTAATTATTGTTGATGTTGTGTAGCTAAGGAATAACTTAATCAGAAAAAACCAAAACCTGGTTTGAAATAATTCCTTTTTTTTCCATAAAGAAAATGTTTATAGGATTTTTACAAAACACATCATTTATAATAGCCACTGGATGGGATATTACAAAATCTAAGTGTTAATAATATGCATAGAACTCTAAAACTAGCAGCATTTTTGCTTTAAGAGTTACAAGAAGAATTTCCAAGTGGATTGCCAAGTGTAAAGTAAGTGTAATGTTTCAGAACAGCTGATGGAACAATTGAAAAAAACAAAATCACTCTGATACCAAGAGTGAAAGCTTTCCTAACATGAGGGTTTTTTATTTGTTTTTTTACTCTTATAAAACCTTTTTTGTCTAACGGACCTTTACACTAGTGATAAAAATTTAGATTTGATATGTTTCTGTTTACAGATAGAGTGATACTAAAATACTGTTAGATCCTATTAGCTGTTATCTCTAATACATTAACTTTTTAAAAATTTTATTTTCACAGGTGCAGGACACTGTAGCTGCAACTTTAGATGGATTGCTAAATGGAATTGAGTGGCTCTTGGAAGAAGCAAATTGTAAAAGTGCTCAGTAATAGAATTAGGCATTGTTGCATTGTATGAACCCTTTGGTGTTTTCCATTTCAGTTGAAGTAAGAATCTTGTCCTTCCTGCCGAGTACTGTCAGAAGGGAAAACTAAAAAGCAAACCTGCATATATTTCACTGCACATACTTAAATCCTTAACATTTTCCCAACTGTAGTCCTGAATTAGAAGTAGGATTGCCTGGCTTCCAGCTGCGATGAAGAAGTGATTTGGAGAGACAATCTGAGTGTTTAGTTTTGTTGTTTTTCTCTCCTTTCAACCAGAGGCCTTTAGAGTAAAATCTTTACCAATATATCTGATGGTCTAATATCTTCTGTAAATATATATGTAACACTATGTTAATTTAATCAGCACAGCCCTATCACACATTTCAGTGTGATCTTTACACTCAAATGTAATTACATTTGTAATTGTGTGTATCATTACACACAAATGTAATACATTTCAGTGGAGATCTTTACAGTGACACTTCCTGACCAAAGAAAGGTCATACTGTAGGTTGTACAGTAGGAGGCTGACAGAAAGACAGTAACTCTTGATTTCAGAAAAATTAGTTCCCTGTATTTCTCTAGAAAAAATGCCTCAACAAAAAATAGTGGGGGGATTTTCAGCCCAGACCAAATTTCTTAGAAGCAAACAAACACTGCTGTGTATGAACTGTTGTTTCTTTGTTGTGATCTTACTTACTAACCAGCCACAACGCACTTTTCGCTTCTTTTGCTTTCTGTTGCACTGAAATCATTGAACTGAATATGCCTCTGATACCACGAACAAATGTTAAATAGGATCATTCAGGACTTTATTGCATACATAGACCATCAAATTTTCCAAATAGTTGTGGCCATTTGCAGATGTGAATTATAACAGTCTTGAAATTCTACAGAGTTGCAAATAGTTTTATGAAAAGCAAAGCAACATTTTAAAGCTGGAATTGTATTTCCCATATTGATGTCTTTGGGGATAGTTGTAGTCTTCCAACTTTTCATGTTTTTATTATTGGGTGAATGTCAGAAATTTTGCTTGGATTTCTTGCCTAGGCATTGATTTGCTTTATTCTGGGCTTTTTTTTTCTTTCCTTCTCTCTTCATAGAAATTCAGGTGTCTCTCAATTTTTTCTTGGTGCCTAAATAAATGATTGCATGGCGCACATACAGCTGTAACTGTCCTCAAGGGATACTTGAGTGATGATCAACACAGCCATGTCATAAACATTCCATTTGAGAAGATGTTTGGGATTTTTTAATGAACTAGAAAGTATCTTTTCTTTTTTTCATCTTTATGTGCAATTAATCCATCTTTATAGATGTTTTTTAATAGTCAGGGACACATGGGAGTTTCAAAGGAAAATCCAAAGCAATATATACAATGAAAATTCTGTGGTTTACTCTTTTTTTTTTTTTCTTTGAATAGTGTATGTGTGTTTTGCTGTTTAAATAGGGCAGACACAATGGATTTATGAGTGTTGGGGTAATATTCCATGCTTTTTGACTGGGTTTATGTGATTTTTCTCCCAATCACATTAATTTCATAATGGTCTGTATGCAGGGGATTGAATGCAGCAACCTGATTCTGTGTTAGCTACTACAAATGTTATGGAAGATCTTCTTTCTACTTTCTTCATAAGGAATAAATAATTTTTTACAGAATGATATTTAGAGTCTTCCTATGTGTGTTAAGTCCCCTATGTGTGTGCACATGTGTGCTTACACACTGCAATCACACTGTCATAACAAATTACCATTGTCATCAAATAGTCATTAATGAATAAGGTTATTGTATGTTACCAGTTTTATTAAGATAACTCACTGTCATTTCAAGCAGTTAGGATAATGCAGAATATGTAATTTTTCTGAAACAACATCAGATTAACTTAAAGCTAGGATACCTTTCAGAATTCCAAGTTTTAAGGGTGCAGTCTACAAAACAATCAGTGGAAATGAGAAGTCTGTGTATCACAGAGCTCTGTGATGGAATGCTGTCGTGATCAGCACAGGCAAGGAGGATGAGCACGTACACTGTCCAGAGGAGCACCCGAGGTGCACAGAGATGTGCTGTGGAAGAGGCAACCAGCTTGTTGAGCATACATACAGCAAGTAGTTGCAGAGATGCACTGCCTTTTAGATTTGACAATTCCTACTATTCAAATTCCTGAGTGCTGAATGTAGAAGCATAGAAATCATTTAAGCCCGGGACTGTCATTGTTAAAAAATCAAAAATAGTTGGGTATGGAATATTAGAACATGACATAAGTGTATCTTAAAACTTTTTAATGTAAAAAGGAAACCACTTTTTTAAAAGTCTAACTTGTATTTATCAGAGTAGATTTTTACTGTGATGGGCTTGTGAAAAATCAAACAAGGATCTGAATCCCAGGAACCTTGCTTTCCTAGGCATGAAGGATTCTAACAGCACTAGAAAAAAATTACTTTCCTGCCCACTGAGGCAGGATGTTTATCTAAACAGTGGCCACAAAATAAAAGGTTAAAATTACAATACATGTGATTTTTAAGAAAACTCAGTTACTGAGGCTTCACCTGAGCAGCTTTACAAAAAAGAAAGTGGCTATGGGGATGCTAATTTTCAAAGCTTTGAAACTTTGAATAACAAAAATGCCTGCTGCCAGCTCCAGAGCCATGCCTTGGGGCACCTGTCAGGCCCTCAGGACAGCGGCAGCACAGTGGCACTGGTGAGGTGTCTTGCAGGTTATGATGGAGCAGCCCTGGATCTAAGCCGGAGTGTCAGGGCCTTTCAGAGGGAAGCTGTGGCTCTCTGCTCTCTATGTGTCCTGCAGGATGGCACTGCTAATCTGCATGAGCACTGATACTGTACAGGCAGCATCCCTACACCCTTTGCCAAGATTGCACCAAATAATCAATTGCACTCCCTGCTCAGAGATGCAGGGAGCAGGTGCAGTTAAAGAAAAACCTATGGGAAAATCGAAACACTTTTCAAAGGCTTATAGACAGGGAATATGCTGCCTCTTAAACTGGTGGGCATTGTCAATATCACTTTGTATGGTAGCTTGAATATCGCAACTAAGAAGAACAGATGGAGTTGCTGTCAGGAAGACGTATGGAAATAATTGCTGGCATTATTGCCAAGTGATTCCTGTCTGTGATTTAGTGTATTTTTCATGCCACTCTAGCACTAGTGGTTCTGGATAAATTACTCTCCTCAAATACATGAGTAGAGAAATAATGTTCTTTGTTCAGTTACAGAAGATGGTATTATAGCTGGAGCCTGTGCTTAAGCCTCAGAGGATGTCTGAACAAAGGCTGCCTGCAGTTGTCTTAGGAGGATGAAATTATAATCAAGAATGAAGGTAGTAGGCATAGAGCAGAGACCTAGCAAACAATAAATCATGATGAGTCTGGATAAGGGAAATATTTAAGAACCAGTGAGATTGAGTATCTCCCGCACCAGCTGACTCCTGCTCCAGCACTACCATGACTGTGCTGAGCAGCTGTTCACAGGTATCAGTCTGGTTATTACTGGCCAAGGTTTCTGGGCAGAGAGACTTTTAGGGTTCCTTTCTACAGCCTCTTAAATGTCTTAGTGACCCTTTGCTGCATTCTCTCCGGTTTATATACATTTAGTGCAGACTTAAAACTGGACACCCTTCTCCAGATTCAGACCTACAAGTCATGGGCAGAGGGGAACTGAGCACTTGTCCTCAATGTGGCCTTTACCACTGTGTGGGCACACTAGTCAATCCAGGTTCCTCGGCCTATCGACCTCAGGTTTCCTTTACAGAGCTGTTCCCAAACCAGTCACCTGTCCTGCACCCGTGCACAGAGTGCTCCCTACTGGAGACAGGGCTTTGCATCAGGAAGAATCACCTGCTAGCCCACTGAATGGGCTAACAATATCCTCACTGGCAGTATTTCTGGCTGTCCTTGCACAATGAGCCTACTCTCTCTGGGAACAGCAGCCTGCATGTGACAGCATGCAGAATCAGTCACCTAATGGGAGAAAAAAGGCATTCAGTCTTTTTCTGAAGGCTGAAATAAATCAAGCCATTTGCTCCTTCAAAAGAAAGTTGAACAATATTAGTCTTAGAGTCTCAAAAATGATTCCTCCATAGTATGCAAACTACTGGTAGACAAGAGCTGTAAGTATGAAACGCTGATATTTTTCCAGAAATAGATTTCACCCAGCTCTAAGTGTTTCACCGTGACATAATCCTGATGACTACCCAAAAAGACCTACTGTATTCATGAAATTATTTAATACTACTCTTTACAAAGCATTAACAATAAATCACACTTTTCTCATAAGAATAAAGGAACTCTTTAAAGGGCTCTACTTAATCCGTAGTGCTGTTTTGATAAAGGAGTATAATTTTGGTGTGGCATTTCTCATGTCTTCCCCACAGACTTGAATTATGAACACAGTTGATGCCTGACACCATGGGAGACACATTCCATAAATGCCAGCATAAAAGGGCTACTCATAAAGAACAAAACCAAGCCTTTTTTTTCTCTATCTGAATCAAATCATCACTTGTAGAAGGTTTTTACAAAAGCTTCCTAAATGTAACTAGAAACACCAGTTGCTTAGAACTTTCTCTCATAAGACTGATGATGTTAACAACCAATTCCCTTAGAAATTCAGCTGGTTTCATCTTAAATTTTGTGAAGAATTAAAACAGTGTCCATGCCTTTAGTTCATATGAAAGAAATAGCTTAAATTTGATCTGCATATGTGCTGTACATTAAATTTCGTGGGATAAATTAATTTTTTTCTTGAATCTGAATGATAAGGATTTAAATAAATGAGTTACCTGAGATTCCTCTTTTAAGACTCTTTTAATATCACAAATCCAGGGGAGTATAGCATAAGGATGCACTGACACAGCTACACATTACATACATGACACAGCTACATGTACAAATAGCTTCTTTGAAAAACCACAAGCTATTTGTAAGAAAATAAATGCAAATTACAAGTTTAACTAACAAACAATATTAAAAGAATCTTACGGAGTTTTTTTCCAAAATTAGAGACTCAAATTTTGTAAAAATATGTGTTATTGAAAGCAAAGGACCCAGTTACCTGATTACTGCTACATTCCTCTAAAAGAAGAGAGGAAACTCTGAGTATAATCAATGCATGGTTGAATGTGTACTTGATTTCAAGCATTTTTCAGTCTTTTGTTGAAAATAATTGCTGCTGAGCCAGTATCAATATCCTTCTTTTCATGTGAGACTTGAACTGCTTTTAGACTCACTATAACAAGCAAAAATCTTCTACCAAGTATTTATGTTTCCAGCTTGATTTTTACTACAGGAACTGAGTTGATGTAAATCAGCTGGTGTACATACACACATTTTAACCCCCCACTATTCTCTGATCTCTTGTTCCAGTCATAAGTAGCTACTAATATACAAATAAACTGAAAAATAAATTACTGAAAGGACATATTGCTGTAAAGATTTTTTTAAGGTGTCTTGGGATGCTTGAAGGGTTAAATAGTTTGAGGACCCCAAATGAAAAGGAAGCACTGGAAACTGCTGCCACAGTACCCAGCAAGATTCATGGCAGGAAAATAAAATCAACAACCATGGGAAATTCTGGCTAACATTCAATAACCTGATACTGATGTTTCCACAGTACCTGTTGTCTATGGGTGTCCCTACTGCCACCCAAGTGACTGCCTAAGATGCTGAGCCAGCTCCTGTCTTACTTCTCCCCCAGCAGAACCTTCCAGACATCTCTGGTCTCGAAGCATTCCAGCACAGCAGTTTCCTTCCTGCTCACCAGTCTGTGCACCAGATTAAATTAATTGGCCTGATCTGTGATTTGATGAGCAGATGATTGTGAAGTCAGGGATGGGAGAGAATGCAGAGCTGTGCTTCACCTGGACCATGGGAGATCCTGCACTCAGAGGTGCAGCTATATGCGAGGAATCCAATCCTAATTCTAATCACTTTCTGGAAGTACAAATTTACCCCATATTTGAGCACACAGAGTTGCATACACCAAGAGAAACAAAGGTCTTGGCATGTTTGAAACACATCCACAAAATTTCAATGGTTATGGCGCAATATGCAGTGAAATCCATGAAGTCTGATCTTGTATTCTTAGTGAAAAAGTTTCTTGGATATTTCTGTGCATGTACATGTTGCTAATTTTGGGGTTTTTTTTGTGCACATAAAAGTAGAATTAAGGTAACTGGATATTGAAATATCAGTGATGTCACAGTATTCCCTGCAATGTCCAGAATGCTCAGGTTGCTCCCATGCAACATCCCCAGAAGTTGTCAAGCTTTCTATTATCTGAGTGCAGGCAGAAGTTGGCACAATTAGGGCATCACTCCTCAGAACAGATATTTTCCTGACACCTCTGGAATACCTAACCAGGCAGCCTACATTTGAAAGTTGTTTCCAATCAGATATTGAATTCAGAAAAAATTAGCTGTTCTTGAGAAACTGTAAGAAGGTCTAGCCTTATTCCAAAATAAGAGAACTTTGTTCATTTGAAGTGGGTCAAACTATGCCAGAAGGACATAAACCTTTTCTGGGGAAGGAGCACCAGCACACTGGGTTTATACTCTGGGATAAAGTATTATAAAACAGTCCCAGAGTAAATTCACAGAAGGTAAGCCTTAAATGACAATGTCCTGTAAGATAAACAAATACTATACTTCCAAAATAGAGATACAATAAGCTTAATCTTTTAATTAAGTCTTCTTTTTTTCTTCCTGGATCACTGTTTGACACAATGTGACCACAAGGCCTCTGTGAAATGCACATCCTGGCCCCAGCAAGCTGTGGGCCATGCTTGCACAATACTTTAGCTGCAGCACATACCAAAGAGATGCACTAGGGCAGTGTTTGTACCTTGCCAGCACTGTATGATTACAGCTCACAGTCCATCCCAGCTGGTAGCAAGATGTAACAAGGAGTGCATAACAATGCAGCCTCATCTCCTCTGAGGTTCCAGAGCACTGGACCCACCCAAATCCTGATATTTACTCCCAGTCACATTGATAAAGAGCAGAAACAGTTCCTAAATAGAGCACAGATGTAGCCTGAATCCACTAAAATATGCTCCTGCTGTCTCAAGTCAAGAGAGGACTGGGATCCTCTGACTCACTTATGTAGATCAAGGAACTGCTAAGAAGTCCCCCCTGTATGTGTTCCCCAGGTTTCTAAAGATGGGTTTTCATTGCACAACTATTCAAGGATACTGAAGTAGGATGTTGTTGAGAGTATCTAGAGACTCAAAGTCCCCAAAGAGAGTCAAAGAGAGATCACCAGAGAGCATTTTGGAGACTTTGTGCTACTTTAGCATCTTGCAACACCATTTCTCCTAAGAATTTGGTTTATAATATTTAATTACTTTGTTTGTTTTAGTTCTTTGATACAGATTGAAAGTCTTGTGTAAAGAAGTGGTCAGTTTACACACTCAGCTGCCTGGATACTGGCAATATTCTGTTCTGCTTGTTGCTATCAATCACACACAGAGGTCACAATGCTGTTCCTCTGGCAAACTGCCCCACAGTTTGGGAAATAATAAGAGGTTCCCATACAGACTGTTTATTTCAAATTTTAGGAAATACGAGTGTATTTCTGCAAAAAATGTAATAAAGTCAGTGTTATTAGTAGTTTAATATACCTAATGTGCTGTGGAATCTGACTACAAATTCAGACCCTTCAAGCACCATATGTGTGAGAAGGATCATCTAACTCACATGCCTCAGAAGTTACAGGAGTACTCACATGCCTGGAATTTAGCATGTGAGCCTTTGCAAAATGGGTCTTACTTTTNTATATATATATATGTAAATACAATAATTCATTAAATTTGTTTCTTAATCAGTTGAAGTATTCTAGTCAGGCTGATGCTGAAGCTCTAGGTTTGATTGTATAGACAACTGACTGTATGGCTGATTTCAAAGTCAGAAACTGAGGACAGCGATTCATCTACTACTGTGCTCACCACTTCCCCTCTGGATAGAAAAAGCAAACACCCTTTGCTCACTTTGGGTTTGGTGCAGTGATTTTCCCTCCTTAGCGAATTGCTACAAGCTTGTGATTCAGTTATTGGCATAACTCAATCTACAGCATAATGAAGAATATCCCTCACCAGGGCAAGCTAGAGGAAATTTATTTCATAATTAAACAAAAATTAATTAGCTGTACAATTTTCAATTTAAAAAATAGACACCAATCAATAGCAGAGACAGGGGGAAAGGCTGCTATTTGATTATTTACTCTATTTGCTCAATTCAAGAACCAAATGCATTTTTACTGATCTGCACGTGATCTCTTCCTCTCCCAGTCACTGTCATTCTCCTGTTCCTTACTTCCAACCCTGCTTGCATGGGGTTTGACCTAAATGAAGAGAGGCATTTCTCATATGCTTCATATCCTAGTTGTTTTCTAGTTCTGACAGCTGCATTTTTTTCACTTTCTTGCATTACCTGTACTTCTCAAAGTTGCACCTTCCCTGGATTTTCCAGACTTTCCAGTCTCCGTTCCCTCCTCTGACTGTTCATCACATCTCTGTTTCTTCAGTATTAGTCATTTATATAAGGTCTTTGGATTGGCCGTGGTCAGTCAATTACCATCTCTAGCAGATGTATCATCTACACTAACTAGACACAAAATATATTTTCCTGGCCCGTAACATATATTTTTCAGACACTCTGAAGCAGTCATGGTATCTTTGCATTTATTAACACTAATAATTTCTCCTCTTTGTCCTTTTGTATGTGGTTTTCTCTTTTATTTTTGCACATTTTTAAAGCCCAGCTCATCTATCATCTCTTTATGTAGGTGAATCTTGGCTTCTCTTTATCAAATTCTCTGTACCCAGATTTTTTTTTTTTTTTTCCCTGCAGGACCTACTGTTCTCAGCCAGAGGCATGGGACTAACTTGAGCAAGGTTCTGTTCAAACAAAAAGCAGGAAGATAGATCTTACTTAAGTGCAGTTACTGAACTGTAAGGAAAGAAACACAGGTAGATAAAAGTAAGTGGGAGTGCTTGGATTGCATGAGTGTGGATGACTCTGCACAGCAACACAGGCATCACAGTAAGCCAAAACTTTTAGAATACTTTTCTGTATTTACTCACTTCCTTTCTGATGTTGCTTTAGGTAAACAGTGATCTTACCTGTGTCTCAGGATTGTCCACTCCTTCCTACCCTCATGGTGGCTGCTTTCATTTCTCTAACAAAAACAGATTGTGTAAACTCTCACTGCTGTTTCTTTCATTTTATTATGAATAATCAAAGACTCTTTTTCCTACTCCATCACTAAATCATGTGAGGTGAAAAGAAGCTGGAAATTCTACCACATGAAAATATAATTTAATTATAATTACTTAAGTCTGGTAACTGAAAAATATATTTAGAAATGTTCTACCTGAATAGCTCTTTTACAAATTCTAAGTCCCACTCTTTTGATGATCATCAGTTTCATACACTTTGAAAAGTGTACTGCCCTTGAAAGGAGTTTTTGAGTTTCTGGGCCAGGCAACAGTTCTACTGGCTAATAGGAAATAATAAAATCTGAAGCTGAAACCTAAAGTGAAAACATGAGCTGGAGGCTGGGAGAGGAACTGGATGGTCTAAAAATATTTTTCTGTAGTGCTTATCTTGCAACAACTAAATTCTTAGAATTTAAAAGGGAAACAAATCAAATGCATTTCAATGCATATCTGAGTTTCTTAGTTCAGAATCAGCTCTCATAAAAATACTGGAATGACAGTCTCACTGTTTGGTGCATAGGTAAAAGTCAGGAAATTAATTCTCATTTACAGAAAATCTGTGAACTATTTTTAAAAACTGTATCCTTCTTACAAGTAAACACTCAATAATTTATTCTGGGATTTTTGGTTCTTTTTCTGTTTATTCTACAAAATCCAGAAAAAGACTGGGTGAGTGGTTTTAGTTTTGGTCACTTCTCCCAAAACTAACCAAATGGGACAAGAGTGCAGAAAATTTTGGAAAATAATTTTAGATATGTGGTAATGATTTCTTCCATTATATGCAGGCATTGCGATGGAAGGAGTATATGACTTCTACACTACATATTAAAAATGTAGAATGGACTTGTTGGGACACTCTGTGACAGTAGTAGTAGTAGTTAGAATATCTCAAAGCATGGGTCAACAGCCAGACATTCACAGGCCTGAAGTTCTTACTCTCTAACAGAACTCTACATATAATTCTCACTATTTCTCTCTTCATGACAATGAGGGAGAGCATCACTGCTGCCTCATTAGTTCTCTGCCTGCTGCAGAAATGACAGTGAATGTATTTGTAACTGAAAAAGAACAGAAAACACTGAACTAAAGAGCTGCTGCTGTAGTGACACAAAGCCATAAAATCACAGAAAGTTTGGGGCTGAAAGAGACCTTTACAGGTCAGCTAGTTCAACCTGCTTTTGCAAAGGAGATACCATAAGCCTGAACAGCACACACAGAAGTCTTTGTATTTCACATTGTACTGCAAAAAACAGTCCCAGCACTCAAGAAGGATCAACAGCAATGTAAGAGGTGATTCTATACTGTTTCTGCAATGCTGAACATTTGGCATCTTTTTATGCAAGTTGCTCTTATGTGACTAGTAGAAGAATTTGCCACAAAAAGAGATTTAATTACTTTATGAATGCCTACTATTTCACGTTGATTACTAGTGGTTTAAGCCACTAGTGGCACATGTTCCATCAGATTGAGTATTAGAGCTGTGAGTAAAACTTTCTACATCATTCCAAACAAATAAAGGCAAAAAGACTTTTTACTGCTTCTTCTTCCCACACAGGCAGGTATCTTACACAGTATGTTAATTCTGATTGGTTTAATACTGTTTAAAATCTGGGAAGGATATGAGTAAGATGAACTGGAAGACAGAAGGGAGAAAATAATTAGTCAACCCTTCTCATGAGGGAGGAAGAACTAAAGGAATATCCTACCTAGAGCAGGATATTTGTTTGTTTTGCATTATGTTATTCTGCTATTTTGTTCTGACCTTTTAGGCATGGAGGTGCCCTATGACATTATTACTGGGAATGAAAATGAATGCAGATATTGGGCAAGAGGCCTGGTGGCTTTCTGCCCTCTCAAGAGGACCCTCCTTGTTTTATGTCTCTGGGTCTGTGAAGAAACTCATTACATGAATGTCAAAAGTCAGTGCACCAGGCATCCAGTTTTGTTTAATATCCTTATTGATGATGTAGAAAAGGGGATTGAGCGCACCCTCAGCACATTGATGACACAAAGTTGGGTGGAAGTGTTGATCTGCTGGAGGGCAGGAAGGCTCTGCAGAGGGATTTGGACAGGCTGGATCATGGGCTGAGGCCAGTGGTAAGAGATTCAAAAAGGTGAAGTTCCAGCTCCTTGGGTAACAACAACCCCAGGCAGCATCACAGGCTGGAGGCAGAGTGGTTGGAAAGATACTCAGCAGAAAGGCCCTTGGGCTGCTGGTCAACAACAACTAAACATGAGCCATGAGTGTGTGCCAAGGTGGCCAAAAAGGGCAATGGCACCTGGCCTGGAGCATCAATAGTCTGGCCAGAAGGACCAAGGCAGTGGTCATCTCTCCCCCTGTGTGGTCAAGAGTTCAGAAACTCCAAGGTACCCTTTCCGTCTCTGGAGGCCTTTAGAATTTCTGAAACAAAACTAGAATAACAGCTGATTTTCTGAAAGGAAAAGGAATTCAGTTTAAAAAGGAAAAGTAGATGTAAAATACAGAAGGAAGTGATATTGTGAAGCAAATGACCACTGCCTCTGTGAGTGCTGATACCAAAAGGAATGGCAGAAGGCTCTTGGGAATCACAGTGGAGAACAGCTTTTATGTTCTGGGTGTGCTTACAGATAAACCAGCACTCAGAAAGGACTGAGTTCATTCATCCTCCTTCCATTGTCAGCAATCTGAGAAGATCTGCAAGAACACTATGCCCAGGAAGAAACCTCCAATACTGTGAAACTCTTGAACCAATGAAAGGATTTTTGAATTAGGCATTCAGAGACTTCCCAGAAGAGGGAAGTCAGCCCTCATGGTCTCCTATATTTTCTGTCTTTTCACACATTGATGAAATGAAGATTTAGGATGATCAAGGCAACCTAAAAGGTACCAGAGGATTTTGATTTTCTAATTACGAAGTGCAACTTCTCACAGAGTGCAGCTTCTAAGGCTGATACTTGGAGATCTCTGCCAGGCAATCCCAAGCAGGGCCCAGAGAGAAATAAGAGTGCGTGTGTGTGTCCATTCCCTCTTTTCCAAGGGATCCAGCCCATCACTCCCTGCATGAACACAGGGCAAAACACAAGTTCTGTTATGTGGGTTTTTGGGTCTTAAAAACAGTAACACAGACTGCATGGATTGACATACAGGAAATATAATAAATATAAAAATATATATAAAAACCACCTAGGTCACCTAGAACACCTGTGAAAAGGTACCATCAGACAAACAGCACCTGCAATAGGCAGGCAGAGGTGAGGGGTCTGCACCCATGGTCTTGTACAGCTGGGTAAGCTTGCCACAGAGATCTCTGGTGACTGGGGGAAACTGTTGTTGAATTTGTTGGCTTGGGCTTTCTTGATCCTTCCTGTGCATTCTCCTCACTCTGCTTCACCTTTAATTTTACGCTAATCCTTGCTGTCCCCAAAAGAGTAAGTGTTGGATTCTGTTGATGCTTCTTCGTCTCCTTGAATTCTCCTGCAGAAATGGATTTCCAAGAAGACTCCTCAGACATGAGATAAAAGCACAGTTAAAGGATTGCAGCATGGTGGAGGTTTCTGTAGAGCACTGCCAGGAGCTGCCTTGGCACTCCAGCATGATGCAAACACTTCATTGCCCACACCAGCAAAAATAACTCAAGGGAAAGGCCAACTCACGTGTCTCTGTTCAGCAGCTGATACATGACTATGTACCCAAACACGGCTGCAAGCAGTAGCACTGGGACTGCTACAGATGCTAGGATGAAGTTCTTGCTGAGCTCCCACTGTCCAACAGTCTCGTCTTTTTGCCCAGTAGATGCCCCTGGCAGAAGGGAAGACAATCCAACAGACAATGTTTGTGCTCTGCACTAGGGGTAATCTCACTGTGCGCTTCAGATGCCCAAGGATTATTGTCTTCAGAGATTGGTTCCTCTGGCTCTGATGTCTTAGCACCAGGGACCAAGAGGGATCCCATAAAGTTCTCATGGAGAAGAGCCCAGTGTGTGCCAGGGAGCAGCACTGCCCATCTTTTCCTCCGGGCTGCAAGCCAGGACTGTGTGCTGGGCACCTGCAGTTCATCCATGGAGAGCACTACAGGATACAGCAAAAATGCTGCTCTTTTCCCAAGAGAGCATCTCACAAGCACTCACTTCCTGAATGTTTCTCATGCTGAGCAGGTGTGCTGGTATCGGTTACTGCTTCTGTTTCTTCATCTGAGCCTGGCACACTGTTACTTTCTCCCATAGGAAAGGTCTTCTGCACCATCTCATGATTTGTCTCTTTAAAAAGAAGACAGGACACTTTATATAGAAGTCACTGTCCCTTACCAAGAGCATGGTACCATGGCCTGGGC
>VYXF01006362.1:6927-23577 GCA_013397295.1 Polioptila caerulea | reverse complement strand
CGGTGCGCCTGTGCCAGGGCTGCCACGGCCACTACCGCCGCCTGCTCGCACAGTACGGCAGCATCGCCCGCGCCGTCGGGGTGCGTCCGTGGGGCCGAGGGGGTGCGCGGCTGCCGGGGCGGGCTGGGGGCCTGGGCCCTTTCCTTGAGGCGTCCAGGCCTGTGAGTTCGGTGCCGGAGCACGTCGGGTGGCGGTGGGGTTCTCGGGAAGGCGGGCTGGAAGGCTCGCTGGGGTGCGCAGCGCACTTTGGCAGAGGCCGGGAGTGTTTGGGAAGCGCTGCTGCCGGAGACGGCCACCGCCTTCGGCTCTGCTGTGGCACGGTCCGTGCCGCCAGCTCCTGGGGGCAAGTAGCTCCACCTGCAGAGAGAGCCGTGCGAGTGGAAAAACCTGAGCTGTTCTTGCTGATGTAGCAAGGCTTAGGCAGTGCTGTGGCTCAGCGGTTGTGTGAGCACTAGTGGGGAACACTGCTGGAGCTTAGCTGCCTGGTGCTTCCCGGAAAACTGATGGTCTGTGAAGCTGTGGCGAGTGAGGCACATCGTCTTGTGAGGAGCCGTGTCACAGTGTTCTTGGCTCCAGAGCTGATGGCCAAAGTGTGTAGAAAGTCTGAACATTCGCTGGGGTCAGTGCATCCTACTGGTGGGTGACTGAAGCTGGGTCTTCTGTTAACATCCTCCAGACTTTGATCGTACTTTGTTTTGGGTTTTTTCCCCTCCTTTTCTTAGGGTTGGATGTGATTCATGGCTTGTTTTGTGTGTTCTCATCGAGTAGGTCCATTTGTAAAAGTTATTTCCTGGGATGATGTGAAGATGACATTAGCGAATCAGATCCAAGGATCTGTACTGTGATGATAGTGGATAGATAAAAGTAGATGCCGTGGTAAGAGAAAAGAGAGAGAGAGCAAATTTATAGGAGTATGTACTCTGGGTTGTGCTTTCAGCCTTGGAATTTCGGAATTCCAAGGTTTAGAATTGCCATTGACGAGAAAAACCTGTTGCTCTTCAAGCCCAGGCAACAAATGGGTTCCAGTGGCCTGCAAACCATCTCACTGCACAGTTTCCTGTTGTTAGAGAAGTATCACTGTTGCTTTTGGGCAGTGTTTTGGGTTGTTTTCCTATTTTCCCGCACCACCCCAGTGCTTGTATTGGAACAGTGTGTGCATGTTCCCTTGGTAATTGTCCTCTCCAGGGCAAATGTGTAGCCAGTAGTCTTTTGTTTTAGTTTGCAAACTTGTGGTCTGTTCTACTTGTTTGTTTTGTGGAAGCTGTTTCACACCAGTGACTAGGTAGTGTGAAAGTGAGAAATTGAATGTGTAATTCTCTTGGGTACTTTTACCATGATATTTTGGCTACAATTAAGTAGCCAAACGTATTCCAGTACTTAGAATATGTATGAACTCGTTGCAGCTGCTGTGCTTGAGTACTAGCAGCCTGGGAGGACTTGTCCACTATGTGGTCTGGAAGACAGATCTGTTGGGTTCCTTCTGGGTGTGGATTAACTAACTAGGTGAATAAAGGAGGTGGCTTCTTGCAACCTCAGTCCCTGATTACTATTAATCAGGTATCTGATGTTTCTCTCTTAACAGTAGTTAAGAGTGCAACGTGACAGGAGCAGCCAGTTTGAGTTTTGGACATCTCTGAAATACAAAATCCAGCCTCACCAGGCTAATTAAAGAATCAATTAGGCAAACTTTATTTAAGGAATTATTTAGGTCTATGTGATTCAGTTTTGGTAAAGTGCTTTTTCCTACTCACGAGCCCAGGTGGTGAGGAAGCCTCACAGTCTTTGTGAAGCAACCAGCGTTTCCTGCATAAGCAACATCCTTGCATATCTGTAATTTAGTAGAGGTGAACGTGGGAGTTACCAGATGTGGCAATATTTGACTTCTGCAGTTCAGCCTCCCAGGGAAAGTTCTTATTTCACCTCCCCTCCCCATTTTGACAAAGAGAGGCAGAAACTGGATCTCACGTAAAGCACTGTAAGGAACAAGTTTCTCATTAAAGAGATTTTTTTTTTTTTTTCTGTGTCCCACGTCACTTATCAAATAGGCTTTTGGCAGCTTTGGCAATTTTGAGAAGTGCTTAAGTCAATTTAGCAGCCAGACACCAGGAGCTAGAGCATGGGAGTCAGCTGACTGGAGGCCATGGTTATGCATCTGAATTCTGATTAGAATACTTCCTGTTTATCCTGCCACCACTTTTACAGTTGCTGTTCCTTTTTTATGGGCTTGGTCCAGAGAATAAGTTGCTGTAAGAGTTGTAGCAGAGCCTGCTTTGAGGATGGGGGTGCATTGAATGGCTCACTAAGACAGATGAGCTTGGTACCTTTGTCTGGGAGGGTGAGAGCTTGGCCTGCTCATGTGCCTGGGTGAGTGAGCACGGGCACTGCTCCACAGAGGACTCTGTTCCTGCTGTTGCTGCACTGGGGGAAGCTGGCTGCTGATAGACTATGTTGGTGCAGCGGTTTTGGAGGTTTTGGGTTTGGTTTGTTTGAGGCCAGTCCGCTGGTTCAGCTCCTTCAACTATTCCTTTTGTCTAATAAGAACAATCCTGTCCTCTTCTCTCACTGCACATGCCTTGAGCTGGCTCCTGGGGCCATGGCCCAGGAATGGATGAATGTGAGCCACCTGGCAGAGAAGGTCCTGTCTGTGTGCTTGTTTTTTCTTTCTCTTTTTTCGCCATGTATTTTTTACTGACTTGCATGCAGGCTTAGTAGACCTGCAGAGATTGTGTGCAGTAAGCTGTGTTGCTCACAGTATGAATTGGAGGATGAAAAGGTTTTTGTTCCATCACTTCTGCTCTGCCTTTTCCAGAAATATCCATGTGATATGTTGTGATTGTTTTAGATGCGCTTGCGTAAAATACACCTCAGAAATTCCCCTTTATATTTTTAACACTTGCTCGCTTCCTTTCTTGTTTCCTTTTATTTCTAGAATTCCTCTGAGAGCCACAATTGTGCCAAAAGCATCTTGACCTCAGACAGGCTGCAGATAGTTGTGACCCTTTCGGAGTTCTTCAATGAAACCTGGGAGGCAGCCAACTGCGCAAGTACGTGACTCATTCTGTAGCTCTCATGCTACTGTGATGACGTAGCCCCTAAAATTTGCACAGATCAGAATTGTGTGTGTTTGTTTGAATACAGCCAGTAGATAACACACAAATCCTGAACTATAGCCACTCCAAGAGTGTTTTCTTTTGTAAAGGCCAAAATCTGAGGGCAGAAGTCTGTCAGAAAACTACTGATGATGCTTGCTCCTTTCAGGAGAGTTTTCTAGGATGTTGGCTTGCTCTCATGATGCTGTTGCTGCACTCCTAAATACCTCAAATACTGTTGTTTTTAAAGGTTTGGCTGATTAAAGCACCTGAAGTAGGGTAGGATGGATGGAAGCAGTAACATGGGGTTGAGCCCCTGACTGGAAGGAAAGCCCCAGAGCTTCCCTCAAAGCTGGTAAAAAGCTCAGCTCTTTTCTTAAAGAATAATAATTACACTGTGATTTCCACTATTGTGTTCATGGTCTAGCTGTTTCCTGGGTGCTCTCCATTTCATATCTGCTGCTGGTGCTTCTGCTTCCACAAAATGGCTGTTACTGTTGCTGGGCAAAGCCAGATTTGTGAGCTGGGAAATAAAAGTAATGTCTTGTTTTATCTCCAAGTCCAAAGATAATTCAATCCCCCTCTTCAGAAAGCTCTTGATGATAGTCTTCATCTTTCACTTAATCAAGGCCAATTAATTCTGAAATGTGTTCTCGATGAAGCATTAGGTCAGCAGGTCTGAGATATCAGTGGCAGGCAGATAAGGAAACTGCAGTGTTGACTAGACCTGTCCCTTATAGTCGAGAGCTCTTTTTGCAGGAGTGGAGTGTCTGAGGCTTGCTGGCTGTGGAAATGTTAGAAATTAAAATATCCCGATGTTTTTCTTTCTTTTCAACAGATTGTTTAAAGAATAACAGTGAGGGATTATCAAATTCTACTGAAGAATTCCTGGATTTATTCAATAAATCTCTGACATGTTTTGAACATAACCTCCAGGTATTTATGCTGTGTATTTAAGAGAAGCACTAAATCCTCTAACTGTTACCAAAATTTTATTTATGCTGAATAAACTGCAGATGCAGACTAGGCAAATAAGCTGCTGCTGAGTTTGTGAATTGTAGTAAGATAAAACCATGATCGGTAAAATGCAGTTGTTTACAGACTGAGTGCCTGAAATTAGTTCTAATTGATACTCACCTTGACTTCATTTTGTCTGTAATTGCAATGCTACTTCACATCAAAATTTCTGAATTCACAATAGTTGATAATTACATGGTAAAAAGCAGCATGTCTGCATGCTCTTGCTTTGTAGAATTGTTGTCTTTTTTATGTAGAAATTCAGTCTTTAAATATCCTTTTGATAATGTGGACTAGCTCGGAAAGACCAGCCACTTTTAATTCTTGTAACATTTCTTTTGACACTTAAAATTACTCATAGTTAAAGGTTGGCCATATTGCAAAGACAATATAACTTCCTTAGTGAAATAAATGTGCTAATTGTCCTCAGAGAAAATGCCCTATATAGCCTAAGAAACTGCATATTCCATTTCAATCAGAAACTGGCCAGATTTCAGGATTATTCAGTAGTAAAATGGGTTTACTTCAATGTGCATGGGACAATCTCTGAGGAAACTGTCTGCTTCTTTATTAATGCTTTCTAGGAAAAGTGCTTTTATAGGCCTTGGTTCAGGAGCAGTGTAGACTGGCCAATTGAAAACTTCAAGTGATTAAACTAGAACTTCACCCAGTGGGTAGCTGGTACAGCCATTACTGGGTTGAAATATCTTCAGAGATGGTAGTTTCGTTTTCAAATGTCCTGTATTGCATTCATGGAATGCTGAAGGCCACAGATGGAAAGGATTGCTTGGTATGGCACAGTCTATCTCTGTCAGTGTAGCTCATCAGTAACAAATCAAACCAATTTTTTTTTTTTGATGCCTTAAACTGTCATTCATTCAGAGTTTTATAATCCCAGGGGCAAGCCATTGATCTGTCACCAAATAACTACACAGAAGTGTGTAAAAACTGCAACGAAACCTACACAAAATTGAATGACCTGTATAACCACCTGCAGAGGATGAACAGGCAAGGTGGCGAATCTGCGCACTCCGCACACTTGTGTATCGACGTGGAAGATGCAGTAGGTGTTCGTTAATACACTTTATTAATCTGAGCCATTTGTGCTTTTCTTACTAGGATTGCTTTTTCCTCTGGGCAGGAGGGGCAGCAGTGCCTTTGGCAGGCTGGTGTCCCTTGGTGGGGCTGTCTTGTGAGGTCCTGTCCTCGGGCAGTGCCACAGGAGCGTGACTGAAGCTCCTGATCTCCTGAGCGCATTCCAGTTTGAGTGGGCGCACTTTTGTTTCTTGTTACCATGAAGGAGATGGATTTAAAACAAATAAATCTCCTAATCTTCTGGCTTTTAATGTGAGGCTTTACTGCTATTGTTCTAGCTGGTGTATTAATTGATTCCTTATTACAGCAGCTGTTTCTAGGGATCCTCAGCATTGACAATGTATGTTTGGAGAAAGCTTTAGTATATTGTGGAGTTTAACTGGCTGGGCTGAAGGAGAGCTCCTCAAAAGTTTGGGATTAGCCCTGTCCCCACAGACTATCAGTGAATTCTCTGGGAAACAGGCATGCAGCAGTATCTACATGTATCTGAGTATAGTTATGTTTTTGAAGCTTATAAAAGTTTTGACGTGAAATCTTGGCTCCATCTAAATAGTTTGTTTCAACATTTCCAGGTATTTGCTTCGTTTTGGGGGGAGACCTGTTCAAGTGCAATTTTCTGAGGTGATACTTGAACACTTGCACGTCTTGAGGCCTGAGTGTTTGCCATACCATGCTGCACAGAAAAAAAATGCGTGTGCTTGCTTTCATGGTTTGCTTCTGTTTTCCTTTTAGATGAACATCACTCGGAAGCTTTGGAGCAGGACTTTCAACTGTTCTCTTCCCTGCAGTGATACAGTCCCAGTGATTGCAGTTTCATCCTTTATTCTCTTCCTACCTATTGTTTTTTATCTTAGTAGCTTCCTTCACTCAAAGCAGAAGAAACGGATACTCATTTTGCGTAAGTGGTGGTGTTGGCATTTCACTGTTGGAGCTGGGAGGTGCCAGGGATTTGCTTGGCTCTTGTGGGAGGGGAGGCCCAGCCAGATCTGCCTGCAGCTGTGCTGACGGCGCTAATAGCAACTATTAGTCTGCTGCTGTCCCCCTGAAGAAGGGTAGTAAAGAGCTTCAGCCATATCTTTTCATTAAAGTTTCTGGACGTGAACAGAAAGCTGTTTGCAAGTCTGTGTCGGATAAATAGAGGGAGTGGAGAGACTAGTTTTGTGGAATTCTTTGTGTTTAATTTTCATATAATTTTTCCCTTTCTAGCCAAGCGCATCCAGTCAAATGCCAATCTTGTGAACATCCAAGAAAAATACAGCTGAGCTGCAAAACAAAACCTGAGAACTGCTGCTGGTATACAGTGGGTACAATTGTGTTGGAATGAGGCTGGCACAAAAGAGGAGTTAATTATGGTTTAGTGTAATGATACAGAGCAACACAAGTTAAACAAAATGCTGTCTGACTTCTAAGCGAGGATATTAACAAACATGACAAGGCAGGGCTGTGTGACACTGTATGGACTCTGGTTTTGAAAAATCTGTGGTGTTTTTTTTTCAGTCTCGGGCTGAAGCTGGTGTTTTTCTGTTCCTAAGCTTTTGTACTTCACATCGGTAGAATAGCTACACTTCCCTTGCATGGTATTTTCGTGTATTTGTTTCACAAAACCCTGAGATTTTGAATCTTTTTGAGGTGATTTTGATAGACAGACAATTTCAAATATGTTTCTGCTTAGAACATTATTTTTAATTCCCCATAATATTCAGACTTTGTATGGAAAGAACCCTTTAAAAAAGTTTGCATTTTTCCTATACTACTGAAAAGTCATGCTGCTGGCATCTGTTAAAAAAGAGGCATCAAATATGCAAAGAAAGTGGTACTATTATAGTGTCTAAAATGGCAACCAAAGCAGTACAACTGCCAGTGCTGGACTTGAATAGTAATTATTGATGGCTACAGTATTCTGTTTTCTCTGAAACTGGTGGCATGTTTAGTCATTTGCACACCTTAACCACTAAAATAATTCCTTTTCAAATCTTGAATTTTCAGAAGCTAATTTTACATACCTGCTTGGGTAACAATGTTTCACTCTCTGTTTATTATACCAATTCCTTTAATTTTTAATTCTAATGTTTTGGTGGGTTTTTTTTATGATTTTGTAGAGGAGAAGTGAGGTAAAGTCAAGTCACTGGAGATGCTGAATTTTCTGGTCTAGAGCTTGCTGTGGCTTAATACAGAGGTGTTTGCAGGAACTTTGTAGGGTAAAAGTCGTGTTTTCCAGGTAATATATTTCAGCAGTAACTGAACCAGCGGGTTCTCTTACTTAAAAACTGTTCTGAAGAACATGAATAGACTGTGTTGGGAATTGGTGACTTTCAAGAAATAGTTTAAAAATATTATTCCTGTGAAATAGATGGATGTAAACAAATTCAAACTTGCAGAACTCCAAAGCTGAGGGAGAAATTAGTGCAATAACTGCAGGGATGGATGGTACTGCTGCCTGGCTGTGGGCACAGTTCAATGGCTGCAGCTATAGTGGCAGTTCGGTTTGTTTATTGTATTTCTGATTTGGGAGAGTGGTGGGATTTAAATTATTTATAGCTGTATAGAGGTTAATGGATGCCAGAGTCTTTGCTCCAATTTTTAAATGTATTTTCTAACCTTGAGATTAAAAAAAATTGCAGCTAAAAAAAAAAAAATTTCTCTTGGAATCTGTGTCTGATGTCTGTCAAAATGCTCCATGAAATAGTTGTATTTGATTTGCTTTGGAGCCTATAATGTTGAATGTTTCCTTTGCACTAAGGCTCAAATAAATATATAAAACTGTAACAAAAACAGTCCTGATGCTCTTAAAATAATTGGTTTTATTAATAATTTTATTTTTATTCATTATTTAATTTTTCTTCTGTTAGGACAGGCTGTTAGTTTTGAAGTCAAGTTTAACAAGTTTATTAAACAGTATGTTTAATTATAAGTAAAATACCGTGTTAGCAATTGGTCCCACCCACATGATTGCCTTTTTGTGTTTCATCAGAAAGAAGCATCTATCTTCCTCTGTTTAACATGTGCATTACTAGATCAGCAGTCACTTTGTTTTAGGTAGTTTACAACAATGGTATAAAGCTGTGTTTCTCTTGCTTATTGCATAACATTACCTTCCTTCGTCTGGGACAGGCATGCTGCCTTTTAACAAAAAAATATTTTTTATATCTATTATTCTTAAACTTCAACTTTCTGGTACTTATTCAGCTGCCTGCTCTAATAGCATTACATTGATTTGGGACATCATATGATTGAGAGCTGTTCAAAGGAATCTTTCATTCGTGCAGATAAAGCCAGTTTGTATGTGCAGCATTTCAGAATGACAGCTTTTATACTGTAAGCAGTGGCTTTTTGAGCACATTCATGTTAAGTAGGTCTGAAAGTCATTACTTTTGGATATGGTGGTTAAGCACTTTAAAAAAAAAAAAAATCAGCTTTTCTTATTTTCCTGGCTCCTAAGCCAAACGGAAATACTCATGTGACTTTTGTTGGTTTTGATTTTAAAGCAGGAGCAAAGTTTACACTTGAGACTTTTTAGTATTAAATCTACTATTTTCTCCTTTTGTTTTTCTTCCCCTCCCCTGACTTTCTACTGTAAACTTTCTTTACACAGTGTTATATTTTTGGTAGAATATTTCGTATACAAATTGATTGAATTCTCTTTATACTCTATTTGCTAGAGAAATGTGGAAGCAGACTGTTGAAAGAAAAATAGAATTCTTTCTGCTGCTAGTCTTTCATGTTTATTTTTTGCCTTTTTGGTATTATATGTATTTAAAAGCATAAACTTTGAAATACTGGTTGGTTTTTTTTTTTGGTTTTTTTTTTTTCGTGAAAATAAAAATTTCTTACCGTGGGGTACAGCACTTTGATTCATGTTTATACTTACTAGGAAACTCCCAAATGTGCAAAGTCAGCTCTAATAAACATTGTCAATAAACAGTGAACAGCGTGGTTACTTGATTGCTTCATCTATGGTAGTTTTATCCTGCTCCTGTTCTGGGTTTGTGTTCAGAAGCACCTGCTTGTTATTCTTCATTATGCTGTTTGCAGGACAGCAGCGTCAGAAAGGTGTTCTCAAAGCTGTGCTGAATTACAGAACAGCGGCTGCTGAGAGGGTGGAGTTTCAGCTCTGCCGAGGCCTCCTGCAGGCTAGGGCAAGGCTCGGGTTAGCTGCAGCTGAGTTTCGCGGGTGGGTGTGCAGAAGTAAGGCTGGGGGCAGAACCTGCTGTCTTTGTGGGGAGGCTTTTGGTTGCCTGCGCTGGCCCCTCGGAGCTCCAGCAGGCGCCGTGTTGGATCGCTGCTGGGCTGCGAGGTTTAAAAAGCGGCGGTGCGGTGCCTCACCATGGAGAGAGTGGGAGTCTCGCCTGGAGCCGGGAGCCCTGTGCTCCAGTGCTGCGATTTGCAAAGGGAAATTGAAGTCTCGGCGTGTCCCTTGCGAGGGACGTCCAGGAGGGGGGTGGGGAGGCATTGCAATGTCGGTGGGGTTCTGGCTGCCTGCGTGCTTGGGAGAGAAACGTGAAAGGGAATCTGCACAGGAGAGGGGCAAGGGGGAAGAGCAGAGGATTTAATTGATGTGTGGAGCAGAGGTTCAGAAATGGGGGGCTGTAAGCGCACGCAGGGGTGGCTGCTAAAGTGCACAGGTGGTTGAAAGATGCTGAGAAAAGAGGGTATGAAAGGGACCTCGACGGCAGCTGAGCTGGAAGGGGGATGCTCTGGCTGCTTGGTGGAGGCGAGGCTGGGGACTGCTGGATGAGCCCCGCTCTGGTCTGTGGTGGGCTGCCTGCACACAGAACTGGGAGTGAGTAGTAGGATGACAGCAGGGACTTGCTTCTGAGTTAAAAGCAACTGCTTTCTTCTGGGAGGGTACCTGGATTTTGTGATGGTGTTGAAATAATCCTAGTTCAAAGGTTCTCTAAAGCTCCTGTTCTGTTTTGAGCTGAGTGAGGGCTCTTGTACAGCACTAAACAAGGGACTCCTTTAAAGAAAAACAAACATAGGTATTTTTTTGTGTAATGGCTGCTTTTTGCATCTTCATTAAATAACTGCTATAATCACAAAATGGCTTCAGTTTCCTAATGTTTTGTTTCTGGTGCTTTCTGTCCAGTTAATCAAGTACTGTCAAATCTTGTATTTCTGCTAATTTCTGCCTCAGTTTTCATGCCCTGAATATAGAGTTCCTCTGGAATGGTAAGCTGTGTGATTAGCAAAATCACTGTACTCCTAATCAGAATGTAGGGATAACTTATCAATTTTTGTTTGTATTTCATTGTGAATTTTCCCTCTGGGACTGATGTAAGCGTTTGTAGTGTGACCTTCATTAAGTTTGTGCAGGATGCGCATTCTGTATCTTTGCCAGAGTAAAAAAGTTACACTGGAAGAGAGCGGTCAGTAAATTCTGCAACTTTTCTGGAGTGTTGCTTCTCTCAGCATTGTGATGGGTGCCTGTTGCTACTTGCTGGAGGCAGCCAGCGTGATTCATGGGCAACAATAGCCCTGTGCTGTGCTGAGAGTTGGAGTGCAGTCGTTATCTTGGAGATCCTAATCTAATTTAAGACAAAAATAACATGGAAAGAAAGAAAACAGGTGATGTGATCAGTGACCACAATGAGCTGTGTGATATCTGTATCAGGCACTTGCCCTTGGAAGAGGTTACCAGCACCTTTGCTGGCCTTTCAGAGTGTTCCTGGCATGGTCTGTGCCCAGGAGTGAGTGTGGGCTTAGGGAGCTGTCAGATCAGTGTCTTCTGCGGTGGCAGCAGCTTCAGTGCTTTGCTCTGCTGGAAAGTTGGTGCTGCTCCAAACTGGTTTCCTCCAGCATCTGCTCTGAACTATGGCAAGGACAGTGCCCGGGAACTGGTGCTGTGAGGAAGGAATATGGGGATACTCTGTAGCACAGCTTTGAAAGGCCCCTATTGCTTGAAATATGCACTAGGTTTGGGCTTTTTCACTTCTGTGCATCCTGTTTGCAAAGGGGATTGAGCAGAATAGGGCTGAGTGAGCACAAAGACAGCAGGGACACTACTGCAATGTTTTGCCATGTCAGAGAGGCAAAGTTGTGTCAAGTAAATGCTAATTATTTTTTAACAATCTCTTAATTAGTTGTGACAGAAATAAGTTAAATAGTTACACGAGTTCTAATCTTCCTCTGCTCCCATCTGAGGTGAAAATAATGGATTTTTTTCCCAAATAATTATTAGAAGAAAGATACTTGCTAGTAGCTCAGTTGAATTTTTAACTTTTAATACTGAAAATTCTCCTCTGGTGCCAGCACAGTAAGTATCATGGATTGCTGCAATTAAACCAGTGCATTAAGTTATTCATAATACTCTTTCTGGGCAGTGTTCCCACCTGCTTAATCTGTGCTGTACAAGCGTTTATTAGAACTGACTGCTGAAAAACGCCAAGCTAAATCGGACACTAAAAAAAAAAAAAATTGAAAAATCAATATGATGCCCTAAACTGGTTTAATGTGTCTTTCCTCTTCAATAATCCTACACGTTGCTGATTTATTTGCGGTAATGAACATGCCATTCAACCGAAACAAGATTAGCTGCTTAAACCGCCGCATTAAGCACGGAGCAACTTTAATGCTGCTTTATATTTCATGGTAATGCTCAGCACTTAGAGTGGTGTGACTTTCTCTCCTCTGCAATGAGTTGGTGTGAGAGTCACAGAAGGCTTCCCAAATGGTGTTTGGTTAAAGCATTTCAAACGAGAAATATGGGTGGGAGAGTTGCAACGTGGCGCCTCCTTCATCCAAACCTAAGTGGAACCAAACCAGTGAGCAGGATTAATGCGCAAATTTATGCTCCCTTCAGGATTTTTCCGGGGTTAACCATGAAATAAAAGGCTTATGTCAAATTGATCTAGGTTAAGACAGAGAGAACAGCCACTGGCAATCAAAATCTTCCTTTGGACTTCATTCAAAAAACTTTTTTCAAGCATTTCAAAGGATAAGCAATTTACTGTGCTGTATCAAAAAACAGGCTGCAAGGAGCAGGCATCTTGGCTGTGCAAGGAAGGGTCCCAAGATAGATGGCAAAGACAGGAGGATTTCAAAGGAGTCTGTGGGAGACAGGGAAGTAAGAGTACAGGTATTTAGACCTGTCAGGTATTGTGTAACATACAATAAAAAGTCTGTTCTTTTGCATAATACTGGGCAGGTCTGAAAAGTTTAGGCTCTCCAGTTTCCAGGTAAAACTGTGTATTCTCTTCCTGCTATAGTGGCAAACTTAACTTGAGTTTTCAATGGGTTTTGATTGCTGTTTTGTTCTTTCCCCCTGTCATGAAAATGCTGTTTTAGATAATTACCTTCCCTTCTTGTTGATTAAGAAGAAAGTTGTATTTGTTGGGGCATCTATATATTCTCTATAGTTCTCAAAATTGCAATGAATTTTCTGTTTGCAGTAGAATGTTATATTTCTTTTCCTTTGGAAGATTATGATGAGTTGCCAACATGTTTCAGCAGCTTTTTGGGGTCTTGGAGTCAAACTTAGAATATCAAGCCCAGAGAAATATGTTTCAAAGTATTGCAGAGGTGTGCTGAGTTGAGAGCAATTACCTAAACATGTAGAAATTCTAAAAAATATAGTGTGTTTGAACTGTGCTAGAGCACATTTTCAAATGCAGGTGGTGGTTCTCGCTCTGGAAAGTGCATGTTATTTCTGGTGAATGCTGCTTTTGTCCTGGTGAACAGAACATGGAATCAAAAGTGATCTGGTAATAAGAGAGTTGAGGGATCGAGGCAAGCTGTTCCTGGAGAAGCAAATGCACTCTGGAAGTCTGTTAGGGGAAGCAGCCTTATTTTGCATTGCTCCATTTAAACAAACCAACCAAACAAACCTGAATATGCTTTCGGAACATCTGCCTGAAGGGTGAGTGCTGGGATGCAAAAAAAGGGCTTGTGAGTGCTGGCAAAGATATTAATTTGCCACTGATATGACACTTTTTCATGGAAGAACAGAATCTGAAGGTGAATAGGATGGCACGCCCTGGGAGGAGCATGCATGCTTCAAGGCGAAAACACTGTCCTCAGCAGCTGGTTTAAAATGGATGAAAAGTAACAGTCATGTTTCTGTGGAATACTTGTGTGTTTTTTCTTAATTATCAGGAGCCCCCTGGGCACCGTTTGCTGTTGCTGTCCAAACTGCATAGGTGTAAATGATGCTTGCATTTAGCCCCTGGGCTCTGGTCACTCTGTGTTACAGCAGGCTCAGTTCCTACTGCATAATATGCTTATTTTTTTCTGCTACACAGGTAAGCAGCTGCCTTTATTGCAGCTGCTCACACGAGCAACTTTAGGCCCACTCATAAGCTCCCACAGTCATATTTTATCCAAAGAGGAAGTGATTTGTGTGATCTTCTAATTCACGGTGATGCAGGCACTTGGAGTGACCTGTTTGATGTCCAAGCAAGCATCAGAAGAAGGGATAGTGAAAAGGAAGGAATGAGGGAGCAACAGTGAAATTGAGCAGGAGAAAGGAGGATTGAATAGTCCTGGGAAAGCCTCTGCCCTGCCTTGGCTTGTATAATGGGGACTTATACAACGCGTAACCCAACCTGACCCTGACCCTGCCAGTGCTCAGGGACTATATTTTTACAAAGATTAAGCTTTTCTTTTCTTTCTTTTTCCTGGAACAATTTCATTGGCTTTTAGCTTGCCTCTTGGCTGGCATGGCCAAAGCAAGCTTGCCTGTTTTTATCTGTGATATTTCCCCTCATGTCCCATGAGTCATGTAGCAGAGGCTGCTTTGGCCCAGCACCTGTGTGTGTGCCAGCCTTGTTTGGGGGACATGTGGCTGTCTCACAAATGGTTGGGTAGTGAGGAGCCACTCCAAAAATCGAGTAGGTTAAGGGGCCCACCATGCCTAGTTTCTTTATAGGGCTTCTCTCTCACTTAGCTGAGGAGATTGTGCGCACAAGCTGATCCCCAGTGACTGATAACAGGGGCAGATTTCTGCCTCTTACCCATACAGATACCTACTTCTATTCAAGTGAAAGCAACTCTCTGTGGTAAGAGGTCAGAAGTAAAAACCACGTGTCCTGTGGTTTCTGACAAGAATGCAGAGGGACCACAGCTCTGGGACAGGGACCAGGCTTCCCCCTCGGGCTTAGGGGTTTATCCACTGGTGGGATGGCTGCCCTGCAGCACACACCTCGCTGTGCAGCACTCAGCAATCTTACATACAGGTAGGTAACCTCAAGGAAAAAACAAAGCAAAGCATACACAGATGCTCAGATCTGCCTGATCTCTCACCTTCTCGATGTTTTTGCTGCTGCCATGTCTAGAAGTCTGTAAGCAAAAAGGACACATGACAGGGATTTGGATACATGGCCTCTCAGCACGAGGATGCCAGATGTGACCCGTGTGCTCTGTGCTTGGGCTAACTCTTCTGAATCAACCATAAGATCTTGAGGGCACTTAAAATGGGAAAACTCATGTTTTCTTCCCTGTTCTGGTTTCCATTTCTAATAATTTTGATTCAAGATCTGCATTTTTTTCCCCTGGAAATCTATTCTCGCACAGCTGCGATAGCTCAGTTAAAGGAACAACACCATCCTTTATGTGATTGGGGCAGAAATCAAGCTATGAGTTATCTTCATTGTCTGACATTATGAAACTCTCATATTTTTACACTGGAAACTCATTCCAAGGGGACAATAAGCCTAAGACAGAATGTGGACAGAAACAGAAGTAACAGATGAAGATTTCTCAAATGGATTATATTTATATTTATATTTATATTTATATTTATATTTAGATTTAGATTTAGATTTAGATTTAGATTTAGATTTAGATTTATTTCTTTTTCCTTTCAAGTCCACCTTCCCAATTTCAGAGTGCATTTCTTCTTAGCTCCTGTGCCATGAGTCAGACAATCTGTGAAATGGGGGTGCTCAGACTCTACTGTTCTCACTTCCAGCATCTGAGAGGGCAAATAAGGTAAAAGGGGAAACAAGCAGAGATTGAGGGACTAAGAGACCCCAGCTTACTCACTGTTAGAAAAAAATGTGTATCTGCTAAAAGGGGATAGAAAGAGCATAAATTCCAGTCAGATGTGCCTCTTGCGCAAAATGACTAATTAAATGACATTGGTATCTTAAAAATAGACCTTGCTTTAATGGGAAAATATTTTAGAGGTCATTTAAAAAGCAATCAAAACCCCAGGAATGATGAAGAAAGCATGACTGCCTGCCTGGGCTTTGTTATTTCTTAGAAGTAAATCTCATTTTGGGGACAGCTTTTGAGAAGAACAGTAAAGCCTGGCTCGCATACAATAGCCAGGCTCATACAGACAGGTGTGGGCCAGGGCTCACAAAGGGGCTGCGGAGGTCAGGAGCCAAGTGCTGGGTGGTGTGTAAGTGAGCTCAGCCCCCCCTGAGCCTTGGGCAAGCCTCCTGCCCAGGGGGAAGCGGGAGCGGCAGACCCGGCCTGGCCAGGCAGGTCCCGGCGAGGGGAGCAGCCTGGCACAATGCAGGAGCACAGAGGGGCTTCTTCCATGCATTTCTGCACTGCTGCCGGAACACAGACCCCAGGCACCTGTAGTTCCCAGGCACAGGCTTTGGGGGGACAGCTGCCTACGAGCAGTGCCCATGGAAGAACACGAGAGCTGCTGTAGTGGGCCATGTCTAGTCCAGGAGCCTGTCTCCGCTGTGCCTGCCAGCTCTGGCACCGGGGCGAGGACTCATCATTTTTTGTTCATGCTTTCTATGCCCGCTGGGTTTTCCTAAACCTTTGCTGTTTCCCTTCTGCAGCTCCCCCAGTAGCACACATGCCCAAAATGACTGTTTGTCAAACCATGTGCTCAAACACCTGCAAGATGAGATTTCTAAAAATTAGCTTCTATACTGAAAACATGAAACAGATTAATGCAAAGGGGAAACGTTTGATCTCTTTCACCAAATAACCATATCAAAAGCTCTTTTCAACGCCTTTTGTTGAGACATATAAAAGTCATGTACTCCTTGGCTGCTAGCCAGTACTTCAGAGCATTGCCCGGTGTAAACTAATTAGACTCTGTCAGTCTCCAAGGACATGGTCTGACTCCTGCCATGCCTGGGTGCAGCCTCCAGGGATTACCAGGGTGTTTGTATGACTGGTAACACTGTGTGTTCTGCACTGAAATGGGTAAATGTGTATGAAAACCTGTGAATGTATCTGAGAAGCTAGCTCCTGAAGTACAGCAGGTATCATCTCCAAGAGAAAGAGACCGACAGTCTGGCTATCTTTCAGGTGGTGAATAAGAAAAGAAACCACATTATTTTTTCTAAAAACTTGGGAGTTTTTAGTGAAAATGTCATATTGTTTCAAATTCATCAATTTTGATTTCCTGATGTTTGCCAGGAAAGGCTAGTCCCCAGTAAAGAAGTTCCCTTCTGTTTTTTTTATAACAGCAAAACTCAGTTATGGGAAATTTTCCATCTCTTTACCTGAGCTGATGATCCAGGGAGAAAGGAACAGGTTTCCT
>VYXF01006360.1:551356-589793 GCA_013397295.1 Polioptila caerulea | reverse complement strand
ATTGCCTAGGACTTACTAATTTAAAGCAAAAAGTTAAAAACGGCCCTATAATATTGCAAAAGAACCTGTTTCTGCTCTAAGACCTAACACAAACAATTTAAAAATTGTTTCTGCTTTAAGACCTAACACAAGCAAGGGATTTTGATGTAAAACCCCTAGAAAAGTGGTCTTAGAAAAATCAGGTAGTGTAGATATTGGTGCATTTTTGAGTTATACTTGAACAGGAGATATATTGTTGGATAAAGCATCAGATTAGTCTGATGATATAGCTTAAAATAAAGCAGTTTGGACCAATGTTTTAATAAGTGATCAGCAAGAACTGAGAGCTTCTGTTGGGATGTTGGATAAAAATTTACCTGGAACCCTCTATGTAGGAATTTCCATCTTGTACAGAGAGCACCACTCTAGACAGATATTCCTTGAAAACATATCTGTTAACCTTTTAAATTTTTCATGTCACTAATTATATCCATGACATGTACTTTCCTCAGCTGGCACTAAAGTAAACCAGCAAAACATTGCATCAAAGACCACAACTACTTCTTATCTCTAGAGTCTGAGAATTTGTTTGCTCATACTCAGGGTCCAAGACCATACTCAAGGTCCAGCAGAATGTCGTGTGGCTCCTTGTGGTGCCTCTTTATTACAGATATAGTGCCTAGCAGCTTGTCTAGTCGCCAAAAATATACTGAGCTTGTCACTGCACCATCCCAGCAGACACAGAACCTGGGTTTAAGTATTTAGTACATCTGTGAGAGAGGGAACAGATCGTGCTCATTCATATTAGGCTGAGCTCACATTGTTTGCATTTCCTTGACTGAAATTATTCACAGTATTGCTGACAATGTAGCTGGAATAGAACTGGTTTTGGAGCTACACTTTTGGAAAGTACATTTATTTCCTCTTGAAGAGATACTGTGGCCTTCATCTGACAGCATAAACTAGGACCATTCAAATGGTTATTGCTAAAAAAAGTGTAAATATGCAACAGATGTACCCCCCAATGGTCACTGCACTGCTCACATAACAGTGTTTTCCAGAGTTCTTCTCTGACAGAGAAAAAAACACATGTAACAGTGCTGTTTCTGTAGTTCTGATGGTATGAAAGTTGAGGTTTATCATTAATTGGAGTTTTGGTTTTGGTTTGCTTTGATTTTCTTTTCTAGCTACAGCTTCTGATTTAATAAAAGCAAACAACCTTTCAGAGACAAAAACCTTTCTTTAGATAGAACACCTTTTAACCAGCCCTTCCATCTATGCCCATGTGCACACAGATTTTTCAAAGTGGGTGAGATGTTCACCATCACACTTTGGCTGTTACTCCAGTCTCTGCACTCCATTTCTTACCTTTAATCCTACTGTTTACCTCTTGAGACAGGTACTGATCTCCTTTGCCAGACTACAATGCCTTAATTCCTTCACTGCTACACAATCTCTCTGGGAAAATTTTTTGTTGGCTTTAGTGTGACTGGTGATCCTGGCCAAATTCTTCTTTTTTTGGTCCTTCCAGATACCCCAGCCTCCCTATACCATTCCAGACTTTTGGGGTTTTTTTGAAATAATTTTAGCTGAATTCAGCCAAGCATCAAGTGATGTACACTGCTGGACAACAAAGCCATTTCTCTCATTACTTGTCTGACAAGTGCTGTGCATCTGGGGCAGTGTCAGAGGGCTGCAGTCCTTCCTGACAGGGTTTATGCATGGCTCATTCAGCCCAGAACTTGTCAGTTCAGGGCCATTAGAAGTCCTGGACCAGTTGTGAGGACTTCCATCATTCAAAGTGAAGGTCACTCATCTCCGACTGTCAGCAATTCTCCATGCTCCACTACCCAGCAGCAACACGCAGAAGCAACTATCATTAGGCTAATGGAGACAGTCAAAATTCCCCTGGCACTTCTACCCCTTTAAGACTTGGATTTATTTCCAGTAAAATGACTCTTCATCTTAAATCATTTGTCTACATTTTTAATTGTTATTTTTGGCAAGAAGTAACTTTTTCTATGCAACTTTTTAAAGAACACTTTAGCATAAAGTCATTAAATACTTAAGATTTTTATAGGAACTAGTATGAGAAACTTTTTAATAAACTTTAATAAATTATTTTTAATAAATTTCTGTGTGGTAACTCTTATTCTGAATGCTTCTAATAGAAAGTTCCAAATATCGATGAAGAAAGTAAAAAGGATTACTTTCATAGCAATTTAAAGTATTTGTCATTTTTGTCTTTCCCAATGTCAAAGGTGTCTTGAAAGATAATTTAAGTCAATGACTTCAAAATCTGTATCAAGGCCTATTTTCACCCATTTCAGACCAGTGCCTTTTCTTACCTGTGCACATACATTTTTCTAAGCTTGATTTCTCTATACGCCAGGTACAAAAAATGCAAAATGTCAATATATTTATATGCATTCTGAGAAGATACTGAAAATAGAAATGGCAATTTCTTCTAATCCAATCAGAAGACACTGCATTAAGAAACAAAGATGGAGTCACGAGCTTCTACCTTCTGGCATGGATATTTATCACACAGTATACTCCCTGCTTCTATCTCTCTAAAATATACCATACTTCTTGGTGAAACACTGCTAGCACTAATCACTTTATTCCTCACGTCTTTCAGGCAACACACTGCAACATCCCTTGTACTTGCTTTACCACGACATCACAATAAAACCCAGTTGGATATGGCTCTTGATATACAGCAGAGTTCAAACCCCTCCTTGCTACTGAGCTGCTTCCTGGCTAGTCCCCACTTCCTACACTGCTGGTTTTACAAAAATAAAGAAGTTCTTTTGATATTTCATGGTTTGGTTTGCCTTTTTTTTTCCCCCAAAGTCTACTTGTCCACTCACACAACCCCATAACTTCTTCTGTAAAAATCAGTTTTCTCAACTATTTTAGCCCCATTTAAAAGAAAAAAATTCCTTCCTAACATAACTATAATTTTCCAATTCTAGCTGTCTTGACAGGATGCCACAGATCTGTCTGTCTCCAGTGTTCCTCAGCCTCCTTTCCTTTCTCTTGAAGATCTACTTGTCATGTCTATTTGCCCTTTAGCTTCCCCTGCCACCCAGCTTTCCTAAGCATAACCACATTCCCATGAGGACAAGAAAAGGAGGCAGATTCACATTGTGCTGCCTCACTCTGTGTCACAGTGACTCTGAGAGTGCTTGTTAATTGCAGCCAGCTGTACACATCTCTCCTTGCCCTCCTACCTGTGACAGTGTGCTGTCACCTCTTCTCTCACACTGCCTGATCCACTGGCAGGGAAGTCGCTCCAGGCACCTGTCAGTCTCACTGTCTCTCTGTCCACACAGGGTTAAGTTCTGGCTGGTGGGAGCTCAGCAACCAGACACCATCCTTAGTAATATGCAACCCCCTCAAGGATCCCTGTCCTTCCTGCTCCTTACAGAGCTTGCAAAAACTTCACATAATCTGCTTACCAAACCTTATCTGCAAAGGGCTTTCGGGAGCCGTGAGTAGAGGTATTTTAAAAGGGTCATCAAATAAGAAGTTATTTGCTTGAAAAGAATAAGCCTTCTCCTGTTGCTCAGCTTCATCTTGCTATCTCCCTTGACTGCTCTGCAGGAAAGCTATTTAAACTCCACTTAGAACATAATATAGTCATACTTATTTTTTAGTGGACACATGCCATGCTCTGTAACCTTAAACTTAACACAAGCCATTTTTTCCTAAAGCGAACATCCTAGGAGGGCATTGGAGCTCTCTTCAGACCAAATTTGTCATTCATACTGAAAAGTATAATCCTTTCATACTGAAAAGGACTATATGCCTCCATGTAGTAAACTCTTAGTGCTTTCCTCTCTTACTGGTTCCTAATTCAGCACCTAAGCCTGGCAGAAACGACCTTGACATGGCATGTACTGGCCAGCATAACCTAAATAGCTTTTTTTTCCCTACCTGCAATAGATGTGGCTCTGAACTGTCCCATGGCAAAACCCCTGTTTGGTGAGGACCCACACCATTGAAGGGAACTGCTCTGTGAATGGCCTGATGGACATCTGATGTGTGGAATAAAGATGTTCAATGAAAAAACTGGAAGACCAGGCTGGAGGGGGGTGACACGGTCTTTGATTGCTCCTAGCAGACAGGTAATTGTGTTATCTAGAGGCAAGGGTGTTATTGTGCCCTCAGGACCAAATAAACAGATGCACTTTACCCCAAACAACAAGCATTAAAGTCAATGGGACGTCAGTTCAAGAGGCACAGGAGTAGGTAGAAGAAAATCCAGCAAGGGGGATGATTTTTGTTCTGGCTGAGAAAATGAGAGACTTGGATAAGCTGCAGCAGGGGAGGTGAAAATAGAAAGGTTTTGGTAAGGCTTTATCCAGATCACTGGGAAACAAAATAGACTTGAACAGCTTTTTCTTCCCTCCACAGGAGAGTGTTTAAGGGTGGAAGGGTGCAGAAGCAGAGAAGCTGAAGTTTACAACCAGAACTATACTGACAAAGTCTACACTAATCTGAAGAGAAATATAAAAACAGAGGAATAACTTGCTCAGAATCAATCATCCTTTTCAGCAGGAAAACTATTATCCAGTTAGAGAACAGAAGGAAAATGACACTGAATCACACCAAAGTGGAATACTCTGAAGAAAAACAATACTTTTCCCCATTTAAGTATTTAGAAGGCGAAATTCTCTACCTTAAGATATCCTAAATACCTTACACAAGTTTCCAGGAAGGATTAGAGTACCACAGAAAAAGAACACCCAAGAGCTTCATTTAAGTGTAATGTTCCACATATTTATATAAAGGTTTGATTTAAGATGCGTAGATCCTAGTAGATATAGACCCTAGATACATCCATATGTCTTTCTTATATATGTATATATTTGTTAACATGATTTTTGGAAGGATATAAGCCTTTATCCCTCAGGAAGTCAGCTAACCACTCATTTAAGGGAAAGGATATTTTCTGTCTCAGCTATTTTTTATTTTAATTTTTTTCAAAATAGAATGTATTAAGGAGTGTTTATAGTGTTTGTTGAGTTTTCACTTAATAACTGAAAGGGCTTAGAAATTAGAAGTCATCTGGGTATGTGAGAACAAGGGAGTGGAAAAACCTAAAACTCTTTTAAAGAAGTTTACAATTCACTCAGGTATAAAGTTACTCCCTCTTTTGTTAAAAGATCTATTTGATCAGAGCTATTTAAAGTCCTCAATATATAAACTCCCTGAATAGAAACATGAAGTGACACCATTATCTAGAATGAAAGAAAATGTAACATTTAAAAAAATACATTAAACAAGTCAGCTGCAACAGTGAAGAACAACCTGCATCTTTATTTAACCCCCTTATTTATTATCTTATTGGTAGGGCAGAAGTGCATGGACAGTGACAGTGACAAAAGACCCAGAAGTCCAGTTAAGGGAGGCTGCTTCAAATAAGTGAGAATCAGTTTTGAATAATTCAAAAAGCCCCTAAAGAAAAAAAAAAAGAAAAAAAGGAAACAAAAGAGCTTCTATAATATTTCTGATCTGATTTTAGCCAGGACAAGGTTAATTGCTTTTTATTATTTTCAGAAGGCTGTGGCCAAGACCCTAATGTTATATGATACCATCTCATGTTATTGGCAGGGTGGGGGAAAGGAACCCATTGATACCGGCTCATCATCAAGGGCTGTGTACATAATTTCTTTGTTTTATTCCTTTTGTTATTAATATTGTTGCCGTTACGGTTCATTTTCTTATCTCTTTGTGGTTCCCAGTAAATTGTTTTATCTCAGCTTGTGAGTGGCCTTTGCCTCCAGTCGCCAACTCCATCCCACTGCAGTGGAAAGGGAGAGGGAAAAAATAGGGTGGAGAGGAGCCAGGGAGACAGAGGCAGTGTGGCTTTGGAGTCTCAATGGGGGCACTGAATTAAGGAATACCATTCTAAACCATGACACTGATCCATTTTATAATATTTAGTAGAAACAAGCTTTTTGGTTTAGGCTTCCATTAGACAGAGGAAGAAAGATCAATAGAAAGAGTATAGAGTGGCAGACTCTATAAGTTTCCTAAGTAAGATAAGAGATATTGCAACTAACCACAGGTGTTTGTAACTGAGTTCATTTCCACTGTCTTTGGTCTCATTTAACTTACAAAACCACATTGTATAGGTACCAAAAATGTGCAATGAGTGATTTCCAAGCCTTAAGAGCCAATCTTCAAACAAGCAGAGCTTTTTACTCAGAACCAAATGCCAAATACCAAGTAGTCCACCTGGGAGTAACTGATACATTTCCATAGAAGAAAAGTTAAAAACATACTGTTGAATATTGTCAGCAGTCAAAGTTTCAAGTTCCTTTCCCCCTTCTTCCTCCCCACCAGGATCATATAAGTAGAATGCTTTCAAATCTGTTTTTAAATGAGTTACTCTGTTCATTTGGAAAAAAAAAAAAAATCTTGTAATGGAATAGTCAGGGGCTGTGTTTTGCATAACAATGGACTGTCTCAATATGCAAAACATGCACAAAAGCTTAGTTGCTAGAAGCACAAGTACCTGCTGTACAGCTGTGTACACACAACAACTTTTGCCCTCCAGCTGCCAACACAACCCTCATGCCAATACAGTTCATCAAACTCTAACCTGGTAAATTACATAATATTCATAATACCTAGCAGAGGCTGGTGTGGCAACTGCCAAAATGCACGAGACACCAGCAACGTTTAATTTGTTATTAATGGGCACAGCTTGATAGCATTCATGGCCAGCTTAAGGAACCTAACTCAGAACAATTTCATTCACATAAATATGACAATCAAGGAATGCAATTTCTCCTGCACTAAGTGAAGAATAAAAGGACTATTTAAATATGAATTCCTATGAATGATATAGGTCTGGCTTAGCTCTGTTGAATAAAAACCTGTTTATGCACTGAAAAGAATTTCATCAGGAGAGGCAGTTTCTTCAAAATGGCATTTATTTGACATGCCCATACAATGAACTAGAGAAAATATTTTCAGAGAAGAAAGAAGCTCATTGCTTTTACCATGAGAATGCTGTTTCAAAAATTCAGTTACTAACTCTTGTCATGATAGCTGGTATCTTAGTTCCCTCATCCTTAATAAAAATAGCACAATAATACATACCACAGAGAAATATCTCAAGTCTGAGAATGTGCTCAGTTATTGCCACAATGAGGTATCTGAAACAGAAAGGCTCATTTCTGCATTTCACACTTTGGGACACATTCATGACCCTGAGAAGACTGTAGATGATCACTGCTGTTGGACATGTTTCCACAGAGAAAGAGAGTATTTCTTCAAGATGTATTTCAGATTAAGACCATCTGGTACCAGCAAACCACCCAGCACTGCTAAATTCTTCCCTTTAAAATTATTAACATGTTTTCTTCTGTTATACATACATTTTTCTCCAAACACCACTACTTATTTTTGGGATGATTTACGCTTGAGAACTAAATTAGTTCTAATGTATTTTCTTGCTTTGACACATCATTAAATGCAACAGGGTTGTCTTTGATCAGTGAAGAGAACCACCAAGTTTCATAACCATCCCATTCCCATCTCCTCTTCCAGGCAGCAAATCATACCTTACAGGTTGTGTATAAGAAACACCGGTTAAAGTGAAATGCAAACATATTTGCAGAGTCCAAGATGTGTACAGCCTTTCATTTTACACAGGAAATGGCAAAAAAGGTGTTCAATAGGGCTCAGGAAATTTGCCAAAACGCGCATGAATATCCCCACATCTGAATTACTGTAAAAAACCATCTATCTATTTTGGAGGCACCAGTCACTGGTCTGCTTTAGGTCAAAGGTGTGGGGCAGTAGACAACAGTCCATCTGCAAATAGCAGATCTTAAGTTACATGGTTGCAGGCTAATGTCAAATGTAATTAGGACAAGCCTAATTTAGGTTACCCTGGCTAGCAGATGCATATGTTGGCCACACAAATGTCCAAACCTGGAAAGTAGTGTTAAATTAATTCGTGAGTAACCCACCAGTGCAATGGTGATTGAAGAGGTGCCAGCAAAAAGCAGAAGGGAAGATATGGAAACAGTCTTCAGTTTAAACAACCAATACAATGCTTTAAACATGACAACTGATTTTTTAAAAACAGCTAGGCACAAAAAGTTTGAGGATACAATGGATACAAAATTTTGTATTGCATGAGATCTTAGAAATAAGGTATCAATTTATAAGTATTCCAACACCTATGGAGAAGTTTGCTCATTCTGTTGCCTTATGAATTTTCAATTCATCTTTTGGTTCATCTGCAAAATCCAACTTGCAATTGACAGTTTACTTTTCAGTTCAATCTCTTGTTAACCACTCAGGAAAGAGAGTTATGAAATATCCAGCAAGTGAAAAAATGGACAGGAAAAAAAAGAGGCCAAAAATATTAATCTAAAGACTTCTTTAGATTATTAATTATTTAATATCTACATTTAATATCTATTATTTAAGATCTGCATTTAGTATCTATTAATTATTAATATCTACATGTACATTATCTGTAAAAATACTGACATAGAATCAGTGACAGATTTGGAAATTTGACCTAAATAAAACAGGAATTCACCTGCAGCAAATATGTCTACAACTAATGCTTTGGTGAATTGTGCTCCACAGGGCAATGATAGATACACTAAAAGACTAATCTTGTCTCCTTCTTTCTCCCAAGTCTGTTTCCTCAATTTCCTTTGGACATCCATTACAAGGATGACAGTGAATGTTTTCTCATACAGAAAACTGAGAAGTTTATATATATCTGCAGCCTACTTGAAAAAGTTTATATTTGCCATGTATGAAATGCTATTCTTTAAGGATTAAGTTTTAATTATGTGTCTAGTTACATAAGTGTAAATCACACAAAACTTCTTTTGGCTGTTACTTACTCTCAATTACATTTCAGGGTCTTACTCTGAAGGCTGTGAGAGACTGGGAAGAAAGAATAACCAGTTTTGTCCCCAACTATCGACATTTTGTTCCTTAACCTTGTGCATTTTTCCTAAGCCTTGCAAAATTCACATCTCCTCCTGAAATTAGTATAATGAGGAAAAAAAAAAAAAGAAGAAACAATAAGTTTAATGATGCTTGCAAGTCACTTTGAGGTTCTCCAGCAGAAAAGGTTATATGTAAATTTCTACAACAAAATAAGTGTAGTGCAACTCACCCAAAAGGTTCCAAGTCATACAATTAACCAGTAGAAAGGAGGGAAAAAAAAATCTCTTAGCCAGAAGACCTAAGGTAGTGACACGTATGGAGCACAGCATGGGATTACATCAGAAGCTCACTTCAGCTTTCTATTCTGCAGTCCAAATTCTGTAGGCCAGAGCTACCAGACCCAGCTCAGATCATAGCAACAAGGACATCAACTTGCCAGGTCCTACCACTTCTGCAAGTCATTTCAAAAGGTCTCTTCCCCCGAATCAACACGACAACTTTTTTAATTACCCAGGCAATCTCAACTTCCTCTGAGGACAAAATCATGTAAGTATTTCCCTTTCAACAAAGAGATTTGCTGAGGGTTCTCAGCCTCTTGGAAACAAGGGAAATAGAAGAAAATGAACGCAGTTAAACTGTTTTCTTGGGAAGGGGAGCTGGGAGGGGATTCTCTCTTCTGAGTCTAAAACCTTTTGATAATGTAAATTTGTAGAAAGTGCCTAGATGATTGGGGTGAAGGACTGGAGTCCAGGGGACATCCTGATGCAAAAGAATGGCTAGAGAGAGTATTTCTGTAAAATAGAAAATAGATTCATACCAAGCAATATACTAGAGAATTTGGCACAAAGAGCAGTCAAAGTTACGGAGTGTGATAAATTCTTTTCTTTTACTTTTTCCTTGATTAAGTCTGACTTTTAATGCATAAAAAAGGAGCAGTAATTTATTTCCTTTTTAAGCTCTTTTACTCTTTGATCTATCCATGTTCCATCTGCTTAAATACTCTATGAACAATTAATTAATATATTAGCTTCACCTAAAGAGATAATTTCAGTTTTCAGAGAGGTTCAGGAAAAAATATTACCTCCAGAAGCCTTGTAAGCTGTTTTGGTAACAGCAGTCATTAAGAATGCAGTAAAAAAAAAAATGTGGCATGAGACTATTTTTCCCCCTCCAAGGCTCCTGTAATCTAAAAAGGGAAAAACCCCAACACTGTTCTACTAAACCAGCTGACAGAAATGCAACCCCTCTTTAGCTAGGGGAGCAGTGTTACAGTTTAAAGCCTCTGTGCAAACACTATTTATATTGCTTTTACCATATTTTTCCTTCTACTGTCCCCTTATGTCTTCCTTAGATTATTCTGAAATCCCAGCTTTTAATCCTTAGGAATGATACTTATATGAAAAGTGACAGCAACAAGAATATGGACATGTTGCGAAGTATTGTGACTCCTCAGCAGGGAAAATGTTTTTCAAAGAGGACAAGAAATAGCAGGAAGAAGGCAACAGCAAACTCCTGTCAGTACTTCAGTCTGAGCTGTAAAGTAGATTTTCTCTTATTGCTAGATCCCAGCAGTCAGTTCACAACCACCCCTCATACCTGAGTTGTAGGACTTGAATTGAAAAAGTTAATTTTAATTGAAAAATACAGGTATTTTCCAGTCTTATTCGAGCTTCCATCTCTGACAGCTTGTATTTCACACCAGTCTAACCCTACCACTTCATTTACAATGTCCTAATGTCCTGTTCCTGGAGGTTTAGCAGTATCAGCTGGAAGGTTGTTCAAGCTTCTTCTAGACAATTTTATTCATTAAGAAAACAAAGCTCATGCAGTTATAAACCTTGGTTTATCTTGACCATTTCATTTACGCATGCATGGTGACAAAGGTTCAAAAGGAGGACATTTCTTCACAGGACGCTGGGCACCAGTAGCCATGAGGCCTCTAACCCTGCATCACCACTAAGAATCCAAGGGGACTGGCATGACTCAGGAATTACAGCCAGTATAAGGGCTGAACAAGCAAAAGAAAAGCAAATGGATGGTTCTTTTAGTGCAGCAGTTGTCTTCCCTGCAAGAGCTAAGGAGGCAGAGGTGGCTTTAGGTCACCTTTTCAATTCCTCAGTCTTTGACTAGCACAGGGATGGGCAGTTTTCCAAATCAGATTAGAGAGGCTATACATAAAACTCTGCTAAATTTTAGCTTGGGTTCAGCAGTCATGGAAGCAATTGCTGACTACACTCCAAGTACAAGCCAAAAAACCTCTCATCTGAATCCAAATTTCCCTGAAGCTTAAAGGTGCTTAGATCCAGCTTTCTGGGTCACTTCCAATGTTCAGCTCCTTTGTTTATCTTCTATAGGCTATTAAGGTTCAGTTAGACAAGGAATTTAGAACAGCATGTAACAGCACCACCTTCCCTGGAGTACTGTGTGTAATGGCCATGTCATCCAAATAACACATCTCTTAACTAGAAGAAACTCAGAATGGTGATCAAAATGAGTAACTGCTTAGGAAAAAAGCTATCAGCCAGTAAAAATAGAATATTCTTGGACTGGGAAACTAGCAACAAAAAGGAAAGAAGTTATGGAACAGAGCACTCACTGAAGAAAATGGCCTGGAATAATCCAGGCTCCCTGTCTCACAGGGTTTGGACAAAGGAAGCTGGAAGGTGGGAACAGAGAAAGGACCATCAGTCATGCATTGTGAAATCAGGGTGGGGAGCTCACTGCCAGCATGCTAAGATTCACACTGGATTCAAAGGAGAAATGAAGCATAGAAAAATTGCCCAGGATTTTAACAGCTGATTTTCAAAGGAACTATAGAAGAAAAAAGGGAAAAACCACTGCAAAAGATGAAATCTTTTGCTTTCAAGCTAAAATTTGTTTGTGAACATTCAGGAAAACACAAGATTATATCAAATCTCCATAGTTTCTGGGAACTTTCTCAAAAATCTTGGTGCTGCCCAGCATCAGAGCAGATACATTGGAACATCTGGATGCTATACTCCGCTTACTGAAAATCTGCAACTGATCAGAGAGACCAGGGAAAACAAAAAATGTCTTCCAATGAGTTTAGAAGTTTGCAGAATGTTGCAGTATAAGCATGGTTGTATTAAACTTACAGGCTTTGTCCTCACTTGCAACTTGCAGTGTCATTTCCTTTTACACTGATAGGTGCCTGTATGGAACAATTTACACAGGCACAGAAAAAGCTTGGCATCCTAACATGTCCAGAGATTCCTGCACACAGCTGTCTATGACTGAACAGTCATATCTCAGGTGGCAAGAAAAAACTGAATAAAGTAGAAAGACTCTACAGACAGTGACCCCCAGCTAAAGGCAAATCTCCCTGGAAAGAGAAGCCCTGAACAATTTGAGATACCTCCTGAGGAACAGCTGGCCAAAATCCAGCCAAGAGCTACAGTTTCTTATGTACAACTCCTTGAGACACTTTAGAAGCATTCTTCATCATCTTCTTAGTGTGTACGTGACATATTCAGACATAAATTTACAACTACTTGGAAGCCTTTGGCCCCATATTGTTACCTCTGAACTGCTCAGGCAAATTTATATTTACTCTGCTGACCTAGAGTCTCTTCAACTCACCTCTGTTTTCTACCAGACTTCTGTCACATATAAGATTGCCCTACCTTTACTTCACTGGTACTGAGATACAAGCTGAACAGGACAGGCATTAAGACCCACATAGCAGGTCAAAACTACTTTATAATGTTTTTTACTGGTAAACCATTTTATAGCTTACGTATTTGAATAGTGCTTTTACACACTTGCTTTACAGTTTTTATAAAATAATTATATATTCTTGTTATTTTTCACTTCAAAATACTGGTACAAAAACTTAAAAACTTATCTAATTCTAAAAAACTCTCGCTTATCATGCTTTCCTCATTGTAAAACGCTTCTTTTTTTTTTTTTTTTCCCAAGTTATTGGTTTTGATCTCTTCCAGGTAAGAGATGGTAACACATGACAGATACTAGCAAAAGGTTTGCATTGCTGCAACACCACAAATTTCTCCCACACAATGCCTTTGATTTTTTTTTTCCTAAAAATAACTTGAAGAGATGAGATTAGATTAGTTTCTGGAGTGGCTTCACCAGATCACTGTGCCCCTCTTGCTGAATCCCACTGAACTGCATCAGGATGTTGGGTCCCTGGGTATTTCATCAAAACTGTGCTTGTGCAAAAACTTCCCAAGGAATGGATATAGATGAAGTTCAGAGGTGCCCAAGACAACACTGGCATTTGAATAATTTCAGTTATATAGACCTCAACAAAAGACCTTTTTGTACACCCTAATACAGTATAGTTCTCCTTTGAAAATTCCCTAGAATATTTAAATTCCTTTGCCCAAAACATTCAATCTTCAATTTCCATGAATAGCCTCTTTCAATCATGGGCTATCCTAGAAAAAGATTTTACTCTCTTTTTGATCAAGAGGCCAAGTAGCTTTAAATTACTTTCATGAGCAGCACTCATTTAAAGAAGATCCACCAGTAACTCAGCATCACAGTAAAGACAGATAGCAGAGACCAAGTGTCCTGGACATAGCTCTTGGATTCCTCCTCATAGTTTACGTGCTACTGAACCTTTGGAGATCAGTTATGAGATGTCTCAAAACTAAAGGTCAGAATAACCACTGTACTGCTATACTCCAGGACACATGGAGGGCATTAGCCCAGACAGCCCAAGAATATTTTGGTACAAATAACAACCAAGGAGTTACCAGGACATAGTATTCTTTTTCAATCATGTCTGACAGTGTATTAGTTCCTAAAAACCAGTGACATTAGATGAACCCAAATATACGGAGTAGATTGTTATTCCCTCTTCTGTATTTTAATTCCAATAGCAGGAGGACTGGGGAATCCTGTCTGCTATCAGTATTTACTGCAGGCTCACTGTCAAACTGGGCAGATGTAAGCAAGAGCAAGGTAACACAAAGAGGCAGTGTGTTCAGAATACCTCTCTCACCTAACATGTGTCACAGAGAGGGGAAATGGTTTGCATTTATTCAGCTGGAGAGGAAGATCAAAAGGCACCACAAGGCTCCAAGATAGTCAAGTGTTTTCTCTTTTTCTTTTTTTAAAGACAATTCTCCTCAGAGCAGAAAAAAGCACCTGGTCTTTCTGCATCTTTGATAAGCATGAAAGTTTTTTCTCTTCCTTTTTCCTCTGCAGTGACAACTTTTGTTCCAGCCAAATATTTTCCCATCCTGCCCACAGTGTCTGCTCCAACACTCTGCCTTCCAGATAAATGAGCTCTTCCTTCACATTAATCATCCCTAATGAGGCAGATATTCTTTCCATAAATTCACTCCCTCCTTAGCGCTTCTTGGATCCCGATGTGGAGGTCTTTCTTTGCAACCCCTTAGCTAGAGAGAGGCCATTCGGTCAGATCATGAATTTTATTTGATGCTTTGTTTAATGTGACTCAGCAAGAGGACTAGAAAGATATGGTAGTGCCCAGGGGGAGTAAAAGATTACTTTATGCTTTCAGGAATTAAAATACCAAATCACATCTCTTCTTGCTTTAGGATAGGTGCAATGAGCTGAGTTGTAGTGTTGTTGCACATCTTTTTTTTTAGGAGGAAAACCAGTTACTTCTTATCTTTTCCCTATTTGTAGTCATAAATACACTTTCACACAAGGGTTAGCTTTTACAAATGTAGGCATCAACCTTCTTCAATTATTTGGTACCTTATTCTTAACCTCCTGACCATAAATAAAGAGAGCTGGCAGCTCTTGAGCTGGTACTCTGCATGGCACCTCTTAAAAACTTGTGCCTGCTTAGGCAGGGCAGAAGAAAAGCAGGGAATTCAAGTCCTGTGCACATATGTGAATGGCCACACATCATATTGTCATTTCAACCAAAATTATGAGGAGAGTTTTGTCCTTGACTATCCTGCACCTGCAAAAATGTGTGATCTCAAATAATCCTACCCAGATAGTATCTCACACAGACAGATTTGGCCTTGGTCTCTTTGTGATGCTGGACTTTTCAAGGTCCTTTATAAGAAAGAATGAACAATTTTAAAAAAATAATTAATTTGAAGTTTTGAGTGTTCTTAAGAAAAAAACTGTCATAGAACCATTGAAAGACTTCCAAGATAACTAAGTCTAGCCTTTGACCAAATATGGTTCACTAAGCCATACCACAAAGTACCACCTCTATTCATTTTTTTAACATTTCCCTGGATAGAAAATCCTTCACTTTCCTGGGGTGTCTGTTCCAATGTTTAACCACTCTTTCAATGAAGAAATTTTTCCTAAAATCCAACCTGAAATCCACTGGCACAACTTGAGTACATTTCCCCTTGTCCTACCAATAGCTGCCTGGGAGAAGAAGCTGATGCCCCATCTGTCACAATCTCCTTTCAGGCACTTGCAGAGAGCATTAAGGTCTCCCTTCAACTTCCTTTTTCCAGGCTACACAACCCCAGATCCCTCATCTATTCCTCATAATACTTGGATTTCAGACCTTTCAGCAGCTCCGCTGTCCTCTGGACACTCCAGGACCTCATTGCAGTGAAAGGCTCAAAACCAGACACAGCACTTGAGCTGTGGCCTCACCAGTGTCGAGTACAAGGGGAGAGTCACTGCCCTGGTCCTGCTGGCCACATCATTTTTGGTACAGGCCAAGATATCCTTGGCCTTCTTGACCACCTGGGCACATGCTGGCTCATGTTCAGCCACAGTTAACCAGCACCCCAAGGTCCTTTTCTATTGGGCAGTTTATTTAATCTGATCTTCATGCTACTGGAGACCACCTCTTCATGTAGGTTATGTGCTGCTTTGAAACTCCTGGCTCTGTAGGGTTTTAGGCAACTGGAGCTTTATTAAAGTTCTCCTATGCAAGTTTTTCTACACTACAATCATGAATCTTGGATCCACCTGGGAACAACATCGCTGGCTTCAATAGTAAATCTGTCCCAGGTCTTCAGAAAATAGCTTTCTGGTTTTATATTATAGCTATTCTTGGGGGACAGAGGAGAGGGAAGAAGAACCTGAAGTTATGTATAGAAATTATTTTTTTCCCTAAGTCTCAAACCAATAGACACATCCAGTTCAATAATTTAACCTTTTTTTTTTTCCACTTTCTTTTAAGTAGGATCCCTAAGCCAAAGTAACAAGAAATCAACAAAGATTCCTATCATTTTTGGAAGCTCCCAAAATATGAGAAAATAGTCCTTGGAGACAAACACCTTGAAGGAGAAAAATCAGATGCTTTGTCTGTCTAACTCTCCACAGATCCTGATGTAACAACGTAAACAATTGCTTTCCTGTGTGAAAGAGGAAAATTAAGTCTCCATCTGGAGTACCATGAAGACTGGAAATTCTAATGCCCTAACTAACCTCACTGAGTCTGGGTGTAAAGAAGTCCACAGAGAAAAGAGTTTTCATGCAATGTACACAACACAATAAAATCCAAGTTACAAATGGCAGGCAGTCAACTGTATGAACCCAACCAACTTTTTGAATGCTGTTCCCATGGACCTGTGTTACAAATACATATTTTGCAATCCACCTTTATCACAAAAGTTTTTACTATATCATCAGTCTGTGTAAGTTGGCAGCATTATCTCATACTTAAACACCTTTTAATGACAATGAGTAGTCAGAATTTAGGTTGAATTCTGAGCATGAAAATGCAGAGAACTTCCATTATAATTTCCATATTGCACTATATATCTTAAATGTGTGAAGCCTACATATATAAGGTGCTCTCTAGAAATTCTTTACACTGAGCCATAAGCTCACTTTTAATAGAACAGGGCTTCTGATCTAGTCTAGGCTTAAAATGCTTTTGTAGTTTTGGGTGTAGCAGCAGACAGGTTACAAGACTGGTGAGATCTATGTAGCACAGACCTGGAGATTGCTATCTTTCCCTGGAAGGTTTTTACCATAGCATGAAATTCTGATTGAGGTGGGTGTATGTGACACAATAACTGAGCCTCTATTGTCTCTAAACATAGACTCACTGCTACATTAATTTAACCAGCAGTGCTCCTGACAAATGGCTCACACTTCTACAGGAACATTTAGGAATTATTTCACTCTAAAAAAAATTGGGTTAATTAGACATCTGTTCTTCCCCCCATTTATGCTGCTTTGTTGTTCTGCTTTCTCATTCTTTCCCGAAACATTGGCACACACAAATAATTTAACTTCCCTCTCTCATGTTCTGCAATAACTTGCCTCCAGGTTCAGCCCTGGTTTGCTCATAGTCCAGTGCTTCTCCCTAATCCTTCTGCTTCATTTCTCTCTTTCCTTTTTATCCAAATAGCTCATCAGCCATGTATTTATCTTGTCTCCACTCACCCAGGTAAGAAACATGTCAGCAATGTAGAGCACTGTGTAAATGTTATAGGGCTATATAAATGTTTTGAAAAAAGTCCTTTGGGGGAAAAGAGGAAAATTTTTCTCTGTTTGAATTTAATAAAAAGATCTTGAAAACAAGATGAGATAATTTTTAAAATTTTTTATCCTAATATTATGTCCCATATTTATTCCCAGCACTCTCATCCTTTTAAGGGAGTACAATAACGGCAGATCAGCATGATTCCACCTCTTCTTAATCAGAAAATCATCCATCTCTCTTCTGTATCCATCCCAGCAGACCTGAGCACAACCTTAGGCTCACTCGAGTTTTGTCATGATAAGAGAAGATCGGAAGGGAGTGCTCAAAGGTAATTTTGTTTCAAAAACAAAATATCCTACCTCAAACTGAGTAACAAATGAGCCTCCTTAAATTAAGAAAAGTATTTTAGAATTACTGAATGGTTTGGTTTGGAAGAGGACTTAAGATCATCCAGTTTCAACCCTTCTGCCATAGACAGGGTCACCCTCCACTAGAGGAGGCAGGTCCGAGCCACATCCAACCTGGCCTTAAACACTTCCAGGGATGGTGCTTCCAGAACTTCTCTGGGCAGCCTGTTCCAGTTATATGTAATCTAAAACTACACACTTTCAGTTTAAAGCCATTGCCCCTTATCCTAACACTACATACTGGGGTGAAAAGTCCCTCTCCAGCTCTCCTGTAGTCCCATTCAGGTACTGAAAGGTGCTATAAGGTCTCCCTGGATCCTGCTGTTCTCCAGCAGAAAGACTCTCAGCTTTCTCAGCCTGTTTTCCTAGCAGAGATGCTTCAGCTGTCTGATCATCTTTGTGGCCCTCTCCATACCCACTAAAATAGGTCTGCATCCTTCTTGTCTGGGATGTCAGTCTTTGCATGGGGTCTCACAAAGGCAGAGTATGGGGGCAAAATAAATCTCCTCCGTCGACCTGCTCGTCACACTGCTCCTGGTGCAGCCCAGCATGTAGTTGATTTTCTGTGCTGCAAGTGCACACTTATGGGCCAAGCTGAGCTTTTCATCAACCAACGCCTATAAGTATTCACCCTCAGGGCTACTCTCAATCCGTTCTTCACCAAGCCTGTATTCATGCTTGGGATTGCCCTGATCCACATGCAGAACTCTGAAATATCACAAAGCATTATAATATTCTGGAATAATAATCACATAAAATAATAATAAGTCAAATTTAATATGATAATTAGGTTTCAAAGGCTTAGGAAGTCTCTTGAAGTGTCACTAATGAAAGAGAAAGCCGTGTACTACAGCCTCATGTTCCTCTCCATAAATTAATCTACCTTGCACTCCCTCCTGTATACGTGTTGTTCTGTGGATCAGCTAGCTTTTCTAGGAACCACATAGCTAAAATAAGGGAGAACAATTCCAATCACCTCTTCAGCATCCCCTGCATCTGACCATTTTCTGAAGCCTGAGACAACAGTGCTTGATACAGCAAAGATGTTATCAACAAGGGAAGAACTGAGGATTCCCAGATATTTTCTAGAAATGAAGTATGGGATGAAGGAAGGCCATGTGCTTGAATTAGAAGCCACCATCACACATTTAGACAATTTAAATGTGAAGAAAATTTGAAATTGTATGATAAAATGGAGCGCAAATTTCTAGGGAGGAAAATGCAGAAGTTTTCTACCTGACAATTTACTCATCAGCCAGTGTGAACTGAGGGGGAAACTCTGGTTATTCTCTTTCACCTCTGAAGCTTGCTTCAACTCTCATGAAATGGATCAGTTATACTGCCTTAAATATATCCAGTTAACACTCATCTCCAGCTGAACACGCTGACAGATGTGTTAAAAACAATCTCAAATCTCAGTGGACCGATAGTACTTGGGTACAAAGTACAAGTCTGCAAACACTCAGCTGTTCTAGGCTCATTTAACTTTCCAGACTGAAAATAATTGAAATATTGGGATGTTGCATTCACTGCTAGCACAGAAAACACAAAAGTCTTTGAACAGGAATGCCAAAAGCTTCCTTGCACTTTCTGAGAGTTCACTGTCTGGGATGTTATTCCTTGTGGGAATATGTGACAACAGACATTAGTCACTGCTGCAGATATTAACACAGCAAGCAAACACAGAATTGCACGCACTGCTTCTTCTTTTCCTTTCAGTGCAAACATCAAGCAAGCCTAAACAAAGACCAGAAGCACAGCATATCCCTCAGGATAGAATCATAATTTGTTCTCAGGGTTTCTCTTGGAAGAATGACTCTCAAAGTAGAGTTTTGCACAAAGCATTTTGGTTTCTCAAAGACGTTTAGCAGAACATAAGTGTACATGGTTCTTTCACCTCTTAAAAACATTGACCACCTCCTCCTTAGCTATTATAACACTTTTCTGACTTTGTTAATGACAGCACGCAGGGCTCAGTGTGACACTAAGAGTGAGAATACAGGACAGTGGAGTTCAATTAAACAGGAGAATCTCTCTTGAGGTACAGATCTTAGATTGTCAGATGGCTGAACAAAGGAAGAATTTGGACAAGCAGACAAGACAGCACGCAGGGCTCAGTGTGACACTAAGAGTGAGAATACAGGACAGTGGAGTTCAATTAAACAGGAGAATCTCTCTTGAGGTACAGATCTTAGATTGTCAGATGGCTGAACAAAGGAAGAATTTGGACAAGCAGATCCAGAAATTCTGCAAGTCCTTTTGAAATTACCCCTTCATGGATTTCCAAACACATTAGTGTCTTATAGGGTTAGAGAAACAAAAGTGGATCACCAGAGGGAACACTCTTTATCATAATCACTCAGGTCTGCCTCATTTTCTCCACTTAAACTAATAAAAAATTGAAGGACATCTGCAAAATTCAGATTATTTATATCCACTGTTAGAGTACTGGGAAAATTGAGGAAAGGTTGTGACAGAAGTAAATATAAGTATTGAAGCAACTGTCTAAGTAGGAGTGTAACTGGATTTCCCTACACAGGAAAGCAACACGGTTTGGCATAGACTGAAATACTGAACTATTATGGCATTGCCTGCTTGTATATGCATCCTGAACATACACATATCTCCATATATCACCAGATAAAGACTTTTTTTAGGCCTTCATATGTAGTGGTATAATCTAGCAATCTGATAATAAATATTCTGGTGTATTAAACTATAACAATGACTTGGTCTTTCTTTTGTTTATAAAATGTTTACTCAAATTCAATCCACTGAAATTTCAACTTCACTTAAAAACCGCCCTCATAAACCTGATTTCACCTACCTTCCAAGGAGATTCTATACAACTACAGCTCCTAATAGGCATCACATTAAAACATGAGATTATGCTGCAAAGCACCTTCATCTGAAAAACCAGCAGTGTTCAGCAAGAAACCAAATAACATCTATGACATATTGTTGGTTTAGGTGGAATTGAAACCAACTGCAAAGCTGTGTGCAACTGTTTGCTGTTCATCAGAATCAGAAATTCTGTTTCAGAAGGCCCTGTTTGAACTGTGAAATAAAAAAATCTCCTTCCAAGCACACTACAGAAAAAAGAATTCTTGCTGCAACCATACTAAGCATCATATTGGTCAAGCATTCTTCATATCACTGCCTTTGTCCTACCATGATTCATATTTGGCTTTTTCCCCAATGGAAATGCACATGAACAAACACCCCAGCCACTGAAAGCTAGATCAGATAATGATAGTGGCCAGAAAGATGTCTTTTTCTTGTCCTATTGCTATGTTTTTTATATTAGAGTGAGAATTTGAGAGTCAACAGGGATGCTTTATACAGAAAATTACAAAGTTAGAAAATAACCTGTTGCAATATTCATTGATTCTGATCAGGTGCAATGGACAGAAACCCCAGAATATTTGTTTCTGTGATGAAGGGAATATGGAGTACTGTTAAACTTGTAGTCCAGCAAATGAGGAAAGGAACAATACTGAAGCTTAGCAGAAGACAAGGGAAAGAAACTGAAAAACCCCTTATAAAAGATTTTCACTATGCCAGAATCCCGGATTTAGACAGTGTAAAAAAGTTTTAGAGAATGAGAGTCATTAAATATAAGATAATGATTTCATTGGCCTGAGATATTTTATGGAGGGTCTAACCTCTTACCTATACTATTGCTAAAAGAGAGGAAGAGGAAGGATCTTATACTGGTTCCTGAGAAATATCACTTTCACCAAATAAAAATGACTGCCAAAAAGAGGCTGGGAGTAAGGCTATGTATTTTTCACCTGCTAAATAATCAAGAACCTTGTAATTCACAAGAAAGGGTCATAGAAAAACCTTTTCATATCACTCCCAGTGTTCTGTGATATTCAATTTTCTGCCTTTGAAAACAATATTGAAGTTGTTTGCTATGCTTGGAGCCATGTTTACTAGGGTCAAAAAGGAAAAGGATGCAAAAAACTGAATTGTCCTCTTGAAGGACTACCAGAACATATTTTATTTGTTGTGCATGCACACAAGAGTGAGCAAGCCTGCTGGTCTATTGTCAGCCTGGCTGGGCTGCTCAGAGCGCTGCCAGAGAAAGATACATTAGAGGTTCCCTCCAATCCCCAGTAGGCTGCCTTGTCTGGAGCTTGATTTAGTAAGATATGCATTGCTAGTTACAGTTAAGCAAACTGGCAGCCTTATAGGAGTAGCTACAAGAGCTGAAGCATCCAGGAAGGTTATTTTGCATTAATTATGATTTTGGCCACCTCCAATTCCATGCTGCCTTAGATGCTGCCTTCAGGATGGGTGTTTTGCACTTGGCAGTCCATCTGCCTCTCCAGTGATGGCCAAGCCCAATTTATCAAGTGCAAACAGAGAAATGGAAGATTTATGAGCATTGTATAACCCCTTAATCAGTGTAATAAAGCTTTCTCAGAAGAGGATTACATGATAGATAAAATATATGGGGAGATATTTGACCTTGGCATTTCACCATGGCTAATGGCGCGCAGTGAATTTGACAGAAAGCAGATCTTGCCTGAAACAAACACCAAGCATAAGCCAGTCATGAGAGTTGCCAGGTCCCAGCCACTCTGGATAAGGAGCAGGCAAAAATGAGGCTGAATATAACAACAGAAGCAAAAGCCAAACAGGATCCAATCCCCTGGCAAAGCAATGAGTGCTTCCAACCTCAAAGAGTATATTTAAAATGCAAAGCAAGGTAAAAAATTCACTGTGACAGCAGGCAAAAACCTTTCCAAAAAAAGGCTTTGACATGCAGTGGTTGTTGTGGACAAGCAGCACTAGGTAAGTTCAGACTCTTTACTGAGATTTTCACTTTGAATACAAGAGAGAACACAAAGCCCATTAGGAGATGATGTCTCCAAGAACCCACACAATAACAGTGAATTTATTTCCTAATAATGATAGATTGGAGACATTATTACCCTTATCTCTTAATACTAGTGTAATGAAGGGTACTGAAGATGGTGAAGCCCTCCCTCTGAACTGCTTGCCATGTGTAGAAAGTGTCTTGTCTCAAACAAGACACTTAAAATGAATCCTACTGGCTACCTTGATATCTTGATAAATTATTTCTGGACATCTTTCCCGAATTTTGCAAGTCAAGTCAGAGCAGACAAAATAAAAAATATACTCTTTTTCAGTGGTGCCCAGGGACAGGACAAAAAGCAATGAGCAGAAACTGAAACACTGGGGGGTCCACCTGAGCATCAGGAAACACTTTCACTGTGAAGATGTCCAGGTAGTGGTAAAGGTTGCCCAGAAATGTCATAGGGACTCCATCCCTGGGATGTTCTAAAGCCATCTGGAATGGTCCTAAGCAGGGCACTGTAGGTGGCCCTATTTGAGCAGATGACCTCCAAAACAAACATCAGCTACTTTGTGCAATCCCAACATGTGGCAAAATGTTGAGTGAGAAGGTGTTATTATCACAACCATATTTCAAAGTAGAGTCATAATTCAGATCCTTAACTTTCAGACTTCCCTTAGCCCTTGGCATTGGTTCACACTTGGTACACTTCACAGCTGCTCTCAGAGTGAGTAACTCCAGACACAACAGCAAAACTGTTGTTTAGAAACACTAGCAGTGTTTCCACTGGGCAAATTGAGAAAATAAACAGATTATTCCCTGGTAGCTGGAACAGAAAGTGGGTGAAATTGCTTGCAGTTATACACTACAAGGTGTTTGAGCAGAAAATACGGAGAAGACTGAAGAATTCTAACATTGTAAGCCAACATTTTGAAAGACAGTTAATTTTCAAATTATATAGGAAGTCATCAGAACTGCAAACTATCCTTAGAAGATTTGTTAAAAGCCTTCAGCAGCCTGATGGGGAAGGTGTAAAGAAAATGCAAGTAGGAAAGTGAGGGACAGAGCAGTTGAGTAACTGATTACTCAGATCACCTTCTAGATGAAAGCATGTTTTTCAAATGCCTCAAAGGCATTAACTCTCTCACCTTCACTTATAACTAGGGTCAATCTCTAAAGAGATAGCTATTGTGAGAATAGCTTGGTCTGTGGCTAGCCTACTTTTGGAAGAGGACTAGAGAAAACTGCTCGTTTGGCTAACAAAAGAGAGTTGAATCAACTAACCACTGTCTTCCTACCTGCAAGAATCTTTATTAGGCAAACCTAAAACTCCAAGAAGATGTCAAAATAGAAAGTTTCAAAAATAGAAAGTTTAACTGACCTGAAAAAATGCTTCCTTACCTTGTTTCCTCAGAAAATCCTAAGTTATTCCGGTTCAGTTTCCAACAACAGCTCACTGAACAGGCACAAAAGTCATCCCAGGAGCCCAGGGGCAAACAAAGGTCGTGCTCTTTCAGACTGCTGCACTGCATGGGGTTCTTGAGTCCCTGGTGCCAGCTCTGTTAGGAACATGCTAGATATATGTGTATGTGACACATTATGGGAATAAGTAGCATGACTGATTTCTCTTCCGCCTGGAATTTGGAGCTGAGAAAGTCCCCACAAATTTTTATTTTACTTAAGAATTCACTACAGTGCCTTGAGCCTACTCCCCACGACACTTACTCACCATTCCCTAGGGAGTTTAAGTCACATAGGGGAGCTGAGCTCACATTTATTGCATTAAGTCTTGTTTCCTTAAAAAGGCAAAAACTTGCAATTTACAAGTCAGTGTCACATGTTCAGCTGTAAAGGATAATGCTCTTCACCTCCTGTTAGCAATCTAATTAATCTAAAAATTTTCTAGAAATTCCTGGGGAAGGTAATAGCGTTCCCCTGTTACTGGAAGCTTGTAGCACTCCTCTAGCTAAACACCATGCCTAGGCATTGGCAGATAATGCCAGCTACTTCATAAGACCCTGCCACATGTCCTCTGCCACACCTATAACACAAGGCATAAACACTGAAACACCACTGCACCCCCGTGACCGGACGGTTGCCCAGAAAAATTGTTACTAAAAGCTCTACTTACTTGATAGTCTGTGTTCCTGCAGCACTGTCTGATTACTGCACTCCCAGACCCAGCAGTTAGAGGCACACCTGAACCAAAGGTCCATTGTAATCCCTGGCTGCATGGGCTGCAGCTGACAGCTGAGTTCAGAGAAGCTGCTCGACTGACTCCTGCATGGAACTCGTCCTAATGAATTCCTGGAAAAAAGTCAATGCCCCAGAACTTTATCCAAGACTGAACATAAGCCTTATCCAATACTCCCAACAGCTACAATTGATCTTTCCTTGTTTATTATCTGATTGACCCACTGTATGCTATAATAAGACAGATTGTAAGTGCATTGGGTTGTTTTACAGCTTCTCTGTAGAATGTCTTAATTAGTATGCTTGAAATGTTTCGAATGCAAGTAAAGTGATAACAATATTGGCAGTATTTTGCCTTATGCAATATGATCATTCATGTTCTGGTGTGCCTCCAAGAAGCATTTTATGACTAAGTGTAGAAGAGGAGGAAGCACCCATGGTAAAAAGTTCCTTGATTCTATAAAATAAAACTGATGAAAGGTCAAAAAATCTTTCAGCTCTTGTCAACTCCTGCGGACATCTTTGCAATACTGTCTTCTGTGTCCAAAAAAAGAAACAACACATATATCTCAACAAGACATATTACCACTCTTCTGTTTTAAACTGATACTGTTGTCACATGGGCTGTCACATGAGCTCCTGCTATAGCCAAACCATCTCTTTTTTCTGTTCAGGAGTAAAGCTTCACAGCAAGTTATAATGGTGCTGCCTCCCTCACTTTTATCTCTGTAATTCTTTCTATGGTGTCTCGACAGTGCTATTAATATTGACAATTTTCTGGTTTTATGAGATGGTGGAAATTCAATGTAGACTTATTTTACTTTTCAAAAGAATATACTCACAGTTCCACACACACCCTGACTTACTTTAATTAATGGTCTTGTTCAGCCTTACCACAGCAGAAAACAATCTGTGTTGTCTGGGGCAGTCCATCCTAGATTAATTCAGACAGCAATAATTTCTTATGAACTGTGCATAATATCCTGTCCATTTTTTTTCATTAATACTTGGTGACTTCAAATATAACTTACAAAAACTATTGAGCAGATTCATTATGAATTTTGCTGCAGTAAACTCCAAAATGTCAACCTTTTCTCCTCTATGATCAGAATGCACATGTGGGAAAAAGCAGAGGAAGAAGGATCAATATGACCAGGCATGAGTAAGAGAGATACCAGTCAGTACACTCACCTAACCACAACAGTCTGTCGTATTGTCTCCTTAAACTCTGTTTCCATTTTATTGATTTTGTTCCATTTTCTTGATATGAGTAAGTCAATATGTACGTGATTTGCTACCAAACTTCAAGTTGGATTAACCAGTGATTTGGAGATCAAAAACTGAAAAACCCAGGCCTGGATCTGGGATAAACAAGTGGGATTGTGGATGGACTTAATATCTGATTTGTTTGTCTTTAAATCAATCAAGCTGGAGTATCTGCATGTCCATTTGGAAAGCACACTCTTGGTGAGCTGGCAAGGAGGAGCAGGATCTGGCTGTGGTTGGTTCAAGGGCTGACTGTGCTTGTGTGGGTGCTGATAAAGGCATCTACTCTCTGTCCACATTGTATTGCATAGTAGCTTTTCTTATTTTTGGAGTTTACACTCAGCCTTGCTTTGGATGAATCTGCCAAGTGTAACAGGAGCAAACAAGACAGGAGACAATAGGCCCCTCAGGCCTTAAGTCATCCATATTTGGTTTCACTTAATAAGGCCCTGCCACTCCTGCTTTTTTCATGCCAAACCATAAATATTCCCATTACTGCAGTGTAATGTAACAGTACCTGTGTGCAGTTACCTGCTCTATAAAGGACTTTCAATTCTGTTTTCAGGTTTTCCCTTTCAGATTTAAGCAGCTCTCCAGGATCTGACCCATTTCTCCATCTTAGCTCCCAAAGCTCCCCATTCTAGAAGGGTTTGTGTCAAGCACAGTGACTGATCTAAATGTGCAATGACTGACACAGCACTGCACCCAAATGCTGGCAGGGAAACTCTAAAGAGTAGAGGGTATAGCCATCCATGAAATATTTATACTGGGAATTAATAAATATCATTGATTTTCCAAACTCTGATCACCACCTTGTTACCTGGACCAAGGCACTGAGTGCCATGTCCAAAGATTTCTTGAACACTTCCAGAGATGGTGATGGTGCCACCTCTCTGGGCAGTCTATTCCAATGCATAATGACCCTTTTCTTGAACAAATTACTCCTGGTGTCCAATCTAAATCTCCCTTAAGGCAGCTTGAGTTGATAATACAACCCGATTCCTTTAGGAACCTGAACCCTGAACCTGAATCCTACTGAAATTGAGCTAGCTCTGCATATAGTCATGACAGGTATCTTTGTGTCTGTCATATCATTAATCCAAAACCTAAAAATCCACCCATCAGAGGAAAGTTACCTGGAACCTATTTGCCAATGGCTATAAATGATTCTGTTTGAGCTCAATGAGTGACAATCAGTGCTTTGTTGGGAGAAGGACAGCCCAAGTCTTGACTTTGCCCTTGCAATTAACTTCTGGAGGTTGTTGTTGTGCAGCTCCTTGCAACTACAAAACTTGCAGGGTTTACACTTTCCTCAGAGAATATATAAGCTCTGCAAAATCATTAGTTAATTACAGACATCAGCTTCAAAATTGCAGGTATAAATCCTTGAGTTAACACCCTTGATCATTAAACCTGAAATAGGATTTTAAGAGCCTAATTTAGTTTTTGCCATTTCTCCTGTTGTGTTTTTTTCCTTTGGCTCTCTTCTCAAGCAGTGAAAGGAGGCCAACAGACTTGACTCTACATTTCCTGCTCCAGCATGATTTTGCCTTATTGGGATTCCGACATTTAAATCCTAACAAGACATCTTAAAAATAGGGCATAGAAACTTCTGCAATTGTTATTTGCAAAACATTGCTTAGACTGTAAGCACTTTGGGTACAAACAGTTTCATTGAGGATTTTTGGTGGTTCTATAATAAGACCAATAAAATATATCTTGTAACCAAATTTAAAGTTTTCTTCAAACGTTTTGATTTCATCCCATTTTTGACAGAGGTGAACCAAGAGTGCTGTAAAAATTGGCAATTTTTTCTATGTTTGTTTTTTTGCTTTCCCAGCATAAGACTCCTGTTCTGAGCAGTGGCTTTTGTTGCTTTGTTTAGGCCAGAGTGTATTAGTTAGATACCCAGCTTTGGTTTTCTTCACTGTGTCATTTTGCTTGGACAGTGTACGAATATTTCATTGTTACATTTTCATTGGAAAGCTGACTCTTGTTGATAAACACCACAGATTTAAAGCATTGGATATATTTAAAAGACTTCTGACAAAAATCTATATTTTTAAGTCCTTGAAATGATCTTACATTTGGCTCACCACTTGTGATGCCATGGTGATATCAGTGGACCTGCTCCATGAACATTAAGCACGTGTCAGTCCTACAAATAGTTCTTTACATTACTACTGTTTCAGCAATGATATCACTATTTTAAAAATGGGAAAATATGGCAACATAGCTACAACCCCCCCCCTAAAAAAAAAAAACAAAAAAAAAACCCAAAACAGCAGGAGACCTGGCTTTCACTCCCAGAAACATTGTCCAATTACATAAATTATTTTTTGTTTCATCTCTTTCCCATTATCTCTTCTAGTGTATTGCTTCAATAAAGAACATGAGCACTCATTTTTAGGAAGCAAGTTCTGGCATGCTGATAATAAGCTTCCTTTTATATTAAACTTTTAATTTGACAAAAGTGTTATTTAATGACTTCAACAGTGAAACATGAGCAATTACCGAGACAAGACTCTTATTTGAGGTACAGCAAACTATAAACAAAAATGCTTATATTATTGGGAGCCTTAGTTAACTGAAAAAAAAAGTAAATTACACAGCCAGATAATCATAGAAATATGTTCAATGCATCTATTATTTTAAACTTTTACTTATGTTAAAATACCTTTTTTTAGATTTATTAAGAGTTAGGTCTTCTTTCTGTCCTACAAAATTGAAAAATTGGCCTGGTCCACTCCTAGACTGCTTTTCCTATTTCTTTCATGCTCAAAATAATTTCCTGCCATATTATGTTCATTTAAATGAGGAACGTAATGAGACAGTGATATTTCCCTTTGATATTTTTAATTATCTGCTTTGAAAGTAATTAAGCAGGGGGAGAGGAACGTGGAAATCTTTTTCCTATGAGACAGCAGACCAGGTAGTTTCTGTTCTGCTTGCTGGAGTAAACTGTCTGCATGCTGAATTATCACCAACGTGTCCAGGGTGCAATGCCCAGAGATGCGAAGCCATCCATTCACACCCAATAAAATTTCAGGTAGAGAAACAAGTCTCCACTAGCAGTGAATAAATGTGATTTTATGTGAGGACAAAACATTGCTGTTCCTTCATCATTAACTATCACATTGCATGCCAGGAAGACGCAAAGATGAAGCTCAAGGTCAAAGTCACAGGGAATCGTTTCCTTTTCAGGCAGCAAAAGCCCACATCAGTCACAGTGCTCAGGCTGCTGTCCCCTGACACTGAACCAAGATGTTACCCTTCTCCTGTGGGTCAGGTGAATGAAGGTTCCTAGTGGCTCTGTCTCCACTCCACAGGTGGGGAGAGCTGTGCTTGGCTTACAGCCAGTGCTCCTTTCACAGTCTCCGCTGGGAGCTCAGCACCCCAGCAAAATGTGGGTGCTGAGTTGGTGAGGCTTTGCCCCTGCTCTGGAACTTGTCAGAAGTAAGACACAAGACTATAAGAGATAGAAGCAGTAGAAGGGGATTTGCCAGGATTGATGGAAACACATGGCACTGCATGGGAGTGTCAGTTTTCCTCTGTGACTGATGGGAAGAAAATGAGACCAGAAAATGATGAAAACACTCACTTTTCTTCCATTCCCTGTATTGGATTCTTGGAAAGAGGACTGTAGTTTACTCTTTAGTATTAGGAGATCTTATTTAATATTTAAACTCCAGAGGCATAGGGCCAAACTCCATCCACATTAACTCTCAGGGTTAGCAGAGCAAGAATCCAAAGGAAGTCTGTAGCAGTCTAAAAGCACACAAAATACTAGGAAAACAGAGAGCAACAGAGAAAGCTTTTCTTTCCACAATATGAATCCAAAGTTTAACCATGTGTTGAGATTGTTTTTCAATTCAAGTTCTTTTGTCCCATAGGAGCACTGGAGCAATATCATCAAAGGCATTAAACAGCTCCCTCATGAGGAATACTTGACAATCCTGGGACTTTCTACTCTGGAATAGAACCATTGAAAGGGAAATGTGTAACTGTTTATGAGAAGTGACACAGAGAGTGAGAACGGGAAAGGTGCTTGCTATCTCCACCAAAGCAAAAGCGAGAGGCACCCAACGGCACTAACAGCAGTCAGACTGAAAATGAGCAAAAGGCTTCATGTAACACAGAGTGGAGTCCTGACACTCCTTGCCAAAGGACGGTCATGTGGCTTCAAGGGGAAATTGGAAAGTGTTTGGAAGAGAAACCCACTGAGGCTTAATAAATATGCAGAAATGTCATTTGTCTTAGGTCAGGAAGTCACTGACCTTAAAGTTTGAGTAGTAGAGAGGGAGGAGTTGCATATATTTTTATTCCTGTACTTGTTCTTTCCCAGGCTTCTGCTTCTGGCCAATGTTTGAGCAGGGATACTGTGCTAGTTTCATTTTTGCCCTGACCCAGTTAAGTCTGCTCTTATACTCTTAACCTTTCTTATAGATGCCAAATTACTAAAATCCCATAATACTTTTGGCAGCACATTCTGCAATTTTAGGTGAAGAGCTGCTACCTCCCTGGCTGTGGGATTCTGCACATCAGGCATGGCTGCTCCTGAAGCAATAGAAGTAAAAGGAAGACAAAGGCCAGGATACAAGATGAGAGAAGACTGACTCCCATGATGGGACGTCAACCTGACCTTTATACCCGGATATAGTCTGGCTGGTTTTTGAGGCTTTTAATAGAGGAAAAAGCAATTAGTTTGAGGACTGGAATCTTTCCTACAACCAGCCCATCTCCTCACAGACGTACATACAGTGATTTTTAAGCAGTCACTCAAATATAAACAAACTGACATCTTAAATGGTGAGCTAGAATTGGAAAAAATTTCCTGTGCATGAGGATTCTGAATAGAATCTGTGCTCATGTAGCCTCTGAAAGAAACTGCCACAACCAAGGAGCTTCTCATAGATTCATAGAATTATAGAATGGTTTGAGTTGGAAAAGACCCTAAAGATTATCTAGTTCCAATCTCCCTGCCATGGACAGGGACACTATACCAGGCTGCTCAAAAACCCTTCCAACGTGGCTTGAACATTGCCAATTGTGAGGCATCCATAAATTCTCTGGGCAACCTGTTCCTGAGTGTCACCATGCATACAGTAAAGAATTTCTTCCTTATATCTAATCTAAACCTTCCCTCAGCAGTCTAAAGCCACTACCTCTTGTCCTCTCTCTGTAGTTCTCTTGTAGCCCCCCTTTACAGACTGGAAGGTGCTAAAAGGTCACCAGAGGGCTTTCTCTTTTCCAGGCTGAAAAACCTCAGCTCTCTGCCTGTCGTCATAGCAGAGGGGCTCCAGGCTCTGACCATCTTCTGGGCCCTCCTCTGGACTCACTTCAGCTTGTCCACAGAGTCACAGAATGGGTAAGGTTGGAAAACACCATAGAGGCTCACCTGGTCCAAGCTCCCTGCTCAAGCAGGGTCATCCTAAAGCATGTGGCACAGGATTGTGTCCAGACACTTTTTGAATATCTCCAGCATGGCAGACTCAACAACCTCTCTGAGTAACCTGTTCTTAGCATCCTCATGTTGTGAGCCCCAGAGTTGGACACAATAGTCCATTAGGGGTGTCACAAGAGTGGAGTAGAGGGGCAGAACCACCTCTCTCAACCTGCTGGCCACTCTTCTTTTGAAGTAACCCAGGGTACAATTGGCTTTCTGGGCTGTGAGTGCACATTGCCAGGTCACGCTGAGCTTCTTATCCACCAACAGCTCCAAGTCCTTCTCTTCAGGGCAGCTCTGAAGACATTTTCCACACAGCCTGTCTTTGTGCCTGAGATTGCCCCAACCCATGTGCAAGAGTTTGCACTTTGTCTTGTTGAATTTCATGAGGTTTGCACAGACCCTCCTCTCAAACCTGTCAAGGTCCGTTCTCAGATCTGTGTATGAGTGTGACCTGGGTTCTTTCCAGATGGTCCTTGGCAGACATACATAAGCTCTAGGTCAATTGTCTGTGCTGCTCCTTTCGTTATGTGCAAGGAAGGAGGGATGAATTCACCTCTCTCAAAACAGCTTGATCCATTCTCTGGAGCTTTTGACATTCCTCATAACCAGCTGAAGTGGACTGGGGGAAACAGCTATGCTGCTGAGACTTTTTACCATCTTTAAAGTCTAAGGGATTCATCATTAGGCATGTCCTGTCATTTTCGCATTGTGACTTTTGAGATAAAGCATTGGTGTAGAAGACTAAGGACTCTGAGACTTCATCTTCCCCTGGGCATTAATTGACAACACACTTTCCAAGGCCTATTTTATTAGGCAGTGGGATCTGACCCTGCTCATGGCTAAATGCCTGCTCATGATGAGCAGAGACAGAAACAAAAAGAAGTGAGCTTTTCCAGAGCTTGCTGCTTCTTCACCCAATCCCCAGGGCACTGCTGCTATTATTTCTAAGTGGTCAGATTTTAATCTTGCTTTCCATAGCTCTCAACTGCAAATGTATTTGAAAACCGTATTATGGCTACCTTAATTCAGCCCTGCAATTTGACTTTTGCTATTTCATTTTGCTCCTCGAATAATTCTTTTAACCATTTATTTGTGGATCTCTCACAACACTGCATCCTGTAGGACTATTTACCTTTATTTATTAATTTATTCATTTATTTAAGGCATAACTAGGAAGATGATCTAGTTATGGCTAAATGCAGATTTTTTTCTTTCAGATCTTCCACATCTCAGCCTGTGATTTCTTGTCAGTAATCTCAAATTCAACTGGATGTATGCTCCCATGAGAGAAATCTGAACGCACTGGGAGTAGTGCATTTGGGGACTCAGCGAGTAGCAATGCTCCCATTGAATTAGCACCAAACCACCATTTCCAGGCAATGTTGAAAGTGCCATGCTGCTAAAGGTGTTAAAAAGAAGCAGATCCTATTTTCATTATTTTTTTATTAAGTGGAGCTGGTTTATTTGCACCATGTAGAATAGGAAAGGATGTGTGCACAGGTGCTGAACAGAATGAATTTATTGGGATGTTCCCTATTAGTACAAACACAGTAACAGTCATAAATGCTCATAGAATTTGATTATATTCTTAAACAATATTAAGACAGCAAAATGAATCACTTCAACACGGTGAAAGGTCAGAATTAATCTTGTACCCTTTATCTTCACCCAGTTTATATGTGAGTTCAACACAGTGTCATCTTGCCCCACCTTCAGCTGTAATTGCCACTGAAAGCTCTAACTAGGTGGTCTGGAAAAATGTTCAGAGATGATCCAATTATACACATCTGGAAAGCTAGTAGGGGTAGAAATGAGGGATGTCAAACTTCTTTACTGTCTCTGTTAGTGTTGTAAAGTGCGTCCACCAACACTGTATGGTTTGCCAGCGACCCAGGGAGCACTCCTTGGTTCCTGAGAAGTCTAACATTTATATGGGGTCACAGTACTACAAGCAAGATATACCAGCTAGGTGTTATCTAGGGCTGCAGCCAGGACCAGACCATACTCTGATGGGTGTGGAGATGTCTTCAGCTGAGGAAGAGGGATTCCAACTCACTGGTCCTGTGCTCTGATTGATTTGACCCTCAGTGTGACAAAAATCCAATGTGTGAGCAGCCAGCTCTTGTTGAGAGGGACAAACAGAAATCCTCTAGGCAGAGAGAGTGTAAGCATCTTGCTGGTGCCTGATTTTGTCTCTGTGTAGGACATGAGTTGGACTCTCAGCAGTTGAAGGAGTCACCTCTGCTAGCTGGTCATCTCTGTCCTTTTGCTTCTCTGAGCTTGCTCATAACGATTTCATCTAAAGAGACCCCTCTTTTGCATAGTAGGTAGCCCTGCTGCTCTGAGATTAAGTCGTCCCTCAGCCATCTCCTTGCTGGACTTGTGAGACTCAATTAATGCTTTCCCACTTGTCTACTTCCCTGTGGTCTATATTGCTCATATTTGTCTTGTCTTGATGCACTCTTACTGACAACAGGCTGCTTTGGGAAAACTGTCCAGTTTTGTGATGAGAACAGAAAGCTGAAATAGAATGGCACAGGTACTAATCTAGCTCTGGCAAGACCTTGTTCTTGTGTGAATCATTAAATGTCACTGTGCTAATTTTTTCCTTCCAAGTGTTAAGAGACAATGACGAATTCCTGATGTAACTATCAGAGGTATTATTATTATTATTACACCAAATATTTTTAAAGTGCTCTGAGATTGGGAAGTGGAAAAAACATCTTAAAGAGGCAATTAGTGGCACCAATTTTGCTATTTATTATTAGTATTAGTTAATAACTAACACCCGCATAAATTCATTGAGCTATGTCAACATCATTTACCAGCATTAAAGAACACTAGACATGTAATGCAGGAAGGTATCACTCACAGCAAAAAATGTCCTTTGCAACCAATCAGTATATTGTTCATGAAGGCAAGCTACTGTTTACCCCAAAAGGCCTGGGATACTACTCTGTGTGTAGGAGACCCTCCCAAGGAACTACCAGATCCTGTATAAAGGTTAACAGCAGGATCAGCTAAGAATCTGTAATGTAAGAGGATTACATTATTCACAAAAAATTATTATCAGTAAAGCATATAGCATGATTTGGGTGAACCAGTAGTAACTACCATCAGTCTGTATTTTTTGGGTTTTTTTTTCATAAAATTTATATTATAACAATACTGGCCATGCTTCTTCAACATAAATGCTTTTGAGTAAAGACCTGAAGTTAGTGATACCAATATTTGATTCAATCTGTTATACCCAATTCTTTATTTATGGAATAGAGGCCCAAAATCATGCAGAGAGAAAAAAAATGCAAATATGATATTTTCTGAGAATGTAAATTTAACCTTCCTCCTTAAAAGTAAATTTCAGGTTTATAGTTTTTCTTATTTTTACTTAAATGTGTTTACAAGTGCTTGAGATTTGAACAAATATTTCATTTGATGGAAGTAAACTTTTCAAAATTATATTGTAGAATTGATAATAGGTCAGCTTGCAGGTTGCACTGCTTTATAATAAAAAAGATGATATTTTAGGTTATAGAGATTGCAAAGCTTTTCCTATTACAACTGCAGAATGGCACATTTGTAATTTTCTGAAGAATTGTACAGATGAAAAACTTTGTTTCCAGCAAGATCCATCCTGCCATTTCAGAAGCCTCCACAGGTGTCTTCATGAAACAGAGAAGAGACAGTTTAAAACCATAATCTATCCTTCTTTTTTGCACAGGGTTGGTGTTAGATGCCTGTAAAAATGTGCTGTAGAACACCACTCAGTAAGGAGTAGTATTCTCCTATCTGTTGCTAAGATAGATGGTTAGAGAGCCTTCTGCTACTGGGAGGGTCAGAACTGAGTGTCCGTAGTCAGCAAACTAGTCCTTGAAAGGGAACTCTCTGTGCACAACTCAAGCATAAGGTTTACAAATCATTCAAATACCTGGTTAGGCCTCATCTCTGATACTATAAATAATCTAAAGACTTTGAACTGATGGACTAAAGAGGAATGGATTTCACCCAGAGTGAATAAAGAAATCAGGATCAGCAGAAGTCATATATATCTACGTAACAACACCAAATTGATCTTATCCTTTCCCAGTGCATTCCTGGGTCTATCTATCCTCACTTCCATCTTTTTATGGTATTAGCTCTTTCAAAATAAAGAGATGGAACAAACTCTTGGTTTCTCTTACCGCCTACGTAAGTGTCCTTGGGGGTTTAGATCATCATGATTAATATATTGACTACCATTTTTATTCTGTCATGAAAACCAATTACAAATCCCTTTGCTTTCCTTGTTAAATGAGACATGCACATGCATCCCTTTGAAGCAGGATTTCCTTTAACTGATTTTTTTTTTTATTAAATGTTGGATAGTCTGGGGAATAAGTCCACTAAAATAAACATTCTTTAAAGTTTGTATCTCCCTTAATTCGTACAATGACACAAAGTGAGACTCTTCCTCCCAGTCCTGCACAACAGAGACAGGTTGAATTTAGTAACCTTAGCTTGTCATAGCTTCGAAGACGAAGGATGCTTTCCACAGGGCAGCCTTCAACATGCATGCAAGCTTCAACAAGGAGCTCACCACAATTATTGTCGCTACAATGATTGTCAGGAGAGGATAATTAATATGACAGCTTTTCAAAGTGCTGCCCAATTTCCATAGGTTATATAAACACAGATAGCAGGAGCACCTGCTCATAAATTGTCTCTGTTCAACACTAAGCATTAACTGAGTAGGTGCATGTTTACTCTTTGCTGAAAATGCAAAGCAGAGTGGTGATTTTGTTTTATACCACAATATAGCAACAAGTTTGTCATTTGTGTCTGGATACAAAAAAACAGAAGGGCAGAGCCCTGTCTGGTGCAAACAGGGCTCTTCTTGTTTCCAGAGATGCCACACAAAGAATCTAATCCTTGGTCTGCTGTTCAGCATAGGGAACCTGCATTTCATTAGTTANGCCCAATTTCCATAGGTTATATAAACACAGATAGCAGGAGCACCTGCTCATAAATTGTCTCTGTTCAACACTAAGCATTAACTGAGTAGGTGCATGTTTCCTCTTTGCTGAAAATGCAAAGCAGAGTGGTGATTTTGTTTTATACCACAATATAGCAACAAGTTTGTCATTTGTGTCTGGATACAAAAAAACAGAAGGGCAGAGCCCTGTCTGGTGCAAACAGGACTCTTGTTTCCAGAGAAGCCACACAAAGGATCTAATCCCTGGTCTGCTGTCCAGCATAGGGAACCTGCATTTCATTAGTTAATGAAATGAGGGTCTTAACTCCTGAGTTTAGTAGGTTGGTTTAGTTGGTTTTGATTTTGATTTTTTTTTTTTTTTGGTTTTTTTTTTTTTTTTTNTTTTTTGGTTTGTTTTCTTTTTTGTTACAGGTATCCATTATTGATATTTTGTAGCTGTAAGGCTGAATCCAGCCTGGATATTCTGCATCCCAGGCACAACCTGCTCCAAGGTCTCAGTCTAACCTGTGGCTATTTCAGACTGTAGACCAAATTCATCTCTCAGCAGAGATTTTTGATGATTATGGATTCCAACAGCAAACAACTGGCTTGATCTTTTTGACTTTATTTAAATACATTTTGGTAAAATATCTAAATGTCAGGTATCTCAGTGGACAGGGTGAATACAAGAATAATGTTAGACAAGTGAAAAGAAAAAAGAAAGGAATTGCTTTTCTACCAAATTATTTTTCAAAATCAACAACAAATTAAAAGGAATTGTTATTTCTTCTTTCATATTTGTTTTTCAAAGGTGCTTTATCTTCTTTCAAATTATAGTTTGCAGCCCTCTGACTTGCTGTCATAGAGATGTGTGCCATTCGATTGGTAGAGGAGCCCAGGTCAATGATTTTGGCCTTGTCAGCAGCTTCTGGTAAGCTGGTGCTCCGTCAAAGAGCACATTAAAGTGAAAGAGAGAGCTGTTGACCAGAGACAGGTATCTGACCAGACTCAGCCATGAACTAAATGAATGGGTAGGGAGAAGCTGGGATGACCTACCCAACTTTGAAGCAGTGCAAAAATAAAGGAAAAAATACAGCTTACAACCCCTATTGTGAAACAGAATGGGAAGTCATCAGAGAGGGCTGGTTTCAGTATTGCCCTTAAACCTTTCCCCACTATCACGAGCTCTGACAAAGTTGGGTCTTTTTTACCTCAGGCAAAACATGTTTTGTCTTTCTAATAACAGGAATGGAAAGAGAAAAATGACAAGAATAACAAGTGAATGCAAAATAATTTGAAGGCCAAACCCAGTTATCAAAAAGTAGTGCTATTTGAATCACATAACTGTATGGGCTTTCACGAAATATCACCCTTCTTCAATCAGTAGAAACTCCAGAAGGAAATCTTTGGAATTTGACTCCCTCGGGTATGTATGTGTGTATGTGTGGGTGTGACAGAGAAAGAAAGGAGGAAAAATAATCCAATAAAACATTTACTTTTCAGGAATGCTTATTTTTCTCTTCTTTGAAAAAGAGTTCCAATCTCTATCAGCTCTGATAGAAAACAGGTGGCAGCAGAGCTGAGTTACTCATCCAGCTGCCACCACTGGCTCCCCACAACCACCTGCAGCACCTTTCACCCCACAGCAGCACCATCTCTCTCATCTCCCTTCAAAGGGATCAGAGGCAGCCACACATTAGACTCCAGGCTCCATCATGTGCTAAAGAAGCACAGTGTCGTGGATAGAAATCCAGTCTTTTTCTGAAATAAATTAGTTCATTTCTACTGTTGCTTCTTAGGAGATTCAAAATTATTTCAAGGTGACATAAGTCACTTACTCAGCTCCATTTGTTCTCTTGGACTGACTGCCTAACTTTCCTGTTATCTACATCTCGATTTTATCCCCAAAAAGTTTCTGATGCACTATCAGAAGTGAATGTCAGCTAGTTCTCAGCTTTACCTGAGGAGGCAGGCTTTTTTATTGTTTTTGTTTGAGAAAGGACAGTTTGTAACAAACCTCACATTCTTTTTCTTTTCTTTTTTTTTTTTT